>OX578150.1:7950510-8385510 GCA_951213105.1 Amaurobius ferox | reverse complement strand
GACCTTTTTCATTCAGTTACAGCTGCTCTCACTCACAAGTGAACGATTGGTTCCTGCCTCATGGGTAATGGTAACACTTGATTTCCTATTTTTCTTTTCTTTTTTAACACTTTACAACATAGTTGAAAAGTGTTTATGGCTTTGTTCATTCTGTCTGTCTGTCTGTCCGTTAGCACGATAACTGCTGTAAAAATGTATCAAAATGAAATTTTAGTTTGTTGTTCAGATGGCTGTGGGACCCATGGGAATATAAATGAATGATATCACCCAATTAGTTTTGGATTGAACGCGGTTTGAAAAAATGAAATACATGGAACCCTATGAGACCTAATTTTTCAAACATTTTTTAAGCGAATTTAAAATTCACAAATTACTTCGAAAGTTAAAATTCAGCAAAATATATTCAGTAGTTTTTTAAATAAAAATTAAAATAATAATTACATCCTTTATATGAAGAGATCACGTGACCCACTTCAAAATAAAATATAGCATCCATCTTGTGTCAAAATCGTGATTTTTAAAGTACTTTTTAATTCATATTTAGTGTTGTATCCGTCCTAAAACCGCTTTATTTATGCTTAGATTCTGTGCATCTACATCCTGAAACAACGCAATTACAATATAGTTGAGTTTAAATGATCATCCAACTTTGATTATTTCTACAACGAAGCCTACTTTTCACTTGTGGAGGATGTAAATACCAAAAGATGTAGCATAAGTTATATAAGAATTGCTGCATTTCTTCAAGGCAAAATTTAGCCCATGGAGTCTGCAATATAGCTGATATGAATGAAACAATCAATGATTTTACAGAGAAGCAAACGATTTTTTGATGAAGTTTTGAGCATAGAGTTAAATTACTTGTACCTGCATGATTTTAAGTTTTAAATAACATTAAATATTATAGTATTGTGATGAATGAAATGAATGGGAAAATGTTATGAATGAAATCCTGCTTTTATTTAAAGAGCCAGCCGATTTATATTTTGATGACGTCATTTGAAAAAGTTCATTTGTTTCCGATGAAGTTTTCAAATATAATAAATTATTGTAGTATTATGATAATTTAAAAAATATTACCGAGGAATGTATCGCATTTTAGAGGTGTTTAAACCAGGCAATTTATATATTTCAATGCCGTCATTTGAATGAAGTTCATTTTTTTCGATGAACTTTTAAGTTTTCAAATATAATAAAATAATGTAGTATTGTGATAATTTTTTAAATATTACCGAGGAATGTATCGCATTTTAGAGATATTTAAATAAAATTGCATTGAAGTTGGAAAGTGTTTCATAATCAATGCTTTATGCATGATTGATCTTTCTTGTTTCAATTATTTCTCTTTTAATGCTTGTAGTCTGTTGCATTGGTATTTATAGTATACTATTACCAATATATACCAATATTACCAATATTATAGTATACTATTACCAATTCTGAAACAAGTATTTGTTTGGGTTAATTAGAGTTAGATACACAGACTTTAAAATGAGTCTAGTCTAATTAAGTCTAACTAAATTAAATCTAGTCTAACTAAAATTAAACCAGTGCTGTATATTCCTTTTTTCGGCATTGTGGTCGTGGTTTAACTGCTTTGTTGATTTTAATATTTCGTAATTATCTGATCTGGTTATTATATCTTTCTAATATATATATATATATATATATATATTGATTGATTGAAAGTCTGTTTATTTATTTGTTTGTTTGTGTGTTCCATATACAAATTAACAGTTTTTAGCATTTTCCCCCCCTTTTTTTATGTTGTTATTGATTAATTTGATGATTATTCGCTACTTCATCGCGGGTAAAATCATTTATATTTTGAATATCTAGGATCAACAGCTGTCAAGATATTAGTTTTAGAACTTAAAATTAAATATTCCACAGAAATAGCATTATGCAGACGATTATTCCCAGAAACATTATTCAAAGAAAATTATATAATGTTGCTTTAGCAACGTATTTAAATCAAATGTGTTTATTTGACAGACAATTTCTATTTAATTCTTATGATATAAATAATAAAGAAATTGGTAGTCTTTTACTTTTCTTATGCACATAGTATAATGTATAGGGAAAGTATTGTTAGTACAAAAATTATAATCCGTGAATATTACTAGAAACCTATTAATTTTAAACACAGTTTAATGTTCGGAACTCCCCAAATTTTGAAAAAATGATATAAAAAAAATCAGAACCTTCAATAATTTTATGTAAATAATCAATTTTACGCAATTTTTCACCAGAATGACGCACACTTTAGAACGCTAGCATGAACCGTTCTCGAGATATTGCAATTTTCCAACTAAATTTATAAAAAAAAGAAAAATAACATAAAAGTAGAAAATATTTCGCCAAGGATTGGCGAAAATATCGATCATATTGCTCAAATGAGGCTGATTTAACCAAAATGATGTGAAGTTAATGAATTAATTATTAAAATGGTTTAATATATCGACGGTACTGCTTATTGCGGACGCAATCAATGTTGATAATTGTCAGTTTAGAGTATCATATAGGAAAAGTCATGCGCTACCCACATCAGATTTTACTTTCCTTACACACGTAGTATAATGTATAAGGAAAGTATTGTGACGGGGTCGAAAATTCGAATTGAGAGTTTTCGACGGGAGAGCACGTTTCAAGCATCCCTGTTCACGAATCGAACATTTTCAAGGTGGTGTGTGTGTGTGTGAGTCTGTGGAAAGGATATCTCACGAAGGAATGGAGTGATTCGAATGAAATTTGGTACAAAAATTACAATCCGTGAATACTGGAAGCCTATTGTTTCTATACGCAATCGAATGTTCAGAACCCGTCCTAAATTTTCGAGTGAAATTTTGAAAAAATCATCAAAAAACCGAAACCTTTAATAAAGTTACGCAAATGGACATTTCTTATGTAATTTTTCCTTAGAAAACGATTGAAATAAACTTTAGAACGCTAGCATGAACCGTTCTCATATTGCACATTTTTCAAATAAATTTATCAAAAAATCCCATAAATTAAAAAAAAAAATACATTAACTGTTGAGAAACATGGTCACTTTTCATATGCAATATCAAGCGATAAATTGAGTTACATCATTCTCGTGGATCTAGAACATTCCATTTATGAGAAAAGATACAGTGAGTAATACTTTTGTATTTAAACGCCAATAGTCATTTATCTCCTATAAGAATAACTTATTTCTCGGTCCATAACGCATGGCGAGATTTTGTCGACGAATTTGGAGGAATGACGCCAACTTGGCGACTTTTTTAAATGTTGCCGAATTAACGAAAATATCGCCAAATGGATAAAAATTACGTTAAATCAATGAAAATGACGACTAATTGACGAAAATTCAATATCTTAGAAATAATAATAGTATCTACTATAAACATAACCTATTTTTTTACTTTCCTTATATACATAATGTATAAGGAAAGTATTGTGACGGGGTCGAAAATTCAAATTCGAGTTTTCGACGGGAGAGCACGTTTCAGGCATTCCTGATTACGAATCGAACATTTTTGAGATGATGTCTGTGTGTGTATGTGTGTGTGTGTGAAAGTATGTGTGTGTGTGTGTCTGTGTGTGTTCAGTTAGTCTGTGGAGACGATATCTCACGAACGAATAGAGCGATTTGAATGAAATTTGGTACAAAAAGCACAATTCGTGAATACTGGAAGCCTATTGTTTTAAAACAGAATCGAATGTTCAGAACCCACCTAAATTTTCGAGTGAAATTTTGAAAAAATCATCAAAACTCAAAACCTTTAATAAAGTTACTCAAATAGACATTTCGTATGTAATTTTCCCTTAGAAAACGATTGATATAAACGTTAGAACGTTAGCATGAACTGTTCTCGATATATTGCAAATTTTTGAAATAAATTTATCAAAAAATCCCTTAAATTAAAAAAAATATTAACTGTTATGAAACAGGTTAACTTTTCATATGTAATATCATGCGGTAAATGTGGTGACATGATTCTCGTGGATCTAGCTCGTCCCATTCACGAGAAAAGATACTTTGAGTAATACTTTTGCATTTGAACGCCAATAGTCATTTATCTGCTGTAAGAATACCATATTTCTGCGTCTATAACGCTTGGCGATATTTTGGCGACGAGTTTGGCGGAATATCGCCAACTTGGCGACTTTTTTAAATGTTGCCAAATTAACGAAAATCTCGCCGAATGGATTAAAATAACGCTAAATCAATGAAAATGACGACTAATTGAAAATTCAATATCTTAGAAAGAATATACGTATCTACTATAAGAATAACATTCTTTTAACTATAAAAGTAGTAAATTCATAGCATTATATAAGGAAAGTTATATGCTGTCCGCATCAGATTTTTTAATATAGTATTATAATTTTCGATTGAGTTGTATCAGTTACGGTTCAGTTATACATTATTACGGGAGTTGAAATTTTCAATTTCTCAAGGCATCTGTAATATTTGAAGAAATATTTTTCGAATGCATATATTTCCTATTGTGTTTATTTAACTGATTGCTGAAATAATGGTAAAAATGGTACTGATTATTTTCAACCATTTTAGCTTCTTCATTACTTTCCTTATATACATTTATCTTACATAGATACATTTATAAGGAAAGTATTGTTATGGTGTCGAAAATTCGAATTCGAGTTTTCGACGGGAGAGCACGTTTCAAGCATTCCTGAACACGAATCAGACGTTTTGAGAGTGTGTGTGTGTGTCAGTGAGTCTGTGGAGACGATAACTGACGAACGAATGGGCCGACTGGAACAAAATTTGGCACAAAATTTTCAATCCATGAATACTGGAAGCCTATTGTTTTTATACGTAATCCCATGTTCAGAACCCCCCTAAATTTTCGAACAAAATTTTGAAAAAATCATCAAAACGTAAAAACCTTTACAAAAGTTACGTAAATAGTCATTTCCTATGTAATTTTTCATTAGAAAACGATTAAAACAAATTTTATAACACCAGCATGAACCCTTCTCGAGATATTGTACATCTTATAAAAAAAATTATCAAAAAATCATATAAAATTTAAAAAATATATATTACTTATTGTTGAAATATGTTAACTTTTCATAAGTAATATCATGCGCTAAATTGGGTGACATCCTTCTCGTTTATCTAGCTAGTTCCATTCATGAGAAAAGATACTTTAGGTAATACTTTTGTATTTGGACGCCAATAGTCAGTTATCTGCTACAAGAATAACTTATTTCTCCCTCCATAACACTTGGCGAGATTTTGGCAACGAATTTGGCGGAATGTCGCCAACTTGACGACTTTTTAAAATGTTGCCAAATTAACGAAAATCTTGCCAAATGGATAAAAATGATGCTACATCAATGAAAATGACGACTAATTAAAAAAATTCAATATCTTGAAAAGAATATAAGTATCTACTATAAGAATAACATGTTTTTAACTGTAAAAGTAGTAAATTCATTGCATTATATAAGGAAAGTCATGTGCTGCCCATATCAGATTTTTTTGGCTTATGTTGAACAAGCTTCAAGACCTACCTGTGAAGATAATTTTGTAAGGCGAGAAAAGTGATTTTTATGCTTCTTTTTAGGAGAATTAAATTAAATATTCTATTCGAATTTTTCGAAAAATAATATATTGTAATTTGCATATATTTTAATTACAGGCAATGGCGTATATTATCTGCTAGTTTGATAATATAGGTAAGTTGGTGATAGTGTTTCTTAAAATCACGCAACCAACATATTTTTTAATTTAAAAGTTTTGAAATTCATTGTTAGTGTTAAGTGTAGTTTTTAAATTTATTTGTATCATATAACTGGGTGACTATGACTGTATGCTGAATGTACAGCTCAAAATGCTGAAAGTAGAAACTTGAAAAAACTTTGCATATACGTGGGACTTGACGTATAAGTAATGAGAAAAATCTGAAATCTTGGAAATTCGTTCAAAAATTTATAAATCTCGAAATTTTTACTCTCTTATTTTGTAGAATATAGTATAAAGAAAATATTGTTTTCACGAAAATTTTCTATTTCGATATTTCGATGTCAGTTATATATTGTGGGACCTCTTGAACACGTTTTGACTACTTTTAGAGTGATGTCCGTCTGACTGTCTCTTTATCGTCTGTCTGGAGTCGAGTTTTTGTATACACGGTAGCTGCCACAAATATTTATGGATTTTCACAAAGCTTTATATCCGGCTTTGTTAACAAAAAAAATCTAGAACGAGATAGAAATTTTTTTTAATTTCGAGCAAAAACTTCGATATTGATTCGATATTCTATATTTACTTGACATGCAGCAGAAGACAAATATAATGACGCATAGAAGGGATTATTTATTGCTCAATGGTCACGAAACGTATTTCAATTATTGTAGTGAAAACATTGCTGTGATACAATTTTTGTGTACGTGACGTCATTAGTCCCCCCCCCCCCAAGTGTTGCATGGTTAAACTTGGCATCAATCAAAAGATTATTTCAAACTTTTTAAAATAAAGGATGACATGCTATAATTGGGATCATTTGGAACCACGATATAGATTTTTCAAATTTTTTCTTGCAAAATTTGCAAATTAAAAAAAAAAAAAGAGAAAAAAAATGCTAGCTACTTACTTAAAACTGGATTCTTGTATGAGTTAGTCACGCTGAGATGCACTCCAGTTAATTTATTTTAACATTCTTTTAACTATTACTGGAAAACGGCTAGACACACAAAACTCGTTTTAATACCGTTTTTCGAAAAAAAAAAAATTCCTAAAATTTCTTAATTAACGCTTTTTTTAATGGCGCTTAAAATGACTCCAAAATTAATGGAAATTCAATATCTTGAATTTTCTTGATAATTCTTGTCGCATTCGGGGAATTAATATTCTTTTGAAATAAAGTGCGTTCCACTGTTTGTGGGACATATACGTTTAATTACGGGGTCTGCTGTGCCACAAATTAATTGCGTTTTGTAGGGGGTTATATAGTAATTATGTTTAGATAGGTCGCATAAAAACGTTGTGCTATGGATCTTATTATTATCTTATATTTTATTATTATTATATACATTTCTTAATTTCCTTACATACATAAATCAGGACATTTCATGATGTTAAATAAATAATTATTTTATACGTAAATTTTTATTCTACAACAAATAACGCAAACTTTAGGACTACAGTTAAACCGTTCTTGAGATATAGCAAGTACGGTAGTTACAAAAACGAAACCAAATGGATGAATAATAATTAACATATTTTTTATATAATGGATTATATTGCTTAGTAGATGTTAGTAATATTTCCATTGTCAAGTTATATTTGCGCTTATACATATCGTGAAATATAAGTTAATTGCGTACTTCAAAATAATTTTGCATGTTTTCATCCAGAAATGACCAATTATCAGTGTATTTTTCAACGTTAAAAACATTGTGCCAATGTATCTTGTCCATCACTATTTCACATAGAAGTAAAGTACTTGCATTATGCAGGGAAAATTATGTGCTACATACATCAGATTTTTTATTTCATGCATGCATATATATACAACACTTGTATGCATATATATACAACACATGTATACATATATGATATATACAGGGTGTCCCCAAAAGATTGAAACGTGCTTTAATTCTTTACTTTTGGAGATAAGTGGGCAATGTAAATTGTAAAAATGTTGAAAGTAAAGTAGGAAATAAGACTACGTTAATGAAATAGTCATCCCATTCATTTTCAAAAAGTTACACTTTTTAAATTTTTATACGATCCCCTTAGACAAATTGGGTCAATCAGAAAATTTTTATTTTTAATGCAATAAGATCATTAAAAAAACCCGCATATCTGTATCTTTAAAATCAACTGAATTATGATAAAGGAAAAAATCTGACTCATGCTATTTTCCGTACCGTATGAAAGGATGTTTCATCAGTGAAAATAGGGATCATAAACAAATTGACGATGGAAGTTGTTTAAATCAAAAATACGTTATAATATGTATCAAATTTTTTTATCGTAAATGCATCTAAATAAAGCATTACACAGACAGAGATCATATAAAGCAGTGGTACTCACTACGCGGTTGGGTATCCTATGTATTATCATCCAGTTTTATCTTTTTTGTGATATGTCACAAATGTACATTTCTAATTTGATATAGGGTCCCCATTTACAATGTTCAATTTTCAATTAAATATTACTCGCTGAATTTTAAAGATACAGATATGCGGGTTTTTTTAATGATCTTGTTGCATTAAAAAGAAAAATTTTCTAATTGACCCAATTTGTCTAAGGGGGTCGTATAAAAATTTAAAAAAACTTTTTGAAAATTAATGGGGGGGGGGACTATTTCATTAACGTTGTCTTATTTCCTACCTTACTTTCAACATTTTTGCAATTTCCATTGCCCACTTATCTCCAGCAGGTAAAGAATTAAAGTGCGTTTGCATCTCTTTGGGACACCCTGTATACAACACATGTATACATACACGATATATACAACACATATATACACCACGGATTAAGATCCAATTGCAGTCAACCATAATAAACTAAGCGAAAGTAAATTAAAATGGCACGTTTATACATTATACATCATTAGTTTGCCGTGAAAGAAGTGAAGCCATTGCATTAAGTATGGAAAGTCATATGCTCCCCCATCATATTTTTTTAAACACTTTTATCCAAAACGAAACAAAAAAACCCAATCTTTCTGCATCACTATCGGTTTCCACCATTTTTCCTTCAAATATAGATAAATTCTTCATGGGGTAATTTTGCATCTAAGATATATCGTTTATTTTTCAAAAAACACGTGTCTCTTTTCCCGCAAATGCTCAATGGTTTTCAAACATCTCTGGTCGCGCAATCTCTCTGAAAATCAGTTTCATGGCGGAACCAATGAGCTATTTATTGATCCTCGATGGGCGGAACCTCAAAATGAGAAAAAGTCCTCCAAATAATTCATTCAAATTTTACGCGTAATTTTTTATTTTTAAAAACATTTAGACGAAACTATCATGTTATGGAACCCTTGGAATACAGTCACGGAACTACAAGAGTTCCGCGGAACACACTTCGAGAAACGCTTTTCTGGCTTGTTTGCAAACATTCCTTCAACGACGCTCGCAAAACGGCGCCAATTTCATTCCAGAGAGACGCTTCTTTTGGCCTCGTCCCAAATGCTGCAGTGGGTTGAGGCAGAAAACTTAATTAGTCGGAAGTTTACGCCAAATAATCGAGCTGAAAGCAATGAGGAAAATTGAAAGTTAAATACATGCAAATAAGCCGAAGGAGCAATTAAATAATGTGGTTTAGATATGCAATTCTAGGAAGTTTGCGTTACGAGGGAATTGGCAGAAAATAAATATCAATATTTTTCTCTGATTTATATTTCATTCCACTCTTTTATCCATTCTAAATTTATTTATCATAAAGGTTATTTTGTAATATGGGGAAGTTGGTGACAGTGTTTTTAAAAAATCACATAACCAACATACTTTTGCATCTAAAAGTTTCAAAATTTGCTACATAGTATATTAAGTGCTGATTGATTAAGTAATGAATTGACCCAAACAGCTGGAGGTAGAAACTTGAAACTTTGCATGCACTTGAGATTTTGGCTTACAGTAGTGATAAAAAGATCTAAAATCTTACAATTTTGTTCGAAAAATTTATAAATCTCAGAATTTTTTGTTCCAACAATTTTCTATCATATTCAAGAACAGCTGGACACGCAAAAATCAATTTTTTTATACTATGATACACAAAAAAATATCTTAAATTTTCTTAATTAGCTTTTTTGTATTGGAGTACAACCTATATATTTTTTTAGATATTTTAATCTGTAGTTATAGCAGACGATATTTTTATCATTTATGTAGTATTTTATTCTTTACTAGCCGCTTTCGACGACCAGCCCGTTCGCTACCCTTGAAAATTCTGACCGTGGCAAACACCCCCGTGGAGTTAACAAAGTTTGCTTTAGTTTAATGACGTTAAAACTAATAATGAAATTTTAATATGAAAAATAATGTTCTGTGGGGGGGAGGGGGGGGTTCTTGAAAATTGATTTGTGAAGTGAATTTATTCTAATGTTTGTGAACTGCGAGATTCTTAGGATTTCTGTACCTGTAACGCTAGAAAAGGGATCCCTTTGATGTGTACTCACAGCTGGGATCAGCTGCTCCTATGTTTTTTATAGAGGTGTGCTCCTCTATTTTTTGTTTTACATAAATGAAATTGTATCCGTTTGTCTGTATTTTTAGTATTGCATCGCAAATGACATGAAAGTATTTTTGAGACTGATGATGTTGAATGTGAATTTAGTATTTAAGAAATAACGATGCTGCTTTAACGATGCTGCTCAGCGAAAAAAGGTTTTTTTTTAGTCCCCAACACCACCCGATGCATAAATGCACCACGACAATCTCCATAACTTTCTTTTTATTTATTTTTTTATTTCTTCAGTGTTTAAGTTTTTTAATTGTGGTCCCAACCACCACCCGATGTAAAAAATGCATCGCCACAATTCAATCCAGCACAATGAGCCAAAAACCTTATGAAAAGCAAACACTTATTCGGTTTTTAATTGTCCCTCGGCCAAAAACCGTATAAAAAGCAATCACTGATGACATTTGCAAATATATTTTAATACCCATGCGAATATCCTGATCAAGATATTCGCATGGGTATCAAGAGCATGGCCCAAATATATCAGCCAGATACCACCAAACACTAATTCGGTTTTTAATTGTCCCTAGGCCAAAAACCGTCGCTATAGAAACACCGTGCGTCTGCGCACGTATGTGGGTGAAAAACCGAACTGCTTTCGCAGTTTCGCCGAGAAATTGAAAATCATGACTTCCTTGAAATCCGGATCGGTCAGCTATTTTTAATTATTTCTTGACCAGATTGGGCTTTTAAGAATGCCTGATCTTTGAACTTTCTAAAAACGTAAATTATTTGTCGAAATTGTCGGTACTTTTCTCTACGTGAGGATTTAAAAACGAAAGTTCGTTTTTTTTGTCAAAAGTGACTTGTGTTTTAAAATCTTTAAAAAATATTAGAATTTGTCCCTGAGATTTGAAATTGATATATATTTTACTCGCAATTGTCTGCTCTTTCCAGTCGTGTGATTTGTTTTTTTCTACGACGTCTGGATGGTAGAGAAAAAAGGGGAAAAAACGGTCGAAATCGCATAAAACATTAAATAACAACAACAACAACAAAATATTCAAAGTTTAAAAATCGGTTTTCACGTGTTACCTAACCCCTCCCCACCCCCCGGGTCTCCGATTGTCAAATTTCGTAGCTCTGCGACGCGGTCGTTGAGCCTATAGTGTATAAGACAGACAGACACACAGACTTTGCCTTTTATTATATAGATATTTTTATCTTTTATGCAGTTTTTATTCCATTTGTAGCCAAGTTACGCTTCAAATCGTCTGCTGGCTATTCTTTAGATCAAACCATTGAAAATATTTTTTATGATTGATTTTTAGATTAAAATGTTTAAAAACGTTAAAAATAACGCAACTTATAGTGATCGGATATGAAACATTGTTATACATACCACAATTTCCATGTTAATAGAAATATAGAATGAACGCCATTTTTATGTATAAATTTAAAATGATATTTGATATTCAGAACTAGGTCGTTTTACTTTAATTAAAACGACTAATGAGGTTGCTTGCAACTACTGAAGTAAGATATCATTTCAAAGCTAATTTCATTTTGAAGTCGTTTACACTCTAAGTTTTGTAATTTGTAATTACAGAAGTACTCGATATCTTGTTAGGAATGTTGTATAAATTTTAATAGATCAATTATCAATTTTTCGGTTTCTTGTTTATGCAATATGTAAAATTATATATATATATATATACATATATATACTTTTTGTACATACAGTAGTTTATGCATAATTTTCGATTAAAATCTTTCAATTTTTATTTATATATATATATATATATATATATATATATATATATATATATATATATATATCATCATGGTTTTGAAAATATAACTATACATATTTTGGGCATTAAAACAAATACTGCTGATAGATTGTTCTTTGAAAACTTCTATATTAAATCACAATGTACTCTGTTTCCATATGGATTAAATCAATTATATCTCAATGGTAATATTGTTAAGAATAATTTTGTAGATAATAAATATTCTATTTTTAATCACCTTTTTTTTAATCCTCTTTTACATAATAGTAAATTGGCTAAACTCAAAAGATTTAAACGCGGTAAAGGGAGCTCCTCCCAACATGATTTTAAAGCGGAGATTAAAAGTATGCATCAGGAATTCAATAACACATTTCAATGGAAATTTATTAAATCATGGGTATTTGCAGTTAAGAAAAAACAATTAAACACAGTTTATGCTATTTTCTTAAAGTTAAATCTTACTAATGAACATTTTAATCATATTTTCTATGATTTGCTCATTACTAGATCAAAATATTTAAAAATAAAACCTAATCAATTTCATAATAATAACTGTTCTAATTCTTATTGTGTAATATCATTTAAGCATCCTATTTATAATTCCATAAACTTTAAGAATTTATTTAATCATTTTCATAATTTATTGCCTGTAAAGGATTTGAATGTTACTAAAATTTTAAATATAACAAGCCAATTGGAAGAACTATTTTTAATTACAATGCAATTTCAAAATCTCTCTCAGTCGACATAGATTCCTCAACAAATGTAGATGGTGAATGTATTTGTAGTGTTGATAATTATGCTGAATTTATAAATCCACACTTGGGGCATATAGTTACTGGTGTCTGGTGACTTAGCCATTGTAAAAGATAAATCTTTAAGAACTATAATGTCATTTGGCACTAAATTCAGGTTACCTTCATGTAATAATTCTAAACAAGTCTTAAAGTCAATCAATCTGGACCTTGATAAATTTATTTATGGATTAGCTTCTAAATATGCTCAGCCTTTAGAGGCATTTAATATGTGGAAATTTACTATTTTAAGATCTATTAAAAATGCCATTTGTAGTATTAATTTATCTAGATCTATATATAATATGGATAATATAAAACACTCTGTTAATGATTTACATAGATCTTTTGTTATTACTTATGTTGATAAAGCCTCTAATAATTATGCTATTATTTGTAAAAAATTCTATATTCAATATCTGCTAGATTATTTAAAAAATAATAGTCTATTTAAAATTGATTCACACTCTGTTAATAGTATCAAATTGAAAATTATCAATATGTATAGTGATTTAGATATTAATAATAAATTTTTGACATTTCCATATATTGTGCTTATACCTAAATTTCATAAAAATCCTATTAAATTTAGAACTGTAACTAGTGGTCATAATTCATACTCTACTACTGCTAGTAAATTATTGCTAAATTATTTAAATGTACTAAATATTAATTTACGAGATTCTAGTGATAACTACATTATTCTAAATAACAGTAAAGAATTAAAAAATAAATTAAAAACACTTGGTAAAATAATAGGATTTCAAACTTTTGATTTTAAAGATCTATTTAATAATATTAAGATCACTGATCTATATGATGTCATTTTAGCTTTATATAATGCTTATATTACTAATCATTCTCATCTTACTAAATTTACCAATTTTCCTAAGCTTCTCCATTTCGTTCTTTTCAATAATTATATCTTTCAAGGTAATAAATTATGCTTACAAGTCTCAGGTGTTCCACAAGGTGGCTGTAGTAGCAGTATGTTAGCTAATTTATACTTATAGCAATATGAAAAATTCTTTACTTCAACAGATTATAAAATTTACAGATATGTAGATGATCTGATTTGTCTTGTATTTACTGATAACTATGTCATAGATATAGATTTCTATTCAGATAATTTGGAATTAATACCTAATGAAACTGCTATTAGTAATAATATTTATTATTTGGATTTAAATCTAATTATAGAACCTGCTCATGGGATAGTTACTAATTTATATGATAAAAAAGATTTTTTTAAATTTAATATTAATAAATTATTACCTTTTAATTCCTGCAACTCGATTCAATTGTTTAGAAATATTATACTTAATCAACTTTTAAGAATTTATAGATTATCAGATAAAAAATTTCATGCTTTGCACATTAATAACCTCAAAATTACCAGTAAAATGTATAAATATCCTGCATATTTAGTAAATGGTATAGTTAATAAGTTTCGATTAGTCTAAAATTCTCATAATCTCTCCTTAGTATCTTATTTTAGCCGTACTTCTTCACTCTCTTGAAATTATATTTTCATCTTTTTATCTTGAAGCTTTAACTGTTGAATATCTCATTTTATTGCTTTTACGCAGTACAGTTTTTATTACTCTCTTTGGCAACAGCAAATCACATCTTTTAATTTCTGCATATGGCAACATTGGTCTAGTCATATTTTGCTCGTCATGGTTGTACTAATGAAGTGTATTTTAAGGTATTTATGTTTCCTTTATTTTTCCAATCTATATGCTTGTCGTCCATATAACACAAGTTTATAGATAAAATCTATCTTGTGTTTCAGAAACAAGCATTTTTGTGTTCATTTCGAAGGGATATATGGACTTGACGAGAATTTTTTCGAAATGAACTTATCTTAAGCCTAAAGCTCTTCCATGTGCAAGCTTTTTTGCTTGATTTTTTTGTTTTCCTATTTTCATTCCTCATCTTTGAAATTTGTTGATTGTCTTTGTCTTTATGACCTGCATTACACTTTATAATTTCCTCTTTATGTTTTAATTTCTTTTATTTCTTTGTATTTTGTAGAAAATTTTGGAATAGTGTATTATGAGTTACTACTTACATTCTAACAATGGATTTACTAATTTATATTTTATATTTATATATATATATATATACTCTCATATTTTTTTTGTTCGGATATTATTTTTTGTGTATTTATTTGATTGAAAATAAGGGTTTTCTACAAATTTTGCAAAATATCTTTATTTAAAAACACCATTATTGACGTGCATAAAAATTTATACGAGGGTCGTCAGAGCGCTTTCAGACGTCATAACGTCCATCATCAGTGGCAATGTTAAAGAAAATGACAGAAGTGAGCTTTTATACACAGCCCAAAATCACGAATACAAAATTTGCATATAGATTGTCGGATAAACCGGTACTAAAAAATTATCGTAAATTACAAATACGTACATACACTTTATATGATTTTCTGAAAATCTAGTTTTTTGCTTCTTATGAAATGTTTAATTGGTAGGCCTGATTGGTTTATTTATGTACTTATTTTATAAATTTAAATTAATGTTGGCTTGCATTTTTATGTGCGTATTTGTAATTTACGATAATTTTTTAGTATTGGATTATCCGACTATCCATATGCAAATTTTGTATTCGCGATTTTGGGCTGTATATAAAAATTCACGTCTGTCATTTTCTTTAACATTGCCACTGATGATGGACGTTATGACGTCTGAAATCGCTCTGTAAATTTTCATGTGCGTCATTAATGGTGTTTTTAAATAAAGACATTTTGCAAAATTTGTAATTTTATTTTAATCGATGTATAGCCTAAAAAAAGTATGGTGATCGTGATTCAATCATAAATTAAGTTTTTGCTGTAAATACATCAGTGGGAAGCCCCTAAATACCAAAAAGGACTCTGGTCGGTCTATGAGAGTGTGTGTGTGTGGGGGGGGGGGGGGGATCAAATGGTTGACCTTCGTATTCTTGAAAACCACTAAAGCGATTTGAATTGAATTTGGGCAGTATGTAGTAAATAGGTTTTTAAGAATGTATGTATAGTTTGGCTCAGAGGTCGAATGCTTACTTGTTTCGTGTTGGAAATTCTGTTGATTGCTTAGCCTTTATCTTTCAGTTTATTGTATTCTCAAATACTATTTAAAAACTTTATCAGAATGCAATCTAAACTATGGGAATGACTGCAAAAGCTGCCCCTAAGAGAAATGCAATTAAGTGAAAAGAAAGAGTAAAGTTTTGAATCACAAACGCTTTTCAATTATCTCTCATCTGTAATATATATATATATATATATATATATATATATATATATATATATATATATATATATATATATATATATATATATATATATTTATATATATATATATATATTTATATATATATTATTTATATATATATATATATATATATATTGATAGAAATTCCAATCAAAACTAAACTAAATCGATTTTTACATGACGTTTTAAATTATACATATGTACTTCCTAATGGAAACTGGTGATGCCTGATTTAAGCTGTAACACTTTTTTTTTTAATACAATTTATTTTGTTTAACAGCTTGTGGCGTTTAGCATGTGGCGTTTAGTTGAATGCTGGTTCAATTGGAAACTGGTTCATCGTCAAATTAGTAATTCTTCGCCAAATAAGTGTCTCATCGCTAAATAAGTAAGAAACAAGATGGTGGACGAAAAATTAAATATTACCCAAAATATTTGGAAGATTTGATACAAACAATAAAGAAGCATTTTATGTTGATGTTCTTCAAGCATTTTTCAGCATTTTAGAGTCAGAAAGTTTTTAAAGCAAAATTAGATATACAGTGAAGACAATTTTATTTTTTATTTCTTAATTTAATTTTATTTTAATGCAGAGATTTTGCAGCATACAATAAGAGCAAGAATGTATACGTACGTGACAATTTTCGAATTAATGTTTATAGCGCAATCAGGGATAAATTAACACGTTTTAATAGTCGATACTTTAACAATGTCATTTAGTATGATTTTTATTACACATATACAAATAATTTTCATTACCACAGCGAATAAAAGCAGCTTATTTAAGCTGCCCTGTCAAGCCATATATATCCAATCCTCTGAGGTGCTTTCTGTGTCAAGGATTTGGGCACACGAAGATCGCCTGTCGTAGAAAATCTATGACTTGTGCACAGTGCTCTGAAGTTGGCCTCAACAATCTTTCCTGCACAAAGGGACCAAAATGTATAAACTGTACAGGGGAACATCCATCTTATTCTAAATCTTGCCCGAAATGGATCCTTGAAAATGAGATCCAAACGATAAAAACTATTAACAATATGTCACACCTAAGGTCTGTAAAATTCTTTCTAATCATACTCCTTGAATTGGTGTAAGGTATGCTGCAGCTACTTCATCCAAAATGGTGAAGTCTATTAGCACGCAAACAGAATCCTCCCTTCTTTCTACCTCTCTCGAATGATCTACTGATCCTACACCAAAACCTCCCCAGATAAATATTCAACAACTATACACAACAACTACCATCAACAACTATACATAATAACTACATCAACAACTATACACGATAACTACCATCAACAACTATACACAACAACTACCATCAACAATTATATACACAACAACAATAACCCCGCCACACAAATAGCTACTGTAAGCCCTCGGGTCAGTCGTGTGGTCTGGGTTTTTCACACAACTACTATCAACAACTATACACAATAGTAATGCTCCAAATTCTATTGCATCACGAACTAATCAATCCATTTCCGATGTATCTGCTTCAACACAATTAAACAAGCAAAAAAATCCTAAATATACCAAAACGAGGTCTCCAATTGCTACTAGTACAAAAAATCCATCTCAGTCTCAGAAACAACTTCCTAAACCTAGTAAATTGACTGCATCAAAATCCTCTAATAAAGATTCTAATATGGCATTTTCCGCCGGTATGTTTATGCCAGTAGAACGTGCCATGAGAAATAAGTCTACAGATTCTACATTTATCACAAAAGGAACAACCACCCTAAATTGTCATACTAAATATAAGAAATGTAATAATGTCTAAAAGAAATCAGACTTGAAATATCACATGAGAAACCCAAAGTATTTAAAACAGAAAGTTGTAGAAGGGGAGTCAGATAAAACAGAGGTAATGACTTCAAAGAAAAATGAAGATGCTATTAAGCTCCATATCTGATTACTCTGATGGCAGAAGAGTATAATGAGGCTATGTAGAATGTATAAATGTCTACTTTCCGGTGATTTTTCTTATGGTCATTTTTGACTTAATTTTTCGTATTTAACTTTTGCAATTCATTGCTATTAACACACTTGCATGTTGCTGTTGTTTTAAAAGCCTATTACAAGCTGTACCAACAATTGTCAGAAGTTTGATACTACCATATTTTTCCTATAGTTGTACTATAAAGTTTTTATTAAGTTGAACATTTTTAACTTTATCTTGATCTAAAACATGTTTTTAACTTATCACATCTGTAGTTTTATTCATTTCATTACTTTCATCTGTATTATTGCACTGGTTTTTGCGAATTGTTCTGTTCATCATGTGTTTGGCGCAGCACGTCCTCAACTTGGATTTTGTGCCATAAAACGACA
Source organism: Amaurobius ferox (assembly GCA_951213105.1). NCBI lineage: Eukaryota > Metazoa > Arthropoda > Arachnida > Araneae > Amaurobiidae > Amaurobius > Amaurobius ferox. Next base: position 8,367,161 of record OX578150.1, on the reverse strand, counting down.
AATAACCAACAAACAAACCTAACAATTTCCATAAAATTCTGTACAGCGCTAATAAAATCCAACTTGTTATATTTGAGAGGAAAGCAGGTTTGATATAATTAAATATTGAATATTAATATGATAAAGGAATTTTTACAGAAAGAACTGTTCAATTAAAAAAAATCTGATGTGGACAACACATGACTTTACTTATATAATGCAATGTATTTACTACTTTTACAGTAAAAACAAAATAGGTTATTCTTATAGTAGATACTTATATTTTTTCTAAAATATTAAATTTTCGTCAAATAGCCGTTATTTTCATTGATTTAGCGTCATTTTTATCGGAGAGATATTCTTTGGCGAGATTTTCTTTGATTTGGTAACATTTAAAAATATCGCCAAGTTGGCGACATTCCTCAAATTTGTTGCCAAATCTCGCCAAGCGTTATGGACTGAGAAAAAATTTATTCTTATAGCAGATAAATGACTATTGGCGTTCAAATGCAAAAGTATTTCTCAAAGTATCTTTTTTCATGAATGGAACGAGCTAGATCCCCGAGAATGATGTCACAAAATTTATCGCATGATATTACATATGAAAAGTGAACATGTTTCTCAATAGGAAATATTTTTTTTTATTTTATATAATTTTTTGATAATTTTTTTAAAAATGTGCAATATCTCGAGAACGGTTCATACTAGCGTTCTAAAATATATGTTAATCGTTTTCTAATGAAAAATTACATAAGAAATGTCTATTTGCGTAACTATATTAGAGGTTTTGATTTTTTGATGAGTTAATACGAAGATGAATATGAATGTTCTGATTCTAATTCAGACGATGGTTCAAAATCAGGTGAAAAAAATAAATCAAGATCATTTTCAAAATTAAAGATCATTTTCAAAATTAAAATAAATTTTAAATAGACGTATAATAATTTAAGATCATTTGGAATGGCATTTGAAATGTTAATGTCATATGGAAGCATTTTTACTTTCCTTATATACATATAATGTAGCATAAGGAAAGTATTGTGATGGATCGAAAATTCGAATTCGAGTTTTTGACGGGAGAGCACGTTTCAAGCATCCCTGATCACGAATCAAGCATTTTGAGGTGATGTCTGTGTGTGTGTGTGTGTGTGTCAATGAGTCTATGGAGGCGATAACTCACGAACGAATGGAGCGATTCGAATGAAATTTGGTACAAAGATCACAATCCGTGAATACTGGAAACCTATTGTTTTTAAACGCAATCGCCCCCTTCCCCCTAAATTTTCGAGAGAAATTTTTAAAAATTCATCAAAAAATCAAAACCTTTAATAAAGTTACGCAAATAGACATGTTTTATGTAATTTTTCCTTAGAAAACGATTGACATAAACTTTAGAACGCTAACATGAACCGTTCTCGAGATATTGCACATTTTCCAAATAAATTTATCAAAAAATCCCATAAATTTAAAAAAAAATATTAACTCTTGAGAAACATGTTCACTTTTCATATGTAATATCATGCGATAAATTGGCTGACATCATTCTCGTGGATCTAGCTCGTTCCATTCATGAGAAAAAATACTTTGAGTAATACTTTTGTATTTGAACACCAATAGTCATTTAATTGCTATAAGAATAACTTATTTCTCCGTCCATAACGCTTGGCGAGATTTTAATAACGCCATTTTAATTGACGAGATTTTAATGTTGCCAACTTGGCGACTTTTTTAAATGTTGCCAAATTAACGAAAATCTCGCCAAATGGAGATAAAAATGATGCTAAATCAAAGAAAATGACGACTAATTGACGAAAATTCAATATCCTGAAAAGAATATAAGTATTTACTATAAGAATAACCTATTTTTTTTACTGTAAAAGAAGTAAATTCATTGCATTATATAAGGAAAGTCATGTGCTGCCCACATCAGATTTTTGCTTATGTCATCAAAAAAGGATAAAAATTAAAAATTAAAAATTTTATATTAAAACGTATGTTAATGTAATTTGTTTTTAATTAATACAGTTATTTTATATTTATATCTTATATGTACAATGCAATAAATATAAATGCTTTACAATTATGAATTTTTTTAAATGGCCGTGGTCCTATACTGTAGTTTTTTCCCATGCCTAATTTTCTGTGTCTTGTTCGATTATGTCCACATCATATTTTTACTTTCTCATACGTAGTAGTAAGAAAATATTGTTTTCATGAAAATTTTCAGTTTCGAGATTTTAATGCCGATATATGTTTTATGACCTCCTGAACACGTTTTGACCATTTTTGGAGTGATGTCCGTCTGTCTGTCAATCAGTCTGTGCTGTCTGTAGTCGGTTTCTTGTGACACGACAGCAGCCACACATATTTGTGGGTTTTCACGAAACTTTATGTCCGGCTTTGTTATAAAAAAAATCGAGAACTAGAATTTATTATTATTTTTATTATATATTATTATATTTATGATTATATTTATTTTTTTAATTCTAGTGAAAACTTTGAAATTTATTCGGAATTTTAAATATTTTTAACATGGCAGCATAGGATAAAATTTGACATCATCACGTATAAAAGGATTTATTTATTGGTTCATAGATCACGAGATTTAATAGTTTTGATACGGATTTTTCAAATTTTTTCTTGTAAAGTTTTATTTATTTATTTATTTATTTTTTGTCCCTGAATATAAAAATTTCTTCAATCGTATATAGGAAAAGTCATATTGTTCTATTCTCCCCCAGTCTGCAGAGCCTCGCTGTTGATTTCATTTCTGCTGTAATCGAAGAGTGTGACTGACCTCTTTCATTCTGTCTAGACGGTGTCTTTTGTGGGAGCTCTGTTTATTCTTCGCTTAACACAATTCGGGATAATATCAAGCTACGCGGCCTCATCAGAAATGAACGAGGCCCGAAGCGTCAAAGGGATGCTTGCAGATAGTGGCAATCTGTTATATTTGTTGGCAAAAATGTCGCCACCAGGCTATTGTTTTTGGAAATTTTTCCTTGAAGCACCTGTTTCTCAGGATCTGTTACAGATAAAACTCAGATGATGACTGATTTGCATTTTGCATCACATTTCGGAAAGTAATGGGGGGTAGAATTTCCAGTTTCAGTTTTTTCCCCCCTTCCGATTCAAATTATTTTTTCTTGAAACCTCTGTTTCTCCAGATTGGCTACAGTAAGAGCTTATAGATTATGACTGATATGGATTCAAAAGATTTGGTAGGTATATGTCAATCGTGGGTTACCTGGTTCTGATTAGATTTTTGTACGATTCGAAAAATTAACCCCCCCCCTTCCCTCCCTCTTTTTTAATTTTTGCAAAATGGCTCCCAGAATCGTTGAAATCTATAATAAAAATCTGATGTGGGTAACACATGACTTTCCTTATACAATGCAATGAATTTACTACTTTTACAGTAAAAAAAATAAGTTTTTCTCATCGTAGATACTTATATTCTTTCCAAGATATTGAATTTTCGACAATGAGTCGTCATTTTCATTGATTTAGCATCATTTTTATCCATTTGGCGAGATTTTCGTTAATTTGGCAACATTTCATAAAGTCGCTAAGTTGACTACATTCCGCCAAATTCGTCGCCAAAATCTCGCCAAGCGCCATAGACGGTGAAATAAGTTATTCTTATAGCAGATAAATGACTATTGGCGTTCAAATACAAAAGTATTACCCAAAGTATGTTTTCTCATGAATGGAACGAGCTAGATCCACGAGAATGATGTCACCAAATTTATCTCATGATATTATATATGAAAAGTGAACATGTTTCTCAACAATTAATATTTTTTTTTAATTTATGGGATTTTTTGATAAATTTATTTGAAAAATGTGCAATATCTCGAGAACGGTTCATGCTAGCGTTCTAAAGTTTATGTCAATTGTTTTCTAAGGAAAAATTATATAAGAAATGTCTATTTGCGTAACTTTATTAAAGATTTTGATTTTTTGATGATTTTTTCAAAATTTCACTCGAAAATTTAGGGGGTTCTGAACATTCGATTACGTTTAAAAACAACAGGCTTCCAGTATTCACGAATTGTGATTTTTGTACCAAATTTCATTCGAATCGCTCCATTCGTTCGTGAGATATGGTCTCCACACACACACACACACACACACACACACACACACACACACACACACACACACACACACACACACATATACACAAACACACACAGACATCACCTCAAAAATGTTTGATTCGTGATCAGAGATGCTTGAAACGTACTCTCCCGTCGAAAACTCGAATTCGAATTTTCGACCCCGTCACAATACTTTCCTTATACATTATGTATGTAAGGAAAATAATAAACGAAGAGTTCTATATGTCTGTTCGTTTGCAGCGGAACATCTAAACGTCGAACGGCCTGGCAGTGCTTCTTTCAGGACGTTTTCGCCGGGGATGCGATTAAAATTTTAAAGGGGGGGGGGGGGGGGGGGAAGTTTTTTATTCGCCCTATATAAATATATTTAATAGCTGTGTCACATAAATAGAAACCAGGTTAACATAAATGTCCCCAGGAGGTATGCCTGAAAGGAACACTGCGACCTGGTACACCCGGGGCAATGCCCCTCAGCGAGACTTTTTAATTCGAATTAGTTTTTAGTTATTTTATGCTTTAACACGGCTTCGGGTGATTTTCACACAACTCGGTCCCTTGGCGACCAAAAATATTATCACAAAGTGTCCATCTTAACACCATTGAAAAGATCAAAAAATTATCTTTAAAACAAAGTTTGAATCTATACTATTAATAACCGAATTTCCGTGATTTTTTTTTAAATATATGCTTTTTGTGTGTTGAAGACGTAATCTCTCGAGGTAGGACATTCTCGAAATATTCTAGAAAAGTTGAAACAGGAGTATTGTTAAAGCGGTCTTTAGTTCTTAAGAATTCGCTTTAAGTTCCGGTGTATAATTTTAATAAAGGTTTACATCTTAAATCTCGAGCAACGCCTTTTGCAGCCTAAAATAAAAAACTCAATATTTTTACTTTCCTTACATACATAATGTATAAGGAAAGTATTGTGACGGCGTCGAAAATTCGAATTCGAGTTTTCGACGGGAGAGCACGTTTCAAGCAACCCTGATCACGAATCGAACATTTTTGCGCTGATGTCTATGTGTGTGTGTGTGTGTTTGTGTGTGTGTTTGTGTGTGTGTGTGTTTGTGTGTGTGTGTGTGTGTGTTTGTGTGTGTGTGTGTGTGTGTGTGTTTGTGTGTGTGTGTGTGTGTGTGTGTGTGTGTGTCGAAAGTTCTAGTTTGAAAGCATAAAAAAAGACTTCCTTAAGTGTGATGTTTTGAGTTGGGACATGCAAATTTATTACTTGCAAACTAAAAATAATAGAAAATAGCTAATATTTTCAAAACATAAACACTTTAATGAGTACATTTTATAAATTATAAACTAATGTACCAATATATGTTCTAAAAGTATAAAAAAAAAGTATTAACATGAAATATGGGTTCAAAGATTGGAACATCTAACAGGCGTTCATTTTGAAAATCAACCTAATACTTATTTTATGTAATGTTTTTCATAAATTTCTTCGAAAAACGAGCAATATCACAGGAATGCCTATTGATAGCGTTTTGTACTTTATGTCATTCTTTTTCTAATGAAAAATTATATACGAAATGATCATTTACGTAACATTATTGAAAGTTCTGATTTCCTTTATGATCTTTTTCAAAAATTCATTTGAAAATTGGAGGAGGCTTCCAAACATTCTATTGCGTTTAATATCAATAGTATTCACCAATTGTACTATTTGTACCAAATTTCGTTCAAACGCTTCATTCGTTCATGAGATATCACATACACACACACGCACATACACACACAGGCATCACCCCAAAACCGTTCAATTCGCGTTCAGGTATGCTTGAAACGTATTCTTCCGTCAAAAATTCGAATTCGAAATTTCGACCTCGTCAAGGTACTTACTTTTCCTATACTATATTATCTTACATAATAAAAAAAAAATGTTTGTGTGGATGTGGAGTTTATAGCAGGAAATCTAAGCGTCTTACGGCCATGAAATTTGATATACAGGTACTTCAGGATCCGAATGGTACACCTCAACGTTATTATTTTTTACTAAATTTCGAATTCGTTTTTTAGTTATTTAATGTGTTTTAGTTTGATTCACAACGACTTTGACCGATATTCACAAAAATCGATTTCTTAGCGACGTAAAATATGACGCAACCGGAAAGATAAAATTTCTTTCCAACAATGTTTGAACCGAATTCGTGGGACAATTTCTTTATATATATATATATATATATATATATATATATATATATATATATATATATATATATATATATTAAATACAACATTGAAATTGGCGTTTTTACGTGATCTGATATAGTATTTAATTTTTGTAGTTTCTTACGTAAACGAATTCATTCATCCTAATGCACCGTCTTGCACTTCAATGGAGATTCCGGTTCCGCCCTCTCTGGATCAGATCCATTTTAAAGAGGGATGAGCGTGTTGCGCATAATGGGTAGGTTCTTGGTATTCAGGAAGGAAATTCTAGAGAGAATTTAAAACTTTTATTTATTTTTTCTGCTTTGCGGATAGCGTGTTTGGTGAATTGACTAATAACGGGCGTTTATTCACAACCGGACAACGCCGGTATAGTTCGTTCTAGTACTAGGTATATAGGGAAAGTAATTCCATTTAAAATAGCTATTTTTGTAGCATTTCTCTGAAGAATTACGTTTTATAAAGGTTATTCGATTTTGTTACCTTTTTTTTTTTTTTTTTTTTTGTGTAGAGTTAGAGTTGTAAAAAAAAAAAAAAAAAAAAAAAATCTAATGTGGGCAGCACATGACTTTTCTTACAGATTCAAATTCATAATCTATTAAACTGAATGTAATTGCTTAAATCGACACAAATACTTACTTTAGTATATCCAATTTGCAATTTAAATACGTCTGCTTTTACACAAGGCATTTATTTTTAAACACCGCTATCTCAAAATTCCAAAAGACTTCAATATCTCGAAAGTGGTTCATTCTAGAGTGATGGAATTGCTTTCTGTGTGTGTGTGTGTGTGTGTGTGTGGAAGGAATATCTCACGAACGAATAGAGCGTAGCGTATAGCTTACCAAATTCTAGCAATATTTCTGATTGTCAAAGATTTGAAATATAAATTAATTTAGTATTTCGAAATAATTTTACATGTTGGCATCCAGAAAATACAATTCAGCGTTAAAACATTGACCAAAATATCATTAGAAATTATTAATATCATCATGAAAATATCATTAAAATTACAAATTAATAACACTAAGTTAACAACAAGAAAGATCAATCACGCATAAAGCATTGACTATGAAACACTTTCCAACTGCAATGCAATTTTATTTAAACACCTCTAAAATGCGACACATTCAGCGGTAATATTTTTAAAATTATCACAATACTACATTCATTTATTATATTTGAAAACGTAAAACTTCATCGAAAAAAATGAACATTATTCAAATGATGTCATTGAAATATAAATCGCCTGGCTCTCTATGTGAAAGCAGTAAATATTTCATTCATACACTTTTACTCCATTCCTTTCATTCATCACAATAGTATAATAATTTACTTTATTTAAAAGCTTAAAACCATGGAGGTAAACGTAATTTAACTCTATGCTTAAAACTTCATTGAAAAAGTCTGCTATAAAATCGTCTGTTCTCTATGTAAAATCAATGGATATTTCATTCATATCAGCTATATTTCAGACTCAAAGAGCTAAATTATTTTGCATTATAGAAATTCAGCAATTCTTATACAGCTCATACTACATCTTTATGTGTTTACATTCTCCATAAGTGAAAATTAGGCTTCGTTGTAAAAATAATCAAAGTTTGATGATCATTTAGACTGAAATATATTGTAATTGCGTTGTTTCAAAATGTAGATGCACAGAAATTAAGCAGAAAAGCGGTTTTATAGGACGCATACAACACTAAATAGAAATTAAAAAGAACTTTAAAAATCACGATTTTGACAAGATGGATGACATTGATCACTTAAACTCAAATATATTGTAATTGCGTTGTTTTAGAATATAGATCTACAAAAATTAAGCAAAAATAAAACGGTTTTAGGACGGATACAGCACTAAATATAAATTTAAAAAAAACTTTAAAAATCACGATTTTGGCACAAGATGGATGCCATATTTTATTTTGAAGTGGGCCACGTGATCTCTTCATATAACATGGGTGTAATTATTATTATGTTAATTTTTATTTAAAAACTACCCAATATATTTTGCTGAAATTTTCAACCCGGGTTCAGTCCAAAACTAATTGGGTGATATTATCCATTTATATTCCCATAGGTTCCCACAGACAGTCTGAACAACATACTAAAATTTTATTTTGATAAAGTCATCTTTACGGCAGTTATCGTGCTGACGGACAGACAGAATGAACAAAGTCATAAACACTTTTCAACTATGTTGTAAAGTGTCGAAAGCCCAGGCCGACCGACTCATCCGAAGACTGAGGGCAGCAAATTGGGCGGCCGGATGTTGTAAAGTGTTAAAAAGGATGTCAAATGATGAATTAATTATTAAAATATTTTAATATATAGACTATATTAATTAAGTACTTAATAATTTTACTAATTAAGTACTTAATAATTAAGTATTTACTAATTAAGTACTTACTAATTAAGTACTTAATAATTTTACATGTTGTTATCCAGAAAAACACCAAGTGTACCATTCAGCGTTAAAAAACGTTGTGTTGTGAAACTCGAATATTATTATTTTGCACTGAAAAAGTAAATTTATTGCATTATGCAAGGAAAGTCATGTGTTATCTATATCAGATTTTTTTCAGAATTAAGAGTTTTCTACTCATGAGTAAATAATAGCTATTTTTTCCTAGTTGAAGAACAGGGTACAGAATATAGGGAAACAAATATAAATTGTAAGGTAAAATAAATTTAAATCAGTAAGAATATTTTATTTCGTTTGAAATTTAATTTACATTGCACAAATTTTTCTTCTTTTTTTTTCAAAATTAACAGTTATAATTATCTGGAGTGCGGTTCAACTCAACTTTCTCATAATCCATTTTTAATTAGCTTGGATTTTTTTTTTTTTGCAAGAAAACACATTTTGCAAGAAAATTTTTGAAAAATATGTATTAATGGTTCAAATGATCATAATTATAGCATGTTACCCTTCATTTTAAAGGGCTTGAACAAATCTTTTGATTGAGACGAAGTTTAATAATGTAACTCCCCCCTCCCACACACACACAAATACACTCACACACACACAGGGGGGGACTAAAATCGTCACGAACACAAAAGTTATATCGCGCTTATTTGGCACTACAGTGATTAAAACTGTTATGTTTAGTGATCATCGAGACAAATACCCCCCTTTTATTCATGAATGTGTCAAATTTTGTCCTATACTGCCATGTTAAGAAAATATAAAATTTCGAGTAAATTTCGAAGTTTTCGATCGAAATTCAAAACATTCTATCTAGTTTTACATTTTTGGCTTACAAAGTAGAATATAAAATTTCGTGAAAATTCATTAACATTTGGGGAAGCTATCGTGTCACAAGAAATCGAACACAGACGGACAAACGAACATTACTCCAAAAATAGTCAAAGCGTGTTCAGGAGGTCCTAAAACATAGATTGGCATCAAAATATCAAAGTCGAAAATTTTCGGGAAAACAATACTTTCTCTCTATACTCACTCTACAAAGTAAAAATATTATTTATTTCAATGTGAGTGAGTCGATATAGAATGCAATGGGACTTATCTTACTCCAGCGCCACCTGAATTATTGTCTCAAACGATTTTGGCGTCACTCAATAGTGAGTTCAGACTTCTTTCCTTTACCTCCATGGTTATAGTATTTGGTTTCTCAAACGATTGTGGCGTCACCCAATAATGAGTTCAGACTTCTTTCCTTTACCTCCATGGTTATAGTATTTGGTTTCTCAAACGATTTTGGCGTCACCCAATAGTGAGTTCAGACTTCTTTCCTTTACCTCCATGGTTATAGTATTTGGTTTCTCAAACGATTTTGGCGTCACCCAATAGTGAGTTCAGACTTCTTTCCTTTACCTCCATGGTTATAGTATTTGGTTTCTCAAACGATTTTGGCGTCACCCAATAATGAGTTCAGACTTCTTTCCTCTACCTCCATGGTTATAGTATTTGGTTTCTCAAACGATTTTGGCGTCACCCAATAATGAGTTCAGACTTCTTTCCTTTACCTCCATGGTTATAGTATTTGGTTTCTCAAACGATTTTGGCGTCACCCAATAATGAGTTCAGACTTCTTTCCTTTACCTCCATGGTTATAGTATTTGGTTTCTCAAACGATTTTGGCGTCACCCAATAATGAGTTCAGACTTCTTTCCTTTACCTCCATGGTTATGGTATTTGGTTTCTCAAACGATTTTGGCGTCACCCAATAATGAGTTCAGACTTCTTTCCTTTACCTCCATGGTTATAGTATTTGGTTTTTCTGTACATGCACTTACATTTTTAACTGTAAACTCCTTCATTGTTCAAAAGTTGGGCGGCTGTTTTGTGCCCAGTTTTCTTATCACCCAAAGCATCGTAATTAGGAACTTCCTTCCTAGCTACGTACTTCAGAGAGGAAGTGGTTGATAATTAAATTTAAAGAGAGAGTGGGTATTTGTATTTTTTCATATTACTTGCCAGATTTGCTATATTCACAGTGCATGAAAAGAAAAAGCAGTCTATCTGATCCCCACCAACATTATTGACTTTATAAATAAAAAATCTGATGTGGGCAGCACATGACTTTCCCTGCAGACTTATATTCACGTTCTCTTTATTTTAATTAAATTTAATTCACTTTTAATTCAATTTTCGTTCTCATTTGATAATTGGACTTATTTTCAAAGGTGGAGTAGAGAAAATACTAAAAAACTAAAATATCTCGAAAACGGCTAGTCCTAATGTAATGGGGTTGGTCTTATTCTTTTCATCGTTAAAAATTACGTATAAAAGAAGCATTTAATGGATATATTTGAGTATACGTATGTATTTATTTTAGATTTTGACGATTTTTGAGAGCCATTTCTCAAAAAAGGCAGGTTATTTTTTTCCGAATCGTAGCAAAATCTAATCAGCAGCAGGGTATCCCACAAGTGACTTATCAACCGATTTTTGTGAAATTCGGTCCATTAGTTTTCCAGCTAGAGTTGTTGTTATTGAGACCCAGACCGTCCGACCTACCAGAAAGGTGTAAGGTAACTGTTTGGACGGCCGGGAAGTGCCACCCAATTTAGACCGGAACCCAGTGGGGGAGGCATCCACAGGGACCGTACCCTCCTTCCCCTACCACCAACCTCTCGGAAGGACTTACGGACCCACATGTTTAACGTGATCGTACTCCGCGTGAACACGGCGGCAGTTTTGGCAGTGGCTGGAATCGAACCCGGGCCTACCGAGTGCAACTCCAGCGCGCTAACCAATGGGCTACCGCGCCCTCCAGCTAGAGTGGATACAAGCTTGTGCGGGCCATTTCGCAAGAAAGGTGTGTTCTGTTATCACGAATCATACCCAAAACTAATCAGCACCAGATTCGCCCACAAGTGACTTACCTACCAAATTTTGTGAAATTCGGTCCATTAGTTTTTGAGTTAGAGTGGATACAAAATCTGCACAGACAGACAGACACACAGACAAACACACAGACGTCACGCTAAAAATGGTTTTTTCGTATTCCAGAGGTCTCGAAACGTGTAGATCCGTCGAAAACTCGAGTTGTGATTTTTGGTATGATTCCAATACTTTCCCTATACATTACCATGTATTGCAGGGAAAGTAAAAATATGATGTTGGCCATGGCCAGTACACGACTTACTCTACAGACTCAAATTTATTTTCTCTTTCATTATCCATTAAATTGAGTTGATTTGACGAAAATAACATACTTAGTTGATATTGTATTCAATTTGCAGTTTTAATACGTTTTCATTTTCATTAGGCACTTTAACGCATTTTAAAATGCAACCATCTCCAAAATTGGAAATACTTAAATATGTCAAAAATGCAGGACCGTAGCCAGGTGGGGGTCAGAGGGGGCAGATCCCCTTCCCCCAAAAGGCATACTCAGCCCCCTCTGATGCAAATATTTAATCTTTTGTAGTGGTATGAAATTTTATACATGTCATCTAAATGTTGCAAAAAACTGTTTTTCAGAATTTTTTGCAAACTTCGTTTTGTATAGCACAGAATTACGATATTTTCGTTGCTAAATTTGTGGTTATATTGACGATCATCAATGTATTTACATATTTAATTGAAAAATATTCAATAAAGTTTTAAAAATTAAATTAAGAATATAGTATTTAGAGCACTTTTGTATTATTGCGAGTTTCACCGTTATACATTGTCAACTGATGAGCAGTTATACAGATGAGTAATTAGCTGTATAGAGTACTAAATTATCACGTTACACATTATCAACTGATAAGTAATTACAGTCAATTTAATATTATATGATATAATGTATTTAATTATAATTAAAATAATTTTATAATGCAGTAATTTATTAAAAACTAAAATTTAACATTTTAGTGAAAGTCCCTCTACCCCCCCCCCCAAATTTTTTTTAGGGAGCCCTTCATTCAAGGCTGTTGAGCCCCCCCCCCCCCTTGAATTTCACTCCAGCCCCTCTTGAATAACATAGTAATGGAGTGGTTTTTTTTGTTGCTTGTTTGTTTGTTTGTTTGTTTGTTTCGTCTTTAAAAATTACATATAAAACAAGGAATTCTTCATATGTTATATTAATTTACATATTATTTATAATCTACCTTTCATCATCATCGTGTGTTTAGTTACAAATATGTGCTTAAGGAAATGCTTAGGCTTAACGTATTTGGGAATGAATCTTTGTTACTAAACTAATTGTTACTCCTAAGATTTTGCTTTTACGCCAAGAAGTTTCATAAAAATAATTTTTGATATGAGTAACATCTATGCTTGGGGTTTCTGTAGCTAAAAATGGCATCTAATTGTTCGCTATAAGCGATAGGTTTAACTTTATGAAATTCAGGTTTGGATATTGCAGATCCAAAGTGACAGAAAAGAATTTGCGACAAGAAATTTCTGAAGGAGCTTCTATATGGTAACAAATAGTGTGTACACTTCATTTTTGCTGGAACTATTAGTCAATTTTATTATCTTTTGCATATTTATTTTGTACAGTCATACTAATTTTAACTGTTGAAGTGTTGAAAACCCAGACCACACGACAGACCCGAAGGTTTACTGTAGCAAAGTGTGTGGCCGGATACTAATTTTAACTGTGAAAGAATTTTACGAATTTTAAGAACTAGAAGTGTAATCTCCAGAACCGGAAAATTGAAATCCTTAGTGGACTCCCTACTACTTCTGGAATTCGATGATGAATCCATATCAGCCATCATCGGAGCTAACTCCAGCCTCCTCTGGAATTTAATGTTGATTTCATATCAGTCATCATAAGCTACCACTTACAGTCATCATAAGAAGTCACTTTACCTCCTTTTGAATTTAATACTACATCTACGGAGGCTGTTTACATATTTTTAGAACAAATGTAAAACGATATAATAAAGGTTAGAAGTAACAATACTTATTTCCTAAATGTTCTATCCAATGACACATTTTCTGGATCACCATCCAACATCTTGATTTTCAATATAAAAGAGCTTTTCTTAAAGTTATGAGTCATATTTTATTCCACTCCTTTTTCACAGTTTTCCCATAGTCCATTCATTGTTTTAGGTCTGTGTTTAGAAAGTTCTCCTTTTAACAATCCCAAAATACAATAATCCATTAATGACACATCGAGGAACTGTGAAGGTATATGAGCAAAAGGTATATTAGCTTTAATGCCTGGATCTTTTTGCCATTTTCGCTTTTGCTGCAGTAGATTTTGATGTATGACTTAGCCTGATGAAGTATTAAGACTCTGTGTATAATGGAATGGTATTTGTTCTTTAAATAAAAGAGTTGAAACCCTATCTTGATAATATGTTGAATTGATTTTGACATTATATTTTTACTTTTCTTAACTTTAATTTAAACGTTGTACGAAAAGCTAGAAATAATCACGAATCCTTTATTGAGACTTTCTTTTCGTTCTTGGAGCCAAGTTTTAGGTCTTTTCCTCCTCTTTTGCGATAGTAAATCGATCTTTTTTGTTGCAGTCATTTAAATAGATCCATGCTTCTTCAATTGTCATAATATATTTTCATCTGTCACTGGCTAAATGATTTTCGCAGATTTCTATAGTGTTCTGCGCTCAGGCACATGTCTAAGCAAAAGGAGGTGAACTTTTAAGCTTTTTTAAGATTCAGATCTTTATTTATTATCTTGTTTACAGTCACTGCACATATATTTAAGGAAACAGCAAATTCTTTGAGTCGGTGGATTTTCTTTTGAGACAAGAAACTTTATTTTTGAAATAGTCGTAAATGTACGTATCGACTTTGGGTACTCATTCGTTGTTCTTTTTCCAGTTAAAAGCAATGCTTGAGGTTTTTTTCCTTTATTAGTAATAATATTACACCTATTTTGCATTTAGAAAAGCTAATTTCATGGATTTCTCAGCGTTTTTTAATTACAGAATAAGATTATTTCTCTTCGGAAAGAGCAAAATCGTAGCCTTCAATCTAAAATTTGTTTAAATGCGCCTTTTTTAAAATCAAAATTTAATTACAGCAAATGATTATTTAGTTTTTATAAAACAAACAGTTGCCAGAATTTCTTTAAATTAATTTAAGTTTTGTTATTTTTTGCAATAAACTTGTTCTAAAAATGTGTAAACAGCCTCTGTATATCAGACATTATTATAAGTTTTATCTATAATAAATCCTCAAAAATAGATAGTTCAAAGAAAATTTTTGAACCGGAAAGGGGAGTGGAGGAAAACCAGAAGTGGCAATTTTTAATGAATCATCTTACCTCCTACAGAATATGATGTTACGTTTTTATCAGTTATCATCTATAGCTGATCTTGAGAAATAGATGTTTCAAGTAAATGAAAATTTTTGAACTGAAAATAGAAAAGATCTGGAAGTTGAAATTTTTAGTAAGACCCCCCCCCCACACACACACGCGCGCACCACCACCACCATACACACACACCACCACCACCACCATACACACACACCACCACCACCACCCCTCTAGAATTTGATGGTGAATCTATACCAGTCATTCTCTAAGCTCTTTATAGTAGATTATGAGAAATAGATATTTTAAGTCCAAAATTTCCTCCCAAATAGTAATAGTATGGCAAACTTTTTACCGCCAATATTCGATGATTCGTTGCATCCGAACTCGCTATAAATGGGTTCCACCGTATAATAATACAGTTCAGATATTTCCAGTAATAAGCGCGTGTATGTCTGTCGTCTGTCGCATCGTCCACTCCATCATCACATAATCATCCGGGACAATCCTCCTCCCTCGCCGTTTTTTTGCATCCGTCTGGCTGGTTTCTTTTTTGTTATTTATTTTGAAGAATCGTCGCTCACAGGAAGATGCATGGATCCGGAGCTCGTAGGGACATTCATAACTCCGCGGGACAAACAGGAAGGCTGCGATATATTTAGTTAGGGCAAGAAGGAAAACATGACATTTTTTAATCAAACGGTGGAGTAATCTTTGCTAGAAAAGAGTGGATGCAGTATAAGGCTGAATCAATAATAATGAAGGAAGATGTCTGTTCGTCTGTAGCGGAAAATCTAAACGACGCCCAGCCTTGAAATTTGATAAACTGGCAGTGTTTCTTTCAGGCATACCTTCGGGGGAGGCATGCCCCCCCCCCCCCCGGAGACATTTTATGCTAACCAAGTTTCTATTTATGTGACACAGCATTTAGATATATTTATATAGGACAAATAGAAAATTTGCCCTGCCCTCAAAATGTCATTCGCCCCCCCCCCCCCCGGCCAAAGAGTCCAAAAAGAAACACTGTACACTGGTACTCCAGGACCCTGGAAAGGGATCTTAGGCATTATTATTATTATTATTTTAATTCGAATTAGTTTTTTGTGTTTTAATACGATTTTTGTGCAAATGCTTTCCTTATAGAGACCAAAAATGTTATTTCAGAGTTTTTATCTTGATACCACCGAAAAGATCGAAAAATTATTTTTCAAGCAAACTTTGAACGGATTCGATGCAATCAATAGCTGAATTTTCGTGAATTTTTAAAATATGAATATATATATACTTTTAGCGCGCTGAAGACGGAATATCCCAAGATACGAGGTATTTACGGATACTGTGCCCGATTTTCCATCTTAACACCACCAGTGCAGAGTTTTTTACTTTCCCTGCAATGCACGGTAATGTGTGAAGGAAAATATTAGAATCGTGTCAAAAATCGCAGCTCGAGTTCTCGACGGATCTACACGTTTTGGGGCCTCTAGAACACGCCAAAATCTGAAATAAAGAGCTACATATGCTCGAATGTATGCATTAAATGTTTGTTTTATACGTAATTTTTGACGAGAAAAAGAATAAGGCCAACCCTATTACTCTAGGTCTAGCAGTTTTAGAGATATTTTAGATTTTTCATATTTTTGTTATTTGAAAACATGTCCAGTTACCAAATAAAAACAAAAGTTCAATTAAAAGCGCACTTTCAATGTTATTTTATGCAATTAAACTCAACTTAATTATCAAAGAAATAAAGAGAAAATGAATTTAAGTGTGTAGGGAAAATCATGTGCTGCCCACATCAGTTTCTTTTTTCATTGTTGTTATTCCAAGCGGGCGAATTATTAAAACGTTCTTTAGTTTTCGAGAATTTGCTGTGGGTGCGAAAACCGATCGTTTTACATACTGCACGATGCGTCGTTCTCATGCGCGTTACATACGCCCTATAACATAACTGGCGCTGTCAGTTTGATCATTTGTATAACTCTTAAAACGACATTTGCATACCGAATTTCGCGGCTGTAGCTCAATTTTTTTTATTGGTGAATATATTTTTTTGCAACAGAGTGTATATAGATAAAATTATTCCAATGCGAAGAAGCATCCATATTTTTCCAAACTATGGAATTGTTCTAATCTTATATTTTCATAAGTGGCTGCGGCGAAATAAGAATTAGGTGACTTAAAATATGTATATTCCATGTATTTAAAAATCTATATAAATGAAATTGAAAATCTGTCTGTTTGTGTGTTTATTTGTCTCATTATCATGGGAGAAATGTTATATCAAATTTGATGAAATTTTCAGGGTAGACTTAAAATAGCCCCACTTAAAATTTAGTCCATGTTTCAAGATTCTAGAACCACCAGGGGTTGTCGTGATACTAATAAACAAGAAAGATCAATCATGCTTAAAGCATTGATTATGACACACTTTCCAACTTCAATGCAATTTTATTTAAACAAGTCTAAAATGCAATACATTCCTCGGTAATATTTTGAAACTTATCGCAATACTGCATTAATTTATTATATTTGAAAACTTAAAACTTCATAGAAAAAAATGAACTTCATTCAAATGACGGCATTGAAATATAAATTGCCTGGTTTAAACATCTCTAAAATGTTATACATTCCTCGGTAATAGTTTTAGAATTATCATAATACTACGATAATTTATTATATTTGAAAATTTCATCGAAAACAACTGAAATTAATTCAAATGACGTCATAGAAAAAATAACACGCTTGGATCTCTCTATAAAAGCAGGATTTCATTCATAACTTTCTCCCATTCATTTCATTCATCACAATACTATAATAATTTATTTTATTTAAACATTTTGTTTAAGACCATGGAGCTACAAAAAATTAAACTCTATGCTTGAAGCTTCATCGAAAAAAATCGTCCTTCTCTTTATGAAATCAATTAATATTTCATTCATATCAGCCATGCAGACTCCATGGACTAAATTATTTTGTGTTAAAAAAATACAGGAATTCTAATACAACTCATTCTATATATTTTGCTGTTTACATTTTACATAGGTGAAAAATAGGCTTAGTTGTAAAAATAATCAAATTTAGATGAGCATTTAAACTCAAATATATTGTCATTGCGTTGTTTCAGTATATAGATGCACAGAATTTAAGCAAAAATAAAGTAGTTTTAGGACGGATACAACACTCAATATGAATTAAAAAGAACTTAAAAAAATCAAGATTTTGAAACAAGATGGATGCCATATATCATTTTGAAGTGGGTCATGTGATCGTTTCATATCATGGTCACGTGATCGTTTCATATCATGGTCACGTGATCGTTTCATATAAGAGGTGTAATTATTATTTTAATTTTTATTTAAAAAACTACTGAATATATTTCGCTGAATTTTTTTTTATATATTTTATGGAACAATTTGAATATTACCTAAAATTTTCGAAGCAATTTGTGAATTTTAAATCCGCTTAAAAAATGTTTGAAAAATTAGGTCCCATAGGGCTCAATGTATTTCATTTTTTCGACCCGGGTTCAATCCAAAACTAATTGGGTGATATTATTCATTTATATTCTCATAGGTTCTACAGACCGTCTGAACAACATACTAAAATTTCATTTTGATTAAGTCATTTTTACGGCAGTTATCGTGCTAACGGACAGACAGACAGACAGAATGAATGAATGAACAAAGTCATAAACACTTTTCAACTTTGTTGTAAAGTGTTAAAAACGAACCTCCCATAGAGATAACACTATGCAGACGACATTTTTATGGCCAATTTATTTAAAAATATATATATTACTAGCCGAATACCCGTTGAAAATCAACGGTCTTGCAATAAGCAACCCCTGAATAATGTAATTTTTTAATAATTCGCGTTTCACATTTATTCTACAAATCAAATATTTTGGTGTGCAGAACCCCCTAAAGAAGAAAATATTGGGAAACTAAATCTCCGCATTTCTTCCTTACGAATTATTTACCCGTACACTACATTAAAGTCTATCTCATCCCGAGGCACCCCAATATTAGCATTTCTCCTTTGGAACTTTTTTCTGTGAAGCACACCCATAAGTGAACATTTTTGAAAAACTATCTTTGTCTTGGGTTTTTTATCAGATGATTGGCCCATATACCGAATATCAAGCCTCTATCACATTTAAAAAGAAGCTTGCCTCATTTATTCGAAAAGTCGAACATATTAGTGTGCAGCACCCCTTAATGTAGCAAATATTGGAAATATGAAATTTCACGCATTCTTCTTTTCAAACTATCTACCCGTACACCAAATTTGAAGTCTCTATCCTATCGAGAAGCATGTTTTTTCTATCACTTCACCTTTCGAACGTTTTTCTGTGTAGCACCCCGATAATGAACATTTTTGTCAAACTGTATTCATGTTTGGTTTTTTTTGTCAAATGGTTAGCCCATATACTAAATTTCAAGCTTCTATCACATTGTAAAGGAGGTGTTTTTCATTTGTTCGGCAAATCGAACATTTTAGTGATCGGCACCCCCTACAATAGCAAATGTTTGAAGACTGAAATTGCACACTTTCTTCCTTCCCAACTTTTTACCCGTTCACCAAATTTGAAGTCTCTATCTCATCGTGAAGCATGCTTTTCTAGCATTTCATCTTTCGAATGCTTTTGTGTGGAGTACCCACCTCCTTAACTATACATTTTTGAAAAACTCTATTCTTTTTGTGATTTCTAAGAGATGATTCGCCCATATACCAAATATAAAGCCTCTACACGTTTTTAAAGGAGCGTTTCTCCTTTATTCCGAAAATCGAACATTTTGGTGTGCGGCACCCCCTAAAGTAGAAAATATTGATAAACTGAAATTGTACACTTTCTTCCTTTCAAACTATCTACCCTTTCACCAAATTTGATATCTCTATCTCATTCCAAAGTATGGTTTTCTTATCAATTGACTTCTGGAACGTTTTACTCTGGAGCACCCCCTTAACCGAACATTTTTGAAAAACTGTATTCGTCTTGGGTGTTTTCGTCAAATTATTAGCCCATATACCAAATTTTAAGCCTCTATCAAATTTTAAAGGTGCCTTTTCTTATTTATTCGGTAAATCGAACGTTTCGGTGTGCAATACCCCCTTAAGTAGTAAATATTGGAAATCTGATATTGCACACTTTCTTTCTTTCGAACGATTTACCCATACACCGAATTTGAAGTCTCTATCTCATCGCAAAGCATGCTTTCCTATCATTTCACTTTTCGAACGTTTTGGGATGCGGCACCCCCTTAAGTAGAAAATATTGGAAATCTGAAATTGCTCATTTTCTTCCTTTCGAACGGTTTACCCATACACCGAATTTGAAGTCTCTATCTCATCGCAAAGCATGCTTTCCTATCATTTCACTTTTCGAACGTTTTGGTGTGTGCGGCACCCCCTTAAGTAGAAAATATTGGAAATCTGAAATTGCACACTTTCTTCCTTTTGAATGATTTACCAATACACCAAATTTGAAGTCTCTATCTCATCGCAAAGTATGCTTTCCCATCTTTTCACTTTTCGAACGTTTTGGTGTGGGGCACCCCCCTCTATAGAACGTTTTCGGAAAATTCGATTTTTCTAGGGGGTTTTATCGGACGACCGAGCCGTGTACCAAATTGCAAGTCTCTATCTATTCGGGAAGTGCCTAAAAAAAGCGTGACAGACAGACAGACAGACGGACAGACAGACGGACACTTGGCAATTAGTATATATAGATGTTACTTTGCAACGTAATTAAATCAAATACATTTATACAACAGACGATTTTATTAAATCAGTTTCAATTTAAATAATAAACAAGAAATATCAATCATGCATAAAGCATTGATTATGAAACACTTTCCAACTGAAATGCAATTTCATTTAAACATTTTTAAAATGCGATACATTCAGCGGTAATATTTTTAAAATTATCACAGTACTACAATAAATTATTATATTTGAAAACTTCATCGAAAACAAATGAATTTTATTCAAATAACGTCATCAAAATATAAATCGTCTGTCTTTCTGTTGTTGTTGAGACCCAGACCGTCCGACCTACCAGAAAGGTGTAAGGTAACTGTATGGACGGCCGGGAAGTGCCACCCAATTTAGACCGGAACCCAGTGGGGGAGGCATCCACAGAGACCGTACCCTCCTTCCCCTACCACCAACCTCTCGGAAGGACTTACGGACCCACATGTTTAACGTGATCGTACTCCGCATGAACACGGCGGCATTTGTGGCAGCGTGCAAAAATCTAGCGCGCAAACCACGGGGATACCGCACCCGAGATGGCCAACAGCACGCGGCGTTCCGAGGTGGTCACCCACCAAGTACTAACCGCGCCCGATGCTGCTTCACTTCGGTGATCTAACGAGAACCGGTGTTTTCAGCACGGTACGGCCGTTGGCCCCGTCTGTCTTTCTGTGTAAAAGCAATGAATATTTCATTCATATCACTGTATAGAAAAGCAGTGAATTCATAAACTTTTTTTCCATTCCTTTCATTCAGCGGCGATATTTTAAAATTATCACAATAATTTATTTTACTTAAAAACGTAAAACTATGGAGGTAAAATTACTTTCTAACTGCATGCTTAAAACTTCATCAAAAAAGCAATAATATGGAATCGTCTACTTCTCTATGTAAAATCAATGAATGTTTCATTCATATCAACTATATTGCAGATTCCAGAGCTAAATAATTTTGCATTAAAGAAATTCAGCAATTCTTATATAACTCATCTTACAACTTGCTGGGCTTACATTCTCCATAAATGAAAGTTAGGCTTCGTTGTAGAAATGATCAAAGTTTGATGATCATTTAAACTCCAAAATATTGTAATTGCGTTGTCACAGTATATATAGATGCACAAAAAAAAATATAAAATAAAGCGGTTTTAGGATGGATGCAACACTAAATATAAATTAAAAAGAACTTTAAAAATCACGATTTTGACATAAGATGGATGCCATATTTTATTTTGAAGTGGGTCACGTGATCTTTTCATATAATATGGGTGCAATTATTATTTTAAATTTTATTTAAAAAACTACCGAACATATTTTGCTAAAAGTTTTTTCATATTTTTATGGGATAATTTGAATATTTCCTAAAATTTTCGAAGCAATTTGTGAATTTTAAATTCGCTTAAAAAATGTTTGAAAAATTAGGTCCCATAGGGTTAAATGTATTTCACTTTTCAACCCGGCTTCAATTCAAAACTAATTACGTGATATTATTCATTTACATTCCCATATGTCCCACAGACCATCTCAACAACATATAAAATTTCATTTTGATAAAGTCATTTTTACGTGCAAAGGACTGACAGACAGACAGAATGAACAAAGTCATAAACACTTTTCAACTATGCTATAAAGGGTTAAGAAATGTCTATAAATATAAATTTTATCGCAATTGTATTTTTGATTGAATTACTTCAATTAAGGCCTTTGGGTTTAAAAATTACGGGACAAGTATTGCATTTCAATTTATTACATTATCTATTTTATTTTGGCAAACTTTTCAAACTCCTGTATCGTGAACTCATATATTGTGTTTAGCCGATTGTTGAAGCAAAACAAAAGTAGTATTGATACATCTTCTAATACCATTTTAGTGTTTTCCTTTTGGCATTGTATTGATCTAATTTCATAGTTTTTATAAATTTGTTTACAAACGAGACCTTGATGTTATTCTTTAGATCTGCACTTGGAGATAGTTTTGTATTGCGAGAACAAATATTCTTACACATTTTAGATGAATTAAATTAAATATTTAATGAATGTTTTGAATAGAAATATCATTTAGAATACTATAAGAATTTCACATGACTGTGAATTTTAATTTTCTTTACGTTCCGTATGAAGAACGGGGATACTGCTAGTAAATAACTAAATATGAGAGAATTAGCCCATGGATTTTGTTCAGAGATCGTTAAGAATAACTTCCTTTGATCTTTCCGATGATGTTAAAATGGAAACTCTGGGGTAATATTTTCGATCACTGGGGAACCGTTTGTATGAAAGTCGCTCAAAATCGTGCTGTAACATAAAATAACTAAAAGCTAATTTGAATTTAAAAAGAAAAAAATACTCCATGAAGACTGTCGTACTGGGATTACAGTTAACCCAGAACCGAAATGAGCGGCTGTCCGAAACATAGAGCTTTGAGTTTCCGCTACAGACAGCACGCACACACATCTTCTTTTATTATGTACTAGCCGCCTTTGGCGACCAGCCTGTTCGCTACCCTTGAAAATTCTGACCGTGGCAAATTCTAACCGTGGCACACTCGCTGGCGCGACCTACCAGTAAAGTGTAAGGTAACTGTTTGGAGGGCCAGGAAGTGCCACCCAATTTAGACAGGAACTCAGTGGGGGAGGCATCCACAGGGACCGTACCCTCCTTCCCCTACCACCAACCTCTCGGAAGGACTTACGGTCCCGCATGTTTAACGTGATCGTACTCCGCCTGAACACGGCGGCAGTTTTGGCAATGGCGGGAATCGAACCCGGACCTACCTAGTGCAAATCCCGCGCGCTAACCACTGGGCTACCGCGCCCTCCGCGACAATCTCCATAACCTTCTTTTTATTCACCCAATTTAGACCGGAACCCAGTAGGGGAGGCATCCACAGGGTCCGTACCCTCCTTCCTCTACCAACAACCTCTCGGAAGGACTTACGGATCCACATGTTTAACGTGATCGTACTCCGCGTGAAAATGGCAGCAGTTTTGGCAGTGGCGGCAATCGAACCCGAGCCTACCGAGTGCAATTCCCGCGCGCCAACCACTGGGCTACCGTGCCCTCCGCGACAATCTCCATAACCTTCTTTTTATTCACCCAATTTAGACCGGAACCCAGTGGGAAAGTCATCCACAGGGTCCGTACCCTCCTTCCTCTACCACCAACCTCTCGGAAGGACTTACGGACCCACATGTTTAACGTGATCGTACTCCGCGTGAACACGGCAGCAGTTTTGTCAGTGGAGGGAATCGAACCCGGGCCTACCGAGTGAAATTCCCGCACGCTAACCACTGGGCTACCGCGCCCTCCGCGACAATCTCCATAACTTTCTTTTTATTCACCCAATTTGGACCAGGACCCAGTGGGGGAGGCATCCACAGAGACCGTACCCTCCTTTCCCTGCCACCAACCTCTCGGAAGGAATTATCGACCCATATGTTTAAGGTGATCGTACTCCGCATCAGTGGCGGGAATCGAACCCAGGCCTACCGAGTGCAATTCTCGCGCGCTAACTTCCCGCGCGCTAATTTAAATTTATAATGACCATATGCTAGGCTCTTAATTCCTCCATCCTCGTTCCATCGTTCTATCATTTAAAATAGCCATAAAATTAAAATATCCATTTAAAATATCTATAAATTAAAATATCCATAAATTAAAATATCCATTTAAAATCAAAAAATCATCCATATCGTTCCACCAATCCATAAATATAATAATTTCAAATACATCACCACAATTCAAACCACCATAATTCAATCATTTAAATTATTTAAAATATCCATTTAAAATATCATATAAATATAATAATTTCGCCCGATGTATACAACACTTATGCTCGTAATTCATTTAAAACCGAAAGCGCGGTCTCCATGGAGACGGGGAAGAAACTACTGCGGATGGGGGGAAAATGCCTTTGAAGAACTGAGCCGGTAGCCGACAAATTTAAAATCATGGCGTCTTTAAAATTGCGATCCTGAAGGCAATTTTCATTATTTCTGGACCAAATTAGACTTGTAAGAATGCCAGATATTTCAGCTTTCTAAAAATGTAAATTATTAGTCGAAATTATGAGTACTTTTCACTATGCGAGAATTTAAAAACCAAAAATCGTTTTTTTGAGCCAAAAGTGACTTTTGTTTTAAAATCTTTAAAAAATATTAGAAATCGAAATTGAGAGTTGAAATTGATATATTTTTACTCGAAATTCTCTGCTCTTTCCGATGGTGTGATTTGTTTTTTTCTACAACGTCTGCATCGTGGAGAAAAAAGGGCAAAAATGTCAAAAAACGGTCGAAATCGCATAAAACATTAAATAAGAAAAAAAATAATTCAAATTTTAAAAATCGGTTTTCACGTGTCCCCTTCCCTCCCCCCCAGGTCTCCGATTGCCAAATTTCGTTTCACACAGACACACAGACACACACACAGACATTGCCTTTTATTATTTACTAGCCGCCTTTGGCGACCAGCCTGTTCGCTACCCTTGAAAATTCTGACCGTGGCAAACTCGTTGGCGCGACCTACCAGAAAGGTGTAAGGTAACTGCTTGGAAGGCCAGGAAGTGCCACCCAATTTAGACCGGAACCCAATGGGGGAGGCATCCAAAGAGACCGTACCCTCCTTCCCCTACCACAAACCTCTCGGAAGGACTTGCAGTCCCACATATTTAACGTGATCGTACTCCGCGTGAACACGGCTGCAGTTTTGGCAATGGCGGGAATCGAACCCGGGCCTACCGAGTGAAATTCCCGCTCGCTAACCACTGGGCTACCGTGCCATCCGCGACAATCTCCATAACTTTATTTTTTATTCGGTCAATTTAGACTGAAACCCAGTGGGGGAGGCATCCACATGGACCGAACCCCCCTTCCCCTACCACCAACCTCTCGGAAGGACTTACCGACCCACATGTTTAACGTCATCGTACTCCGCGTGAACATGGCGGCAATTTTGGGAATCGAACCCGGGCCTACCAAGTGCAAATCCCGCGCACTAACCACTGGGGTACTTCACCCTCCGCGATATTCTTCATAACTTTCTTTTTATTCACCCAATTTAGACCGGAACCAAGTGGAAGAAGCATCCACAGGGACCGTACCCTTCTTCCCCTACCACCAACCTCTCGGAAGGCTTACAGACCCACATGTTTAACGTGATCGTACTCCGCGTAAACACGGCGGCAATTTTGATTACTTTGCCCTACGCGACAATCTCCATAACTTTCTTTTTATTCATCCACAGGGACCGTACCCTCCTTCCTCTACCACCAACCTCTCGGAAGGACTTCCGGACCCACATGTTTATCGTGATCGTACTCCGCGTGAACACGGCGGCAGTTTTGGAAGTGGCTGGAATCGAACCCGAGCCTACCGAGTGCAATTCCTGAGCGCTAACCACTGGGCTGCCTCGCCCTCCGCAACTTCCTTTATATTCACCCAATTTAGACGGGAACTCTGTGAGGGAAGCTGTCGCATGGTAAACCCATGAGCCAATATTTTCGGGAATGCGACCTAGAGTCTTCTTATTTATTTTGGGGGTCAGCCTTTTCGTTCGGCCATCTGCACTCGAAATAGAAAACCTGGATGTCGAAGCTGCTTTGGATCTCGGATTCGTACCGAAAGATTTAACGGGCGTCCTGTCCTTTTCGGAAGGGTCATAGGGTCCTCGGCGACTTTGAATTAGTGGCCGAAGGAATATCAGTTTCGCAGGGGCTTGAGAAGGGGCTTTTTGTTTTTGGAAGGCCTAAAGCCAATGGCGGTGCTTTGGCGTCAAGGGGTTAAGACCCTGAATCCAATGGGATGTTTGTATGCGCCTCAGGGGCGTGTTTTAAATTCTTGGAGAGAGAGATTTTTTGAGAATGAAAAAGAGGAGCAGGGAGAAGTTTTGGCGTTGTGAGTGAGAACAGATACTCCAGCAGCATTGTCCTCAACCATGAGAGGCTGTTCATTCAGCGAATGCTCGGTGAGTTCCACATTTAAGGGCCTATGCCTGATTTGCATATTTTCTCTCTCTCTCTCCGGATTTAAGGATATTTAAAATATTGCATAGGATTGTTTAAATTTAATTTTTAATTACCATCTTTCACATTTTAGTCTATGAGACTACATATACGTTTGTAATTGTTTATTTATTATCTTAAAGGGGTATACTTTCCATTTTGAATATTTTGAATCAATTTTGTTGTAAATATTTTATATAGTGTAAATAAATTAATGTTTGTAAATACACACGGCCTTTTTCTTCTTCGCGCTCTTACCGGGCGTGTCCTAAAAAGGAAGTTACCTTAGGACAAAATAATTTGGTGCCTTAGACCAGGATGAATTTGGTTGGGTTCAGTAACGAAAGAAAATAAATTGACGCCAACGAACTGGATAAGAATTATGTTTGGGTGCATTAACCAAGGAAAATTTTTTTTGAAAGATGGTAAAAATAAAGCAAATAATAAATGTCAATATCTACAATAATTTTTTTTCCCTAGTAATAAATAAATTTTAATATGAAAAATTTAGAAGAGATGTATAAACTTTTGAGAAGGGTTAACTGTTTCCTTTTCCATGAAAATATGTGTTTTAATAGATTATTGATAAAATACAAAGAATTAAAATTGGTGAGAGTTATGTGTATATATATATTTTTTGGTTTATATAATATGTCATTGATTGCATTTTACATGTAAATGGGGAAAGTTTAAGAATTTTTTTGGAATTTAAGAATTTTTTGGGGAAAATGGTAACATCAAGAAAATTTTTGGAAGCGAAATTAGATAGAGGCTATTTTAAGTACAAAAAAAAAAAAAAAAAAATCTTTTCTTGAGTCTATTTGAAATAATTTAGATAGAATGTTTATTCCAAATTTAAGTAGGGATAAAAAGCGGATGCAATTTCCCATGATAATATATTCACAATAACTGTGTTTTGATAATGATTTTATGTATATCGAGAGGAAATGTATATCAGTTTTGTTTTTGTGAGGCAAATTTTTTGGTCCACGATATGGTTTGAAAATTTTTGTTGGTATTAATCTATTTGTATATTTCTTAAATTTTGTGTATATTTTTGATTATGTATATTCTTTTGGTATAGTGTTTTTGGGAAAAATTTTCATTTTTGACATTTTATAATTTTGGTCGCGAAGATTATTTAATTAATACGCATTTGAGTGATTTTTAGTTTTAGAACAAATTTTTGCTGAAATTAGAAGTAATGTGAGATTATAATAAACCTTTTATATGTTATGGGTACGAGTTTACAAAAATTTTACAAATGGTTTTGAAAATGAAATATAGAATGTGAATGGGTTAGATAATCGAATTTTTAAAGGCAGCAGAATTTGTTTTCAATTTTTATCTCGGTTAACTTTGACGGTTCTTTTTTTATGGCAAACAACGGGGTTCTCTAAAGTTTTAGTACAGGCCTCAGTTTCTTGTTCGCACAACACTAGCGAGCGAACCCCCCCCCCCCCCCACCCCCCGCGCTTATACAGTCAGTGCGAAATGGCAAACACAAGGATTTCCAAAAGTTTCTTGTTCACACAACACAGATGTTTTCAAAGGAGGGTCATTTTCACAGACAAAACACAAGACCCGCAGAATGGTTACAAAGAAAAAAGGAGTGGTTTTAGCAGATATATTTTACGGGAGCTGGGAGTTAGTTAGCCGAGGAGAACATAAATACAGAGGAGAACATAGACACATACAAGTAGAGAGACTGCCTTTCGTTTGGATAGTGTTACTGAGTGAGTAATAGAATGGCGTTGCAGCTGGAGAGAGTTAGTTAGGTTATTGGGAATTAAAATACATAAAGTAATAAGTATATTGTTTTTCGAAAAAAGGTAATAATAATAATAATAGTAAATAATGAAAATAAATAGATATTATATTAATTCAAGTTGTAACAGAAATGGAAACAAAATTTTGATTACTAAGGAAACTTTCGTTTACAAAGGAAACTTTCGTTTACAAGGGAATTCTGATAAAGTGACAAAGATAACAGACAAAGTACAAACAACAAAGAGTAAATTTTTAAGTTTAATAAATAAATAGGCCTTTTTAACAATTGTTGATAGGATATATAATTTGACCTTAGGCACATATTTTTCTGCGGGCAGAATTGTGTGATGTTTGGGATTTAGAGTGTATATTTCTATATTTTGGGGATTGAATTAGACCGTTTGGGTGATCAACAAAGGGTTTTTTTTTCATCTTCTGAAGACACATATCGTTGAAAGGATTTATTTAAAAAAATAAATAAATAAGCAAAAAGTATTTCATTTTTTTTTGTATCTCTTAACCTTTTATTCAATAATATTTTATCGTCTATAAAGGGTACTTTCCTACATTCACTTATATTTTACTTTTGTTAAAACACACATAAATTAATAAATTATTCGGAATAGAAAATTGATAGGTTTGTTAGGTTACGACGAGGCTCAAAAGGGAATGAATTTTTGTATACAATAATTTTCTTAAATCGTTACACGTAGTACTGTAAGTGACAGTTTCCGGCATTTTTTCTGAACGCATGGAGATTTTTTGTTGGTTTCTATGGGTAGTTTAGGAAGGAAAGGTGAGATTTGCTAGTTTTTTTTTTTTTTTTTCCTTCGGGTATGTTGAACGCTAACAAAGCATTGGAAGATAAAAAGTTATAAAATGTAGTTGTGGGAGAATGAAGTTGGATAATATCACTAATTTAGCATTTCTTTAAGTAGTGTTTCTAAAAAAAGAAAAGAAAGGAAAAATATATGGTGTCTTCCCTTGTGATTTGGTTTTATTGTTAGGGTGTTATCTCTTTACCTACATAAATGGTTATGGTTAAATATGTATTTTTGCAGTTAATAATAGGCTAGGATATAGTGTGGTTAGAATGATAGGGGTATTTTTTCATGATAGATGGAATGGATAAGATATAAAATTGAAGGTGAATGGTATTTCATTTTATAAAAAAAAGGGGGAAATTTATATTTTTAATGTGAGGATAGTGTTTATTTGAGGAAAATAAGGCTTAATGCATAAAGTGGTGAAAGTATTAATAAAAAGTGTGATAAAACCCTTTTTGTAGAGTAAATAAAGGAAGTGAGGAAATTGGGAATAAGATGTTTTTGTTTAATGAAACAAAATTTTAGCACTTAGAGTAAATTTTCCCTTCGAAAGTAAGAAAAGGATTTTCGTTTTATCAGGCAAAATTTTGCGAGGTGTGGTTTTTTTTTTCTGAAAGGTACACGTTTGGGAGATATTTTGGTTTTTTTGTTCATACAGACTAGAGAATAAATTGAAGAAAGAAAAAAAAAAGAGTTTTTTTTTATGCAGTAAGACACTGTCATTTTGAGATAAAGTCAAGTTTTAAGCGACGGGTTAGACATAGCTAAATGAAAAATTTTCGAATGGGTTGGAAACATTCTTTTTTTGGCAGGGAATGTATAATTTTCTGTAACTTGCAATTAATGAGATATTTTAATGTGTTGGATGATTTTGTTTTTTTTTCTTTGGATAGAAAATTTTTAGTTTAGATCATGTAATTTAATTATGAAAATTTTGTGTGATATTTTATGGTTTTGAATTTTTGAATTTCATGGTATATGAAACATGTTTTTTAACGTAAAGTTGCCTTTGGCAGTAAGGTTTTTATATGTAAGGGAGTAAAATTTTATACATTTTTACTTTCATGTTCATGCATTTAGAAATTTTGCATTTTGTTTTAAAATATTTTGTTCTCGGAGGGAGAGAAGAATAAAGTGCATATTGGCTAGGTCTCTTGGTGGTAACTTTGCCGTCACTAAGGCCAGTCTATATATATATATATATTTTGTATTTTGTAAAAATTTTTCATAATACTGTTGAAGCAGTTTGTACAGCACGTAAACTCCAAGGTGATGCGCACGGAAGGTGCTATATGATATGTTCATTATGATATGTTCATATGATATGTTCATTTCAACAATTTTCATCTCGGGTCAGCAGGTGACCGGATGTTGGCACATGCCAACACCTTATAAACAATTTTTGATGACGGAATAAGGCATTGTAATATGTCGATATGTCGTTCAGATCAGCACAGAGACAATTACTAGGTGGGTTTTCCTCTACGGACGGGGTGCAGAAGATTTCACCAGTGTTTGTTTTTTTCCTCTACGGACGGGGTGCAGAAAGTGCACGATACCACACGAAAGAACGGTGTCCGGAATTGTGCGGGGTGACTGCGTTCTTTTCAGTACTGATGTTAAAACTGTCACAATACGCACATTGGTCACAAAAATATGTAGAAATATGCTACACAATGGATAGCAATTTTTGCCATTATAGAGCATTTTGCATCAGTTTTTTTTCAGTTTATGCCAAGTACAAGGCGTATAAACATTTATAGCCACAGACGTGCCTTTCGTTATAAACAATTTCCATGTATCAGACTTTGTATACAGAACAGGCAATTACACGTTTCCTGTGATTTCTACCGTCTGTTTTCTACTGTTTCCGTGATTTCTACTGTCTTGTTTTACAATGTATACATTTACACGTTTCCAGTTTTCTACAGGACAGTTTTCTACAGTTTTACATGTTCCAGTTATATATACTGGGAAAATTTGCCTACGTTTTCAGTTTTCTACAGTTTTCCACTTTCCAGTTTTCTACGGGTCCAGATTCCAGTTATTTTTATTGCTGCCACACATCAAACTTTGTGTTTATTTGTTTACAGGGCAAACGGTTCCAGATGCCAGTCAATTTGATTTCGCAAGGGCAGACATCGGACATTGTGTTCAATGTTTTAATATGTGTTTATGGGGTGTGCACAGAATAGACACTCCTCATCATTGCGGTCAATCAACAACAACTTTTGGTGATAAACTTTCTACACAGTGGTAATTTTCCATAATCACTTATCATAAACAAGGAACGTATGCAGGTATGATAATTTTTGTAAGAAGAAGTGGCCAACAAAATACACAACAATTTTCAGGGATGCCTGATCCCAATGCTTTTGCCTTTTGGTGGACAATTTGAAAAAAACTTTTGGAGAACTAAAAAACATTATCAGTGAGAAAAGTAATTTAGTTTGAGTGACTTTGTACAGCCTTGTGCAACACAAATAACAGACTTTCTGATTTGTTGTCCTGAATTCATCAATTTGTTTTATATTTTGATTTTATTGGATTGTGTTTATATTGACAATTGTTTTTTTGTCTTTTATATGCAATATGATGTTTTTTCTATGTGTTTGATTATACTATAGGAGGAAACTTCTGTTTTCAGAGGTTAGTTTTTAGTAGCTGGAAGGAAAGCAGATTTCACTCCAGCACATTTTGATTTTGCCTTATGGTTTTGTTTGTAAAATTGAATTTTTTAATTTGATTTTTTAATTTTAAAATTTTTTAAATTTGTGGATTTTTGATGTTTTAATGGGGAAATGGAGGTAATTTTTAGAAAGGCGTATTGCATTGGTAATTTGCTTAATGTTTTTGATGGTAAATTTTTTAAAAAAAAGTTTTAAATTTTTGAAATTTTGAAATTTTAATTTTTGGATTTTGGAATTTTTAATGGGGAAATGGAGGTATATTGTCGCATGGTAAACCCATGAGCCAATATTTTCGGGAATGCGACCTAGAGTCTTCTTATTTATTTTGGGGGTCAGCCTTTTCGTTCGGCAATCTGCACTCGAAATAGAAAACCTGGATGTCGAAGCTGCTTTGGATCTCGGATTCGTACCGAAAGATTTAACGGGCGTCCTGTCCTTTTCGGAAGGGTCATAGGGTCCTCGGCGACTTTGAATTAGTGGCCGAAGGAATATCAGTTTCGCAGGGGCTTGAGAAGGGGCTTTTTGTTTTTGGAAGGCCTAAAGCCAATGGCGGTGCTTTGGCGTCAAGGGGTTAAGACCCTGAATCCAATGGGATGTTTGTATGCGCCTCAGGGGCGTGTTTTAAATTCTTGGAGAGAGAGAGTTTTTGAGAATGAAAAAGAGGAGCAGGGAGAAGTTTTGGCGTTGTGAGTGAGAACAGATACTCCAGCAGCATTGTCCTCAACCATGAGAGGCTGTTCATTCAGCGAATGCTCGGTGAGTTCCACATTTAAGGGCCTATGCCTGATTTGCATATTTTCTCTCTCTCTCTCCGGATTTAAGGATATTTAAAATATTGCATAGGATTGTTTAAATTTAATTTTTAATTACCATCTTTCACATTTTAGTCTATGAGACTACATATACGTTTGTAATTGTTTATTTATTATCTTAAAGGGGTATACTTTCCATTTTGAATATTTTGAATCAATTTTGTTGTAAATATTTTATATAGTGTAAATAAATTAATGTTTGTAAATACACACGGCCTTTTTCTTCTTCGCGCTCTTACCGGGCGTGTCCTAAAAAGGAAGTTACCTTAGGACTTAGACCGGAACCAAGTGGAAGAAGCATCCACAGGGACCGTACCCTTCTTCCCCTACCACCAACCTCTCGGAAGGCTTACAGACCCACATGTTTAACGTGATCGTACTCCGCGTAAACACGGCGGCAATTTTGATTACTTTGCCCTACGCGACAATCTCCATAACTTTCTTTTTATTCATCCACAGGGACCGTACCCTCCTTCCTCTACCACCAACCTCTCGGAAGGACTTCCGGACCCACATGTTTATCGTGATCGTACTCCGCGTGAACACGGCGGCAGTTTTGGAAGTGGCTGGAATCGAACCCGAGCCTACCGAGTGCAATTCCTGAGCGCTAACCACTGGGCTGCCTCGCCCTCCGCAACTTCCTTTATATTCACCCAATTTAGACGGGAACTCTGTGAGGGAAGCTGTCGCATGGTAAACCCATGAGCCAATATTTTCGGGAATGCGACCTAGAGTCTTCTTATTTATTTTGGGGGTCAGCCTTTTCGTTCGGCCATCTGCACTCGAAATAGAAAACCTGGATGTCGAAGCTGCTTTGGATCTCGGATTCGTACCGAAAGATTTAACGGGCGTCCTGTCCTTTTCGGAAGGGTCATAGGGTCCTCGGCGACTTTGAATTAGTGGCCGAAGGAATATCAGTTTCGCAGGGGCTTGAGAAGGGGCTTTTTGTTTTTGGAAGGCCTAAAGCCAATGGCGGTGCTTTGGCGTCAAGGGGTTAAGACCCTGAATCCAATGGGATGTTTGTATGCGCCTCAGGGGCGTGTTTTAAATTCTTGGAGAGAGAGATTTTTTGAGAATGAAAAAGAGGAGCAGGGAGAAGTTTTGGCGTTGTGAGTGAGAACAGATACTCCAGCAGCATTGTCCTCAACCATGAGAGGCTGTTCATTCAGCGAATGCTCGGTGAGTTCCACATTTAAGGGCCTATGCCTGATTTGCATATTTTCTCTCTCTCTCTCCGGATTTAAGGATATTTAAAATATTGCATAGGATTGTTTAAATTTAATTTTTAATTACCATCTTTCACATTTTAGTCTATGAGACTACATATACGTTTGTAATTGTTTATTTATTATCTTAAAGGGGTATACTTTCCATTTTGAATATTTTGAATCAATTTTGTTGTAAATATTTTATATAGTGTAAATAAATTAATGTTTGTAAATACACACGGCCTTTTTCTTCTTCGCGCTCTTACCGGGCGTGTCCTAAAAAGGAAGTTACCTTAGGACAAAATAATTTGGTGCCTTAGACCAGGATGAATTTGGTTGGGTTCAGTAACGAAAGAAAATAAATTGACGCCAACGAACTGGATAAGAATTATGTTTGGGTGCATTAACCAAGGAAAATTTTTTTTGAAAGATGGTAAAAATAAAGCAAATAATAAATGTCAATATCTACAATAATTTTTTTTCCCTAGTAATAAATAAATTTTAATATGAAAAATTTAGAAGAGATGTATAAACTTTTGAGAAGGGTTAACTGTTTCCTTTTCCATGAAAATATGTGTTTTAATAGATTATTGATAAAATACAAAGAATTAAAATTGGTGAGAGTTATGTGTATATATATATTTTTTGGTTTATATAATATGTCATTGATTGCATTTTACATGTAAATGGGGAAAGTTTAAGAATTTTTTTGGAATTTAAGAATTTTTTGGGGAAAATGGTAACATCAAGAAAATTTTTGGAAGCGAAATTAGATAGAGGCTATTTTAAGTACAAAAAAAAAAAAAAAAAAAAATCTTTTCTTGAGTCTATTTGAAATAATTTAGATAGAATGTTTATTCCAAATTTAAGTAGGGATAAAAAGCGGATGCAATTTCCCATGATAATATATTCACAATAACTGTGTTTTGATAATGATTTTATGTATATCGAGAGGAAATGTATATCAGTTTTGTTTTTGTGAGGCAAATTTTTTGGTCCACGATATGGTTTGAAAATTTTTGTTGGTATTAATCTATTTGTATATTTCTTAAATTTTGTGTATATTTTTGATTATGTATATTCTTTTGGTATAGTGTTTTTGGGAAAAATTTTCATTTTTGACATTTTATAATTTTGGTCGCGAAGATTATTTAATTAATACGCATTTGAGTGATTTTTAGTTTTAGAACAAATTTTTGCTGAAATTAGAAGTAATGTGAGATTATAATAAACCTTTTATATGTTATGGGTACGAGTTTACAAAAATTTTACAAATGGTTTTGAAAATGAAATATAGAATGTGAATGGGTTAGATAATCGAATTTTTAAAGGCAGCAGAATTTGTTTTCAATTTTTATCTCGGTTAACTTTGACGGTTCTTTTTTTATGGCAAACAACGGGGTTCTCTAAAGTTTTAGTACAGGCCTCAGTTTCTTGTTCGCACAACACTAGCGAGCGAACCCCCCCCCCCCCCCACCCCCCGCGCTTATACAGTCAGTGCGAAATGGCAAACACAAGGATTTCCAAAAGTTTCTTGTTCACACAACACAGATGTTTTCAAAGGAGGGTCATTTTCACAGACAAAACACAAGACCCGCAGAATGGTTACAAAGAAAAAAGGAGTGGTTTTAGCAGATATATTTTACGGGAGCTGGGAGTTAGTTAGCCGAGGAGAACATAAATTTCAAAGAGGGATGGACGACACATACAAGTAGAGAGACTGCCTTTCGTTTGGATAGTGTTACTGAGTGAGTAATAGAATGGCGTTGCAGCTGGAGAGAGTTAGTTAGGTTATTGGGAATTAAAATACATAAAGTAATAAGTATATTGTTTTTCGAAAAAAGGTAATAATAATAATAATAGTAAATAATGAAAATAAATAGATATTATATTAATTCAAGTTGTAACAGAAATGGAAACAAAATTTTGATTACTAAGGAAACTTTCGTTTACAAAGGAAACTTTCGTTTACAAGGGAATTCTGATAAAGTGACAAAGATAACAGACAAAGTACAAACAACAAAGAGTAAATTTTTAAGTTTAATAAATAAATAGGCCTTTTTAACAATTGTTGATAGGATATATAATTTGACCTTAGGCACATATTTTTCTGCGGGCAGAATTGTGTGATGTTTGGGATTTAGAGTGTATATTTCTATATTTTGGGGATTGAATTAGACCGTTTGGGTGATCAACAAAGGGTTTTTTTTTCATCTTCTGAAGACACATATCGTTGAAAGGATTTATTTAAAAAAATAAATAAATAAGCAAAAAGTATTTCATTTTTTTTTGTATCTCTTAACCTTTTATTCAATAATATTTTATCGTCTATAAAGGGTACTTTCCTACATTCACTTATATTTTACTTTTGTTAAAACACACATAAATTAATAAATTATTCGGAATAGAAAATTGATAGGTTTGTTAGGTTACGACGAGGCTCAAAAGGGAATGAATTTTTGTATACAATAATTTTCTTAAATCGTTACACGTAGTACTGTAAGTGACAGTTTCCGGCATTTTTTCTGAACGCATGGAGATTTTTTGTTGGTTTCTATGGGTAGTTTAGGAAGGAAAGGTGAGATTTGCTAGTTTTTTTTTTTTTTTTTCCTTCGGGTATGTTGAACGCTAACAAAGCATTGGAAGATAAAAAGTTATAAAATGTAGTTGTGGGAGAATGAAGTTGGATAATATCACTAATTTAGCATTTCTTTAAGTAGTGTTTCTAAAAAAAGAAAAGAAAGGAAAAATATATGGTGTCTTCCCTTGTGATTTGGTTTTATTGTTAGGGTGTTATCTCTTTACCTACATAAATGGTTATGGTTAAATATGTATTTTTGCAGTTAATAATAGGCTAGGATATAGTGTGGTTAGAATGATAGGGGTATTTTTTCATGATAGATGGAATGGATAAGATATAAAATTGAAGGTGAATGGTATTTCATTTTATAAAAAAAAGGGGGAAATTTATATTTTTAATGTGAGGATAGTGTTTATTTGAGGAAAATAAGGCTTAATGCATAAAGTGGTGAAAGTATTAATAAAAAGTGTGATAAAACCCTTTTTGTAGAGTAAATAAAGGAAGTGAGGAAATTGGGAATAAGATGTTTTTGTTTAATGAAACAAAATTTTAGCACTTAGAGTAAATTTTCCCTTCGAAAGTAAGAAAAGGATTTTCGTTTTATCAGGCAAAATTTTGCGAGGTGTGGTTTTTTTTTTCTGAAAGGTACACGTTTGGGAGATATTTTGGTTTTTTTGTTCATACAGACTAGAGAATAAATTGAAGAAAGAAAAAAAAAAAGAGTTTTTTTTTATGCAGTAAGACACTGTCATTTTGAGATAAAGTCAAGTTTTAAGCGACGGGTTAGACATAGCTAAATGAAAAATTTTCGAATGGGTTGGAAACATTCTTTTTTTGGCAGGGAATGTATAATTTTCTGTAACTTGCAATTAATGAGATATTTTAATGTGTTGGATGATTTTGTTTTTTTTTCTTTGGATAGAAAATTTTTAGTTTAGATCATGTAATTTAATTATGAAAATTTTGTGTGATATTTTATGGTTTTGAATTTTTGAATTTCATGGTATATGAAACATGTTTTTTAACGTAAAGTTGCCTTTGGCAGTAAGGTTTTTATATGTAAGGGAGTAAAATTTTATACATTTTTACTTTCATGTTCATGCATTTAGAAATTTTGCATTTTGTTTTAAAATATTTTGTTCTCGGAGGGAGAGAAGAATAAAGTGCATATTGGCTAGGTCTCTTGGTGGTAACTTTGCCGTCACTAAGGCCAGTCTATATATATATATATATTTTGTATTTTGTAAAAATTTTTCATAATACTGTTGAAGCAGTTTGTACAGCACGTAAACTCCAAGGTGATGCGCACGGAAGGTGCTATATGATATGTTCATTATGATATGTTCATATGATATGTTCATTTCAACAATTTTCATCTCGGGTCAGCAGGTGACCGGATGTTGGCACATGCCAACACCTTATAAACAATTTTTGATGACGGAATAAGGCATTGTAATATGTCGATATGTCGTTCAGATCAGCACAGAGACAATTACTAGGTGGGTTTTCCTCTACGGACGGGGTGCAGAAGATTTCACCAGTGTTTGTTTTTTTCCTCTACGGACGGGGTGCAGAAAGTGCACGATACCACACGAAAGAACGGTGTCCGGAATTGTGCGGGGTGACTGCGTTCTTTTCAGTACTGATGTTAAAACTGTCACAATACGCACATTGGTCACAAAAATATGTAGAAATATGCTACACAATGGATAGCAATTTTTGCCATTATAGAGCATTTTGCATCAGTTTTTTTTCAGTTTATGCCAAGTACAAGGCGTATAAACATTTATAGCCACAGACGTGCCTTTCGTTATAAACAATTTCCATGTATCAGACTTTGTATACAGAACAGGCAATTACACGTTTCCTGTGATTTCTACCGTCTGTTTTCTACTGTTTCCGTGATTTCTACTGTCTTGTTTTACAATGTATACATTTACACGTTTCCAGTTTTCTACAGGACAGTTTTCTACAGTTTTACATGTTCCAGTTATATATACTGGGAAAATTTGCCTACGTTTTCAGTTTTCTACAGTTTTCCACTTTCCAGTTTTCTATGGGTCCAGATTCCAGTTATTTTTATTGCTGCCACACATCAAACTTTGTGTTTATTTGTTTACAGGGCAAACGGTTCCAGATGCCAGTCAATTTGATTTCGCAAGGGCAGACATCGGACATTGTGTTCAATGTTTTAATATGTGTTTATGGGGTGTGCACAGAATAGACACTCCTCATCATTGCGGTCAATCAACAACAACTTTTGGTGATAAACTTTCTACACAGTGGTAATTTTCCATAATCACTTATCATAAACAAGGAACGTATGCAGGTATGATAATTTTTGTAAGAAGAAGTGGCCAACAAAATACACAACAATTTTCAGGGATGCCTGATCCCAATGCTTTTGCCTTTTGGTGGACAATTTGAAAAAAACTTTTGGAGAACTAAAAAACATTATCAGTGAGAAAAGTAATTTAGTTTGAGTGACTTTGTACAGCCTTGTGCAACACAAATAACAGACTTTCTGATTTGTTGTCCTGAATTCATCAATTTGTTTTATATTTTGATTTTATTGGATTGTGTTTATATTGACAATTGTTTTTTTGTCTTTTATATGCAATATGATGTTTTTTCTATGTGTTTGATTATACTATAGGAGGAAACTTCTGTTTTCAGAGGTTAGTTTTTAGTAGCTGGAAGGAAAGCAGATTTCACTCCAGCACATTTTGATTTTGCCTTATGGTTTTGTTTGTAAAATTGAATTTTTTAATTTGATTTTTTAATTTTAAAATTTTTTAAATTTGTGGATTTTTGATGTTTTAATGGGGAAATGGAGGTAATTTTTAGAAAGGCGTATTGCATTGGTAATTTGCTTAATGTTTTTGATGGTAAATTTTTTAAAAAAAAGTTTTAAATTTTTGAAATTTTGAAATTTTAATTTTTGGATTTTGGAATTTTTAATGGGGAAATGGAGGTATATTGTCGCATGGTAAACCCATGAGCCAATATTTTCGGGAATGCGACCTAGAGTCTTCTTATTTATTTTGGGGGTCAGCCTTTTCGTTCGGCCATCTGCACTCGAAATAGAAAACCTGGATGTCGAAGCTGCTTTGGATCTCGGATTCGTACCGAAAGATTTAACGGGCGTCCTGTCCTTTTCGGAAGGGTCATAGGGTCCTCGGCGACTTTGAATTAGTGGCCGAAGGAATATCAGTTTCGCAGGGGCTTGAGAAGGGGCTTTTTGTTTTTGGAAGGCCTAAAGCCAATGGCGGTGCTTTGGCGTCAAGGGGTTAAGACCCTGAATCCAATGGGATGTTTGTATGCGCCTCAGGGGCGTGTTTTAAATTCTTGGAGAGAGAGATTTTTTGAGAATGAAAAAGAGGAGCAGGGAGAAGTTTTGGCGTTGTGAGTGAGAACAGATACTCCAGCAGCATTGTCCTCAACCATGAGAGGCTGTTCATTCAGCGAATGCTCGGTGAGTTCCACATTTAAGGGCCTATGCCTGATTTGCATATTTTCTCTCTCTCTCTCCGGATTTAAGGATATTTAAAATATTGCATAGGATTGTTTAAATTTAATTTTTAATTACCATCTTTCACATTTTAGTCTATGAGACTACATATACGTTTGTAATTGTTTATTTATTATCTTAAAGGGGTATACTTTCCATTTTGAATATTTTGAATCAATTTTGTTGTAAATATTTTATATAGTGTAAATAAATTAATGTTTGTAAATACACACGGCCTTTTTCTTCTTCGCGCTCTTACCGGGCGTGTCCTAAAAAGGAAGTTACCTTAGGACTTAGACCGGAACCAAGTGGAAGAAGCATCCACAGGGACCGTACCCTTCTTCCCCTACCACCAACCTCTCGGAAGGCTTACAGACCCACATGTTTAACGTGATCGTACTCCGCGTAAACACGGCGGCAATTTTGATTACTTTGCCCTACGCGACAATCTCCATAACTTTCTTTTTATTCATCCACAGGGACCGTACCCTCCTTCCTCTACCACCAACCTCTCGGAAGGACTTCCGGACCCACATGTTTATCGTGATCGTACTCCGCGTGAACACGGCGGCAGTTTTGGAAGTGGCTGGAATCGAACCCGAGCCTACCGAGTGCAATTCCTGAGCGCTAACCACTGGGCTGCCTCGCCCTCCGCAACTTCCTTTATATTCACCCAATTTAGACGGGAACTCTGTGAGGGAAGCATT
Source organism: Amaurobius ferox (assembly GCA_951213105.1). NCBI lineage: Eukaryota > Metazoa > Arthropoda > Arachnida > Araneae > Amaurobiidae > Amaurobius > Amaurobius ferox. The sequence goes on along the minus strand of OX578150.1, from coordinate 8,326,331 downwards.
TACAGGGACCGTACCCTCCTTCCCCTACCACCAACCTCTCGGAAGGACTTACGGGCCCACATGTTTAACGTGATCGTATTCCGCGTGAACACTTCGGCAGTTTTGGCAGTGGCGGGAATCGTACCCGGGCCTACCGCTAACTTCCCGTGCGCTAATTTACAATTTAAAATGACCATATGGTCTCTAGGCTCTTAATTCCATCATCCTCATTCCATTGTTCCATCATTTAAAATATCCATAAAATTAAAATATCCATCATTCCATCATTTAAAATATCCATAAAATTAAAATATCCATCGTTCCATCATTTAAAATATCCATAAAATTAAAATATCCATTTAAAAAATCCATATCGTTCCATCATTTAAAATATAAATATAATAATTTCTACAATGCATATGTTAAGCTCTTATTTCATTTAAAATCGGAAGCGCGGGAAACGGAAAGTAAAAACCAATTCGGTTTCTTATTGTCCCACCCATCGCTATGCATATACAGAACCGTGACGTCACCTCCACCTTGACGTCCCCACCCACCACCTTCCGTGCTTCTGTGGGGGAGAAACGTCGGTTAAGAAATGCTTTAGCGGATTGCCGAGAAATTGAAATTCGGAAAATCTTAAAATCCCGATCCTGTGGCCAATACGGAATATTTCTTGACCAGATTGGACTTGTAAGAATGCCAGATATTTGACCTTTCTAAAAATGTAAATTATTAGTCGAAATTCTGAGTACTTTTTACTATGCGAGAATTTAAAAACCAAAAATCGTTTTTTTTGAGTCAAAGTGACTTTTGTTTTAAAATCATAAAAAAATATTAGAATTTGTCCCTGAGATTTGAAATTGATATATTTTTACTCGAAATTCTCTGCTCTTTCCGATGGTGTGATTTGTTTTTTTCTACAATGTCTGGATCGAGGAGAAAAAGGGGCAAAAAGGTCAAAAAACGGTCGAAATCGCATAAAACATTAAATAACAAAAAAAAATAATTAAAATTTTAAAAATCGGTTTTCACGTGTCCCCTTCCCACCCTCCCGGGTCTCCGATTGCCAAATTTCGTAGCTCTCCGACGCGCGGTCGCTGAACGTATAGTGTATAAGACAGACAGACGCACAGACAGACATTGCCTTTTATTATATAACTAACCGCCTTTGGCGACCAGCCTGTTCGCTACCCTTGAAAATTCTGACCGTGGCAAACTCGTTGGCGCGACCTACCAGAAAGGTGTAAGGTAACTGCTTGGAAGGCCAGGAAGTGCCACACAATTTAGACCGGAACCCAATGGGGGAGGCATCCAAAGAGACCGTACCCTCCTTCCCCTACCACAAACCTCTCGGAAGGACTTGCAGTCCCACACGTTTAACGTGATCGTACTCCGCGTGAACACGGCTGCAGTTTTGGCAATGGCGGGAATCGAACCCGGGCCTACCGAGTGAAATTCCCGCGCGCTAACCACTGGGCTACCGTGCCATCCGCGACAATCTCCATAACTTTATTTTTATTCGGCAATTTTGGGAATCGAACCCGGGCCTACCAAGTGCAAATCCCGCGCACTAACCACTGGGGTACTTCACCCTCCGCGATATTCTTCATAACTTTCTTTTTATTCACCCAATTTAGACCGGAACCAAGTGGGAGAAGCATCCACAGGGACCGTACCCTTCTTCCCCTACCACCAACCTCTCGGAAGGACTTACAGACCCACATGTTTAACGTGATCGTACTCCGCGTAAACACGGCGGCAATTTTGGGAATCGAACCCGGGCCTACCGAGTGCAATTTCCGCGCGCTAACCATTGGGCAATTTTGCCCTACGCGACAATCTCCATAACTTTCTTTTTATTCATCCAATTTAGACCGTACCCTCCTTCCCCTACCACCAACTTCTCGGAAGGACTCACGGACCCACATGTTTAACGTGCTCGTACTCCGCGTAAACACGGCGGCAATTTTGGGAATCGAACCCGGGCCTGGTTGGACGGCCAGGATGTGCCACCCAATTTAGACCGGAACCCAGTGGGGGAGGCATCCACAGGGAACGTACCCTCCTTCCCCTACCACCAACCTTTCGGAAAAACATACGGACCCATATGTTTAACGTGATCGTACTCCATGTCAGTGGCGGAAATCGAACCCGGGCCTACCGCGTGCAATTCCCGCGCGCTAACCACTGGGCTACTTCGCCCTCCGCGACAATCTCCATAACTTTCTTTTTATTCACCCAATTTAGACCGTACCCTCCTTCCCCTACCACCAACCTCTCGGAAGGACTCACGAACCCACATGTTTAACGTGATCGTACTCTGCGTGAACGTGGCGTAAGTTTTGGCAGTGGCGGGAATCGAACCCGGGCCTACTGAGTGCAATTCCCGCGCGCTAACCACTGGGCTGCCGCGCCCTCCGCGACAATCTCCATAACTTTCTACATATTCACCCAATTTAGACGGGAACCCAGTGGGGGAGGCATCCACAGGGGCCGTATCCTCCTTCCCCTACCAGCAACCTCTCGGAAGGACTTACGGACCCACATATTTAACGTAATCGTATTCCACGTAAACACGGCGGCAGTTTTGGCAGTGGCGGGAATCGAACCCGGGCCTACCGCTAACTTCCCGCGCGCTAATTTGCAATTTAAAATGACCATATGCTTAATTCCATCATCCTCATTCCATTGTTTCATTGTTCCATCATTTAAAATATCCATAAAATTAAAATATCCAAAAGTTAAAATATACATTTAAAAAATCCAGATCGTCCCATCATTTAAAATATAAATATAATAATTTATATAGAGCAAAGGCGCTCTATTCAGAACCGTGACGTCACCTCCACCTTGACGTCCCCACCCACCACCTTCCCTGCTTCAGCGGGGGAGAAACGAAGCGTCACGCCGAGCGGAACGGCGAGAAATTTAAAATCATGACGTCTTTAAAATTGCGATCCTGAAGGCAATTTTCATTATTTCTGGAACAGATTAGACTTGTAAGAATGCCAGATGTTTGACCTTTCTGAAAATGTAAATTATTAGTCGAAATTATGAGTACTTTTCACGATGCGAGAATTTAAAAACCAAAAATCGTTTTCTTGAGCAAAAAGTGACTTTTGTTTTAAAATCTTTAAAAAATATTAGAAATCGAAATTCAGATTTGAAATTGATATATTTTTACTCGAAATTCTCTGCTCTTTCCGATGGTGTCATTTGTTTTTTTCTACGATGTCTGGATCGTGGAGAAAAAAGGGCAAAAAGGGCAAAAAACGGTCGAAATCGCATAAAACATTAAATAAATAAAAAAATAATTAAAATTTTAAAAATCGGTTTTCACGTGTCCCCTTCCCTCCCCCCCGGGTCTCCGATTGCCAAATTTCGTAGCTCTCCGACGCGCGGTCGCGAAACGTATAGTGTATAAGACAGACACACAGACACACAGACATTGCCTTTTATTATATAGAAGAAAAAGCTGCACAGTATAAATTTAGAGAGATTTGGACCAAGGCCGTACATACGAATTGTATGCCCACCACATCCATATTTCTTTTCCCCATTTTTGTGAATCTTTTATGTCATCCCCTCCCTAAAAAAATTGGGCTACCGCCCCGAGTTCGATTCCCGCCTCTGCCTAAACTGTCACTGTATTTATTCGAAGTACGATCACGTTAAACATATGGGTCCATAAGTCTTTCCGAGAGGTTGATGGTAAGGGAAGGAGGGTGCGGTCCCAGAGGATGCCTCCCCCACCGGGCACTTCCCGGCTGTCCAAACATATACCTTACACCGTCGGGTAGGTCGGACGGTCTGGGTCGGCGAAGAAGTAGTGTCCGTCACCCCCATGAACGGCCCTGCTCGATCCATTCATCCCACCAGGTAAATAAGTCCCTCTAAAGTCTCTGTAGCCGTCCTTGTATATTTCTGTAGAACAGCATTGCTTAAGCTTCTATAACTTACAAAATACTTATTTTGCAAACTTCTTTAACCAGAAGCGGGACACAACTTATATTGCATTTAGTAAGTAGTGGGGAAGCTGCAACAGACAGGACCGCCTGGATACAGTCATCCGGATGAAAAATCTTATATTATAAAAGATGTTTGTCTGTCTGTTTGTGCGTATGTGTGTGTGTGTGACTATCATCTGTAACGTAAAATCAATGTTTCTGACAGCCGCAAAATTCGGTACAGATTCAGCTGAACTTCCGGCACAACAGACCTCATGGTGGGTTTTTCTCCCTTCTTAATTTAAATTAGTTTTTTTATTTATTTCATGTTGAAGCATAATTTCGAGCAATTTTCATACAAATCGGTTCTTTAGCGATCGAAAATAATATCACAGAGCTTCTATATTGGCATCATAGGAAAGATCGAAGAACGGATCTTTCTAACGATTTTTGAACCAAATCCATAGTACAATTCCTCCCTCCCCCTATATTTATTTATTTATTTTTAAATACATCAAAAAATGCAAGTTTTAAGTTATCTGATTCTTATTTCGTCACATCAAGTCGAAAATCAGAACAACTCTATACTTTGACAAAAATATGGGTGTATATCTTTGCATTATGATATATATTTTAAAATTATTATATTTTTTTATTTTCTGTGAATTTTCAAACAAAAGCATAAAAATTGAGATTTTTGCTTTCTCTGGGGAAAAGCTCAATTCTCCGGTTCGCCGGTTGCTGTGCACTAGGCGTTTCAACTGACGTCTCAACCTCTATCCGTTGCTATGAAAAGAAGTGACGTATTTATTGAGCAGATTGTTAATGACAATGACATGCTAATGGCATTTTCCTTTGAACGTAGTTTGGAAATATATATTTTGGTTCGAATAATTTTTAGTACTGTATCAGTAGCGTTATCTGATAAGTAAATGTTAATATTTTATGTGAATGTTAAGTTTACTGATAATTCAGAATTAATTGTTTACTGAAAATATTGAATTCATTTTGATTAAGCTTTTCAATTTCAATTTTTTTTTTTTTTTTTAATTTTATTTCTCCCCTTGAATAATTCTCTGTTAGTGTTATCGGTGTGAGGTGTTTTGAAAGCAACACAGTGATACGGTTTTCAAATTCCATCCCCCCCACCCCTCTAAATGTTAGGCATTTCACTAATTTGATCACTCAGCTTATAATTGTGCTAAAGTTTAATTTTAAAGACTATTAACTTGGACATTTTAACTTGAGGTAATGAAGTATGTGTATCAGGCATAAGCTCTGACTTGAAAAATTATTGTGGGTTTCGAAAATTTTAAATCAAATGAGCCATGCATTTTTCAAGTCTAATTTAAATTTTATTCAGTGAGGTTATTTGGCATAATAAGACATCTGAAATGCTAAAATGAAGCAAATGATAGTTAAGTACAGAAAAATATTTTTTTTTCTATTTATTTTATTTATTTTATTTTTCGAGGCGCAACATTATTATATACAATATATTGTGTGAATTTCCTTCTTAATTATCTTTATAGAAATAACAAAAAATGTAAAAAAATATATTAGATATTTTTACCAATGTTAAAAATGCCAACACATTTCTCTTTAAATCATTTTTTAAAAAAAAGTAAAAATCTCGAATTCGGAATACAAAAAACAGTTTGAAGGTAAATTTCTGTACACGCGACTTTATCAAGAAACAAAATTTATGCGTATATCTACATTTTCTCCATTAAATTCTAGGGGGTCGAGGTACCCACAACAAATAATTTGGGGTTCGAAAGGTGTTTCGAACCCTCGAAGTCGGCGCCGATGGCACCAGGAATACATGCAGCCCACACGCTTATTTAAGGCGTACTCTTGCCAGCAAGTTATTTATTACTTTCCTTATACACATAATGTATAAGGAAAGTATTGTGACGGGGTCGAAAATTCGAATTCGAGTTTTCGACGGGAGAGCACGTTTCAAGCATCCCTGATCACGAATCAAACATTTTTGAAATGATGTCTGATGTGTGTGTGTGTGTGTGTGTGTGTGAAAGTATGTGCGTGTGTGTGTGTGTGTCAGTGAGTCTGTGGAGACGATAACTGACGAACGAATGGACCGATTCATACGAAATTTGGTACAAAAATCACAATCCGTAAACACTAGTAGCCTATTGTTTTTATACGCAATCGAATGTTCAGAACCCCCTAAATTTTCGAGTGGAATTTTGAAAAAATCGTCAAAAAATCAAAACTGCTAATAAAGTTACGCAAATAGACATTTCTTATGTAATTTTTCATTAGAAAACGATTGATATACATTTTAGAACATTAACATGAACCGTTCTCGAGATATTGCACATTTTTTAAAAAAATTATCAAAAAGTCATATAAAATAAAAAAAAAAAATATTTCCTATTGAGAAACATGTTCACTTTTCATATGTAATACCATGCGATAAATTGGGTGACATCATTCTCGTGGATCTAGCTCGTTCCATTCATGAAAAAAGATACTTTGAGTAATACTTTTGTATTTGAACGCCAATAGTCATTTATCTTCTGTAAGAATAACTTATTTCTTCATCCATAACGCTTGGCGAGTTTTTGGCGACGAATTTGGTGGAATGTCGCCAACTTGGCGACTTTTTTCAATGTTGCTAAATTAATGAAAAACTCGCCAAATGGATAAAAATGACGCTAAATCAATGAAAATGACGACTCATTGTCGAAAATTCAATATCTTGGAAAGAATATAAATATCTACTATAAGAATAATCTATTACTTTCCTTATATACATAATGTATAAGGAAAGTATTGTGACGGGGTCGAAAATTCGAATTCGAGTTTTCGACGGGAGAGCACGTTTCAAGCATCCCTGATCACGAATCAAACATTTTTGAAGTGATGTCTGTGTGTGTGTGTGTGTGTGTGTGTGTGTGTGTGTGTGTGTGTGTGTGTGTGTGTGTGTGTGTCAGTGAGTCTCTGGAGACGATAACTGACGAACGAATGGACCGATTCGAACCAAATTTCGTACAAAAATCACAATCCGTAAACACTGGAAGCCTATTGTTTTTATACGTAATCGAATGTTCAGAACCCCCCTAAATTTTCGAATGAAATTTTGAAAAAATCGTCAAAAAATCAAAACTGCTAATAAAGTTACGCAAATAGACATTTCTTATGTAATTTTTCATTAGAAAACGATTGGCATAAATTTTAGAACGCTAACATGAACCGTTCTCGAGATATTGTGCATTTTTAAAAAAAATTATGAAAAAGTCACATAAAAAAAAAAAATTCCTTTTGAGAAACATGTTCACTTTTCATATGTAATACCATGCGATAAATTGAGTGACATCATTCTCGTGGATCTAGCTCGTTCCATTCATGAAAAAACATACTTTGAATAATACTTTTGTATTTGAACGCCAATAGTCATTTATCTGCTGTAAGAATAACTTTTTTCTTCGTGCATAACGCTTGGCGAGATTTTGGCGACGAATTTGGCGGAATGTCGCCAACTTGGCGACTTTTTGAAATGTTGCCAAATTAATGAAAATCTCGCCAAATGGATAAAAATGATGCTAAATCAATGAAAATGACGACTAATTGTCGAAAATTCAATATCTTGGAAAGAATATTAGTATCTACTATAAGAAAAACCTATTTTTTTACTGTAAAAGTAGTAAATTCATTACATTATATAAGGAAAGTCATGTGTTGCCCACATCAGATTTTTTTTTCACTGTAAAAGTAGTAAATTCATTGCATTATGTAAGGAAAGTCATGTGCTGCCCACATCTGATTTGCTTTTGTTGTAAGCGTGCGTTTCATATAAGCACTGGTGACTTTCCAAGATTTTGCTATATGTTGCGGTGTAATGTTAATCAGTGGTTTGCATATTAAATCCCGGTAGAGTTCTACCATAAAGAAAGAAATGTTCTAGTCAATAGCCATAAAAATATTTTTAACTTCACGCATTCATTGTCGTATGAATTCTAAAGACACTTCGGAAAGCTTTTATCTGGGCAGTTGTTCGCCTCAAATGTAAAAGCTTCATTCATACCCAAAATAAAGATCCCCCCCCCTATCGTTAAAAGAGAAAAACTTACGATGTCTTTTTCAGAAACATTTTAAAAATTCGTCTGCGAATTGAAAACATGCCAGTTTCTGAAAGACACACTTTTTTCTATTTCACTGACACTAGCTAGATAAGTCAAAGAAAAAATAAGAAACATGGAGGTTTTTTTTCTTCTTTTTTTCGTTCTCTCTGACACATTCTGTGTAGGCCTTTGGCAGAAAGTGCAAAAGTTTTTCTACATTCCATTTATTCATTTGATGTTTTAAGTCCTTGTGTCTCCCTTAGTTGCATTCTACATAACATTAAGGTTTATGCAACACCATATACTACTGATAACTGCTAAACAATTCTACCCATTTATTAGCACTTTCCAACATAATTGAAAAATGTTTATGACTTTGTTCATTCTGTCTGTCTGTCTGTCCGTTCGCACGATAACTGCCGTAAAAAGGATTTTATCAAAATGAAATTTTAGTATGTTGTTGAGACAGTTTATGGGACATATGGGAATGAAAATGAATAATATTACCCAATTCGTTTAAGATTTAACCCGGGTTGAAAAAATGAAATACATTGAACTTTATGGGACCCAATTTTACAAATATTTTTTAAGTGGAGTTAAAATTCATAAATTGCTTCGAAAATTTTAGGGAATATTCAAATTATCACGTGAAATATATAAAAAAAATTTCAGCAAAATATGTAGCTTTTTAAATAAAAATTGAAATTATAGTTACACGCATATTATGTGAAGAGACTGATTTCGAAATAAAATATGACATTCATTTTTTTCCATGTGTAAAAATCGTGATGAAGATCTTTTATATTTATAATTAGTGTTGCATCCGTCAAAAAACCGCTTTATTTTGGCATATTATTTGTATATCTACATTCTGTGCCAATGCAATTATGCAATTACAATGTTTTTTATTTAAAATGATTACTAGATTTGATTATTACTACAACAAAGCCTAATTTCTATAGTATGTAGAATGTAAATAAATCAAACGATTGTAAGATGAGTTGTATAATAATTGCTGAATTTTTTTCACGCAGAATTATTTAGCTCTGGAGTCTAGAATATAAGTGATAGGAATGAAATATTCATTGATTTTATATAGAGAAGCAGACGATTTATAGCATTGCCTTTTTTGATGAAATTTTAAGTTTCCAAGTATAATAAATTATTGCAGTACTGTGATAATTTAAAAATATCAGGGCTAGATGTACCTCATTTTAGAGATGTTTAAGTAAAATTGCATTTCAGTTGGAAAGTGTTTCATAATCAATGCTTTATGCATGATTGATCTTTCTTGTTTAAAATTCGAGTTAGTTTTTTAGTTATTTTATGTTGAAAGACGCTTTTGGCATTTTTCTTACGAGTCTGTTCCTTAGCGATCGAAAATATTATCACAGATTTCCCCTCTTGACATCAGAAAGAACTTTCTTTCTAACGATCTTTGAACCGAATCCGTAGGACAATTCCTTCATATTTATTTATTTATTGCTTTCCTTATATACATAATTTAATGTATAAGGAAATTATTGTCAAGGGCTCGAAAATTCGAATTCGAGTTTTCGGCAGAAAAGCACCTTTCAATCATCCCTGAACACAAATCAAACCTTTTTGAGGTGATGTCTGTGTATATGGGTAAGTATGTGTGTGTGCCCGTGAGTCTGTGGAGCCGATATCTCACGAACGAATGGAGTGATTTAGAGAACATTTGATACAAAAAGTTACAATTTGGGAATACTGGAAGCCTGTTGTTTTCAAGCGCAATCGAATGTTCGGAAGACACCCAAATTTTCGAATGAGATTTTGAAAAAAAAAAAAAATGAAACCTTCAATATTTACGTAAATAATCATTTCTTATATAATTTTTCATTAGAAAAACGATTGAGAAAACCATTAGAACACTATCATGAACCATTATCGAGATATATATAAGCAGGTGGTTTATATATAAACAGGTGGTTTATATATGGTTTATATATAAAGGTTGTTTATATATAAACAGATGGCTCCACACCCCTGTTAGCTACGCTTCACCAAACCCCATAACTCGCTTCACGAATCGGGAGGTCCAGCTTGGCACTCGCTGAGATTGCTGAAACCAAACTAAAGATTAAATAAAAAAAAAAAAATGGTTTATTTCAACGTCTTCTGTAACAATTTCTCTACACATATACGGAACTTAATATTTTTGTATGCCATAGTTTTTTCGATACGAGGCAGAAATTCCCGAGGAATACGCCTACATACACAAAAAAATTTCACTTCAGAAGTGCATAAAAAGTAGAGTAACTTATAAACTAAATAGAAATTAAAAAATAGGCTCCGTCTTGAAACCTATGTAGGTACTTGCCTATGCAGGTATATGCCTGCAAAAATTCGTGGTCTTCTGTTAATCTACTGTTGTCTGTTCGGGACTCGAACTCGCAGCTCAAATACTCTGTCTTTGATTTTGACATTAAATATTTCTCAAACTAAAGTTTAAATCGAAAAACAGTTTATTTTAGCATATTACCATAAGATTTCTCTACAAATTTAACAAATTATATATTTTTATAGGCTATAGTTTTTGCTGTGCGAAAGAGAGAACCTGGAGGAACTCGAAATTTGTCAAACGGCGGCGGCGGCTTAAGCTACATTTTTTTTTATTATACAAAGATTTTTGTTTTCTATTTTTTCAATTTTCTTTGAAAAATTGAAGGTCTTTTCCTCGTCGAGCACCCTGAAAACCACTAGACCTCTGACATTTATTCATTGGAATAATCACACTAAATTTCATTCGTATACACTATACATTACACCCGGCCATTCAAACTGTTGCTCTAAGTCCTTCGACGAGCCGAATGGTCTGGGCTTTTGACTATACATTACATTATGTATGTGGGGAAAGTAATAAAAGATTTCCCCTTCTTACAAACAGCAAAAATCTCGGTGCTGTAACTCTTACGGTCCACCATGATGTTTCGTAGATTTTCGCTTCGTCATGAAGTTATGGAACAATGCTCTTTCGGATGACAATGTACTCCAAAGATACAAAAGGCCTCCATTGTTTTGCATGACGTCACGCAACGGAGGCCTAATTGCTTGAAGAGCAATTCTGTTTTGTTTCCAAGAGGTTCTTTCTTTCAGTAGCCCTGTCGTTCTGGAGCATCTAGAAAATTTTGGATGGATAGAGTGCCATTTTGTGTCTTCGCAAGAGTGCCATTTTGTGTCTTCGTAAAATAAATAGCAAGGAACCCGTTATTCAATTTTGTAATTAAAAAGTGGTTGAATAACATGCTCAAGAATTTTCGAATTTTAAAATTACATTAGAAAGAATTTCCCGGCATTGCCCAAGTACTAAATAAGCGCCCACAATAGTGCCGATAAGTCTTTGATACACTCTAAATAAGTTCCTTTGATATGTCCTAAATAAGCTCGATGCCCCACGCATGCGCACAAATATCTGTCTCGAAGAACATTGGCGTCTTTTAAAGTCGCGAAGTTAGAAAACCGATATTCATACAGCCTTTTGGATTGCATAAAATAAATACTAAAAATGTGATGTGGGTAGCACATGACTTTCCTTATATAATGCAATGAATTTACTTCTTTCACAGTGAAACAATGATGAAAAGATCCACGGTACAGTGGAATATATTGAATTCATATTTGGTGCTTTTCCGAATGACAACATGTAATACCATTTCAAAGTACCCAATTAACTTATATTTCACGCAAGTCAAAATTAACAATTATTAATACTGATAGCATCCTCAATAAGTTATATAGTCTATATATCAAAATATGTTAATAATTAATTCGTGAATCAGGCATCATTTTGATTAACTTTGACGATATTTTCGTCAATCTGAGACGAAATACCCCTCAGGGGTTCACTTCTTTAGTGAATGCAGGTGTTGCAATCCCGAGGTACCGTAGCAATCTTTTTCTTTTATTTTTTCCGTCTCTCTCTCTTTCCTTTTTCTTCTTTTTTTTTTCTTTCCTCCTTTACTCTTCTTTTTCTTTTGTTCTCCTTTTGTATTTGTATTTCGTGCCCTTCTCAGCTGCTGGTGTCATCAATGCCGAGCATTCAGTAAACATCACATCTGCTCTATGGGCCCTAGTAGCACTCTTCGACCTCTGCTGTAAGGTACACCGTTTGGGCTCGAGAATGGGTTCATGTGGGTGTGATGCAAAAGGGGTAGAGCTGCGTGCATCAGTTGTATTGCTTTTGAGAAACGTATGTAGTAAACGGTTTCAGAGGCGAGTCCCTCAGTTGCGTTGGTTGGATAGTGGAGAGTGTTTCATACCGAGAAATCCCCCATGAATCTTTGCTGGTCCATGGGCCATGTGCACCAGGTGCGCGTTATGGCCCACTCTCCATCATCTAGCTTTGCGAATGACTCCGGTGGTTACACTTGGCACGTTAGAAAAGTGTGGGGAGATGGAACCTGGCGGGGACTCCGATCGAATTGGAAAAAAATCGTGGTTTTCTATTATTAATGACAACATGGAGAATTTGATATTGCATTCGGTCTCGGGTTCTTCATGTTCTTTTTCTTGTAAGAAGAGTTCTACCAAATGTTTCATGCATGGATTGGGCTGAGAGGGTTAAGTCTTCTGAATCCTCAAAGCCAAAAGATTTGACTCTCAAAGTTCAGGGACAAATTGGTGTAATATCATCCAACACACCAAAAGCAAGATTCTTCATTATAAAGAAGTCTGAGGAAGTTTAGTAAATGTTTCACCATTCTTGATCCAAAAAATCATAGTTGTCTGTGTAGGCGATACAAAAAATGTTAGAAAATTAAGATCCGGTGACCTTTTTGGCCCAAGTTACCACAAGTGCTCAAGCAACAAATGAAAATTACCCAGATTGGAAATTTCAACATCATTGTAAATGTGCGTATGACTCTTAACTTTTCTAGAAGTGTAATTTCCAAACCAGATCTTATTTATAACTCTGAGAAGGAATTTTTGAACAATTTAAGAGAACAAAATATCTGTACTGTAAAACGTATCAACATTCGTAGAGATGGGAAAGTCTTGCCCACTAAGCATCTAATTTTAACATTTAATACACCAGAGTTACGAAAAATCATTAAAGCAGCCTATCTGTTGTGCAAAGTCCGTCCTTGCATTCCAAATCCATTAAGGTGTTTTAATTGCCAAAGATATGGACATTCCAAGATTTCTTTCCGAGCGAAATATGAAACATGGACCCGGAGTATCGAGGTGGGACATGGATCTGAAAATTGTATAGAAAAATTTCAGTGTGTGAATTGTGAAGGCGAATACCCATCATATGCTCGAGCATGTCCCAAATGGAAAATAGAAAAAGAGATATCAAACTGTTAAAATCAATAATAATGTGTGTGTGTCTGTGTGTGTGTATCCTGTCCTGAAGCACGTAAAATAGTTACAGCACGTACACCTAAAGAAGTATCCTATGCCACTGTAGCCACTAAATTCTTAACGTCTGTCAACACTCAAAGTGAAAAAAGTTCTATCGCTATACAAACTGATCCTATATCTGTACCTGAAGATACTCCAAATTCTACTCATACCAGAGTTTTCACAGTCAAATAAACAAAGTACCAGTGGGGGAAATGAAGCGTATACTACAGTGAATAAGAAAAAATCCAATAAAAATTCAAAATTGAAAAATGAGAAAGACGAACTCGCACTTTGAAAATGTATAAAAAACAATAGAGGCAGCAAAAGATGCCAATATTGATGATGCAGTTCAACTATGTGTTTCGGATGACGAAGCAATGTTGACTGATGTGCCATCTACCTCGTCCAATAGGTCCAGGGTGAACAGTTCTGATTCACTAAAAAAGAAAAATACATGCATAATGGTTTCTTTGGTTTCTTGGAACTGCCGTGGATTGCAGGCCATGCTGTTTGAGATAAAAGCCTTAATTAATACTTACCATCCCATTTGTGTCTATATTCAGGAAACTTCTTTAAAGTCTAACAGTAGCATAAATATTAAACATTTTACTTGCATTTGCAAAGATTTTGATCAAAATAGCAGGGTTTCTGGGGGTGTTGCCTTGCTCATTTCCAAAGACTATCCTACCTCCACTGTACAACTTATCACTAACTTGCAAGCCGTTTCTGCCCGTATCCATATTAAGACCTTGATCTACCTATCTTTATGTTTTAGACTTTTTCTATGTTTCATCATAGTTTAGTTCAGGCATACTTAGACTTCTAGTAATTGTTAACTAGTAAATTAATGTAAATTTTAATTTTTTTCTAAGGATACACTTCATAATTCTTAAATATTTCTAAAACTTTTGGTAAGTTACATAATAAAATTTTATTTTTTAAATTTTCAAAGATGTAATAATACATGAAATTTTCCTAAGTGTTGAACTATCTAAGATGAAAAATATACATTCATGTATAGAAACTATGTTTCGAAATTTCGAACTTGTTAAAGGTAAGTAATATTTTCAGGAATTGTTAAATTATATCTTCTGTTTTAAGAAGCGATGAACATTTACTTATCAGTTTTCACGCAGGCATTTTATTTTTTCTAAGTATAAAATATATTTTTTACTATTCCCAAATTTCAAAAATACGTAGAATTTTATATTTTGAGTTACCTAGGTGTTTAATTGTACTTTCATAAATAAAAATTAAGATTTTGTCAAGATTTTCTAAGTACCAAACTGCTTCTAAAACTTAAAGCGTATTTAATTCTTTCTGAAATTTTTAAATGATATCTTGTGTTTTTAAGTAATGATAAGAACTTACTTATGTATTAAATGTAATTTTATTTAAATATGCAATGGAATTTTATTAGATGAAGAAAACATGATGAAGAAAACATGATGATGAAGAAAACATGTATAATTTTTTCCAATGATATATGTTACCTTAAGTTAAACTGTACCTAATTATGAAAGGTGAGAAATATACGAAATTTTCCCAAGTATATGATTATAATCAAACTTTTTGATTTTTTGAAGATCTAATACATTCAGGTAAGATTTTAAGTCCCAAACTTTTACTATTTTTCAAAAATAAATAATACGCTGAATGTGTTTCCTAATGTGGATGTTGTGATTATGCGATTTTTAAAGATGTAATAAATACTCGACATTTTTTTAAGCATATATGTACAATTCAATTTAAAGATTTTCGAAGATTTGCTAATAAGAACAAATTTTTTTAGTGTTATCAATTTTTTAGATATTCTGTAGGCATAATAACTTTTACATTATTAAAAGATGAATTATTAAAAAAGTCAGGATATTAAGGAAAGATTTTTCTAACTCTCAAACTTTTACATTGCTATGTAACATTTTCGGAAATTGGAAAATAATAAATAATGTTTAAGCAATAATGGAATTACTTAAGTTTCCACGAAGATAATTTATTTTTCTAAATATGAAATTTTGCTTTCACTATTTTTAGAAATAGATAGATAATGCGTTGAATATTTTCTAAGTGATGTGTTATCTAGGATGTAAATTGTATTTATACGATTTTCAAAGATGTGATAATACTCAAATTTTTTCAAGTATATGATTACATTCAATTTTAAGATTTTCGAAAAAGTGCTAATACGTAAATATTTTCCGAAGTGTTAAGCTGTCTGTTACTTAAGCTGTTTTTTTATGATCAGTAGGTATAATAATTTTTACATAATCTATAGTTGAATTATTCGAGTGAGTGTTTTCTTCTTCATAAGTTTCTAACTAATTCCCAAACATTTTCTAGAAACTCTATTTAACTGTTTTGGAATTTATTAAATAATATCTTATGTGCTGGAATTTTACTATTACTATTTCCAAAAAATGGAAAACATGTGGAATTTTTCTAAGTGTGATACCTCGGAAGTAAATTGTACTTTTTGTACTATATTCAAAGATTCAATAATACACATACTACTAAGTGATGTAAAAATTGTTGTAAATGACAAGTTGTAATAATAGTCAGAATTTTTCTATATAATCGCCGACAGAAACATTGAACCTGCTGCAGCAGGTGCAATGTTTCTGTCGGCGATTATCCCCGAACGCTGGCAGAATTTGATATTCGCACGTTGTTCTTCAAACGTCATTTCCATTTTCGACGAACGCGAACGATTACAGTTCATTGACACGCATTGTCTGGAAAAACACCTGCTTCTTCCTTTTCACATCTCGCGTCACATGTGTCTCTACGTCACGGTAAAATAGGTTCCCTCTCCTCTAATCAGGGTTGAAGATCTCAGCATAGTCTCCGAACTTTTTGATTCTTCCTTGCATAAAGCAAATAATTTCGTGCCAGCGAAGGTTCGATAGATTTCTGGGATACGAGAAATCCGATGTGGACAGCACACGACTTTCACTATATAATGCAATGAATTGACTTCTTTCACGGAGAATGAATGATGTATAAGATCCACGTCACAATGTTTTTAACGTTGGATTGCACATTCAGCGCTTTTTTGGATGACAACCTGTAAAACAATTTCGAAGAATTCAAATAACTTGTATTTCGGGCAACTTTAACTGGATTGATAGCATTCATAATAATCAATATAGTCTATATATTAAAATATGTTAATAATCCGTTCATCAATTTGGCATTATTTTCATTTCTTTAACGTCATTTTTGCATTTGTGACGATATTTTCGACAATCTGGGACGAAATATCCCCAAGTTGGAAATATTTTACCAAATGAGCTTCCAAGTCCGCCAAATTTATCGCCAAACTTTACAAACAAACGGAGATACGAACTTTTCTTATATAAATGACTATTGTCGAATTATTATAGGCGTCAAAATGGAAAACAATTACCCCCAAAGTATCTTTTCTTGTGAATAGAACAAGCTAGATCTATTAGAATGTTGTTAACAAATTTGTCATATACTATTACATATGAAAAATGTACACTTTTTTTTCAATTTTATGGAATTTTTTTTTAATAAATGTATTTGTAAAGTGTCAATTATCTCGAAAACGGTTCATGCTAGTATTCAAAAGTTTATGTTATTCGTTTTCTAATGAAAAATTGCATAAGAAATAATCATTTATGTAATATTATTAATGGTTCTGATTTTTTAATGATTTTTTTCAAAATTTCATTCGAAAATTTAGGGGAGGGGGGTTCTGAACATTCGATTATATTTAAAAGCAATAGACTTCCAAATTTATAGCAAATTTCCAAACAATAGACTAAAATTTTATTCGAGAATTAAATTAAATTGCGTTTACAGTCAATAGGGTTGTCATATATATGAATGTCTAGGGTGCCAAAGTTTCAAGTTTATCTCTGACCAAAAGCATGAAATAGTTCAACATCTCTCTTCTTTTTTTCCAGTTAAACCATTTTTTCATCCAGAGTTCTTCCTGCGGCGAATTATTTTCATTCGGGACATCCTGCGTGGATTTTTATTTACCGAGCTCGGGTGGAGATCCTATACAGTGGTTGTAAAAATGCCACTTTTTCTCCACAGTTTCAAGTTCCTTTAATCAGGAAACTCCCTCGTATGATGAGTTCCCCGCAGAGTTCCACATGCTTCGCAAAATAAAGTGGAACTCTAAAATGCGCTCCTCAACAGGAAACGCATGGTTAGAGGAATTTCCTGTTAAATTACAGCAGGTTTTTGACACTAATGGGTGGAATGGCGTTCTGAAGCAAGGTAGAGAATAAGTGTATTTAAAATGTTGTGATCCGTAGTAGCATATCAATATTAGCAACCCAACACTAGCAGCTAATGCAGACCTAATATTGAGCCAATATGAAAATGTGGACATTTTGACAATATTTGCTGGCCATTTATAGCCAATACTGACATGCCAATATATACCAAATATTTAGCTAGCATTGGTTGCTAGTGTATTCCAAATATTGAAAATATTTCCAATCTAACGCCAATATTGGCGTAGCATTGTAATGCCAATATATACACAAAATTGGTAGCTAATGTATCTCAAATATTGATCTTCTACTGGAGATATTTTCAATTAAACGAAATATATTTTAGCCCAATATTGGCATGCAACTAAGGATTTTTTATATAAAAGAATGCGGGGTAAGGCATGATTTTTTTAAAACTTTACCCAGACGGGTAAGGGGATGGCTACCACTTAGCTAGATAACCTGCAAACACAGTGACAGTCTGATTTCTTTTCATTTGCCATCTTATTTAAACCAAACCCAACGGGGGGGGGGGGGGTGACAACCACAGGGACTGCACCCTCCTTCCCTTGCCCACTACCACTCGGAACGACTTTCTGATTTAACGTGCCCATAATCCGTGTCGAAACCGGGACAGTTTGGGCATCGGTAAGAATCAAACCCGAGTCTTCCTCGTGCGATCCTCCCGCCTTAACCACTGAGATATCCCGGCCTGAAAGAAATGCCATAGGTTATGAAGCGACATCATGTAACGGAAGTGCCGCTATACATGTGCTGCGGTCTCAATACAGAAGCAGGCAAAGGGATCGTACTCGGAGGTCTGGAGTTCAATCCAGATGCCACCCAAAACTATCCCTACGTCTAAGCGAAGTATGGGCGTGACCAATCTGTAGGTCCTAGAGGTAAAAAGTTTTTGAAAAATAGTTTTAAGCCTATTTATTTATTTAAAAAGCAAGAAAAAAAAACGCGCTTTGATATTAATTTATTATCAATAAATATTTTAAATAATTAGAAAGATAATTTATAGAACTATAGGCATGACATTGAATAAATTCGTGAGTAAAATTATTGCCAATCATATCATCGATATGCATCAATAAACTGTTGAAATAATATTCACCATTTTTGTGCTACATGATAAAACCATTGCTCACCGAAAAACGGTATGCATATGGACAATATGTAAGTGACACCACAGTCATATAGCGCCAAACGATTTGGTACGGTTCGGAGGGAGGGGGGGGGGCTGCCTGTTTTTGCGAAATGACCCGCAAAAATCCCATGTATCCACTCTAGCTAAAATACTAATTGACCAAATTTCACAAAATTTGGTAAATAAGTCACTTATACAGGGTGTCCCAAAAAGAATGAAACTCGCTTTAAGTCTTTACCTATCGGACGTGGGCAATGTAAATTGCAAAAATGTTGAAAGTAAGGTAGGAAATAAGACTACGTTAATGAAATAGTCCTCCCATTCATTTTCAAAAAGTTACACTTTTTAAATTTTTATACGACCCCTTAGACAAATTGGGTCAATCAGAAAATTTTATTTTTAATGCAACAAAATCATTAAAAACAAGAAAGATCTTATGCTTACAGCATTGATTATTAAACACTTTCCAACTTCAATGCAATTTTATTTAAACATCTCTAAAATGCAATACATTCCTCGGTAATATTTTAAAACTTATAACAATACTACATTAATTTATTATATTTGAAAACTTAAACCTTCTTCGAAAAAAATGAACTTCATTCAAATGACGGCATTGAAATATAAATTGCCTGGTTTAAACATCTATAAAATGCGATACATTCCTCGTTAATATTTTTAAAATTATCTTAATACTACAATACTTTATTATATAGAAAACAACTGAAATTCATTCAAATGACGTCATAGAGAAAATAACACGCCTGGCTCTGTCTATAAAAGCAGCATTTCATTAATAAATATTTCTCATTCATTTCATTCATCACAGTACCAAAATAATTTATTTTATTTAAAAACTTAAGACCATGGAGCTACACGTAATTAAACTCTATGCTTAAAACTTCATCGAAAAAAATCGTCCTTCTCTCTGTAAAATCAATGAATATTTCATTCATATCAGCTATGCAGACTCCATGGGCTAAATAATTTTGCGTTAAAGAAATACAGCAATTCTTATACAACTCATTCTACATATTTTGCTGTTTACATTTTACATAAGTGAAAAATAGGCTTCTTGTAGAAATAATCAAATTTGGATGATCATTTAAACTCAAATATATTGTAATTGCGTTGTTTAAGTATGTAGATGCACAGAATTTAAGCAAAAATAAAGCGGTTTTAGGACGGATACAACACTCAATATGAATTAAAAAGAACTTTAAAAATCACGATTTTGAGACAAGATGGATGCCATATTTAATTTTGAAGTGGGTCACGTGATCTTTTCATATCATGGTCACGTGATCGCTTCATATAGGAAGTGTAATTATTATTTTAATTTTTATTTAAAAAACAACTGAATATATTTTGCTGAAATTTTTTTTATATATTTTATGAAATAATTTGAATGTTACCTAAAATTTTTGAAGGAATTTGTGAATTTTAAAATCGCCTAAAAAATGTTTGAAAATTAAGTCCCATAGAGTTCAATGTATTTCATTTTTTCAACCCGGGTTCAATCCAAAACTAATTGGGTGATATTATTCATTTATATTCCCATAGATCCTACATACCGTCTGAACAACATACTGAAATTTCATTTTGATTAAGTCATTTTTACGGCAGTTATCGTGCTAACGGACAGACAGACAGACAGAAAGAACAAAGTCATAAACACTTTTCAACTTTATTGTAAAGTGTTAAAAACCGCATATCTGTATCTTTAAAATTGAGTGAGTTATATTTAATTGAAAAGTGAGAATTGTGAATAGGGACCCTATATCAAATTAGAAATGTAAATTTGTGACATATCACAAAAAAGATAAAACTGGATGATAATACATAGGATACCCAACCGCGTAGTGAGTATCACTGCTTTATATGATCTCGGTCTGTGTAATGCTTTATTTAGATGCATTTGTGATAAAAATTTTGACTCATATTATAATGTATTTTTCATTTAAACAAGTACCATCGTCAATTTATTTATGATCCCTATTTTCACTGATGAAACAGCCTTTCATACGGTACGGAAAAGTGGCATAAGTCAGATTTTTTCCTTTATCATAATTCAATTGATTTTAAAGATACGGATATGCGGTTTCTTTTAATGATCTTGTTGTATTAAAAATAAAAATTTTCTGATTAACTCAATTTGTCTAAGGGAGTCGTATAAAAATCTAAAAAGCGTATCTTTTTGAAAATGAATGGGGGGACTGTTTCATTAACGTAGTCTTATTCCCTACGTTACTTTCAATATTTTTGCAATTTACATTGCCCACTTATTTCCAACAGATAAAGAATTAAAGCGCGTTTCAATCTTTTGGGGACACCCTGTAGAATACCCTGGTGCTGATTAGATTTTGGTACAATTCGAGAAAAAGGGACCTCTTTTTTTGCGAAATGGCCCGCAAAGGTCGATAAAATCTAAAGTAAAAGACGATACGCATGCTCAAATGTATCCATTAAATGCTTGTTTTATACGTAATTTCTGACGACTAAAAAAATAAAACCAACTTCGTCACTCTTATATGGACTATTCTCGAGATATATTTTTATTATTTTGAAGAGAAGAAGACGTTTCTCACTGTAGTTAAAAAATTATTTGATGAAATTTCTTTAAATTTAGTGGTTAAGTCCCTTGAGGATTTTCCTGATGATGAGTAGATTTTGGCATAATTAAAAAAATATATAACTTTTTTTTTTCGTAAAGTGGCCCGCAAAAATTATGAAAATTTGAAATAAATGACTAAAATTGCTAAAATATATTAACAATATAACTGGTTTTCATGTAATTTTTGGCAACAAAATAAATAAAACTGACTCTAGAATTAACCGTTCTCGAGATATTTTATTATCTTGGAATTTTGAGGAGCTGAAAACGTTTTAAAATGCAAGTTGCCAACCGAATGCATTAAAAAGGGAAATTGGATATAATATCAAAAAATCTGATGTGGGCAACACATGACTTTCCTTATATAATGCAATTAATTTGCTGCTTTTATAGTTAAAAAGAATATTATTCTTATAGTAGATACTTATATTATTTCTAAGATATTGAATTTTCTTCAATTAGTCGTCATTTTCATTGATTTAGCGTCATTTTTATCCATTTGGCGAGATTTTTGTTAATTTGGCAACATTTAAAAAAGTCGCCAGGTTGGCGACATTCCACCAAATTCGTCGCCAAAATCTCGCCAAGCTTTATGGATGAAGAAATAAGTAATTCTTACAGCAGATAAATGACTATTCGCGTTCAAATACAAAAGTATTACTCAAAGTATCTTTTTTCATGAATGGAACGAGCTAGATCCACGAGAATGATGTCACCCAATTTATCACATGGTATTACATATGAAAAGTGAACATGTTTCTCAATAGGAAATATTTTTTTTTATTTTATATGACTTTTTGATAATTTTTTTTTAAAATGTGCAATATCTCGAGAACGGTTCGTGTTAGCGTTTTAAAATTTATGTCAATCGTTTTCTAATGAAAAATTACATAAGAAATGTCTATTTGCGTAACTTTATTAGCGGTTTTGATGTTTTTAAGATTTTTTAAAATTTCACTCGAAAATTTAGGGGGGGGGGGGGTGTTCTGTACATTCGATTGCGTATAAAAACATTAGGCTTCCAGTGTTTACGGATTGTGATTTTTGTACCAAATTTCATTTGAATTGGTCTATTCGTTCGTCAGTTATCGTCTCCACAAACTCGCTGACACACACACACACACACACACAGACAGACATCACTTCAAAAATGTTCGATTCGTGATCAGGGATGCTTGAAACGTGCTCTCCCGTCGAAAACTCGAATTCGAATTTTCGACACCGTCACAATACTTTCCTTATACATTATGTATATAAGGAAAGTAAAAAGTATCTATTATTTTTTGGAATTAAATTCAATTTAATGCATCATGAAATAAAATAATAAGCAATTGAATTTAAGTTTGTAGGCGAAGTCATGAACAGCCCACATCAGATTTCTAAAACTGGATAAAATAAAAATTATCAGTTCTAAAGATACACACATTTTTCGTCGAACCAAAAAAATACTGTTTCTGTGTCCCATATTTCATTATCGTCTGCCCTTTCAAGAATGAAAATTTGGCAGCAATAGCTTTCAGCCACATCCTTATATATATCATTCCCAATTCATGGTTCTCAGTGATGGCGATTGCCAGATGGATGTTTTCCGTTGCAGTTAATTTCCTTTTACTGCAGAGGACTTCGTTTCTGTTCTCTTTTATATTATTACTAGTAGCACACCCGTTCTTCGTACGGAGTATATAATATAAAGAAACTTAAAATTCACAATCATGTGCAAATTCCTATAGTATACTAAATGACATTTTTAATCAAAATATTCTGTTAAAATATTAATTTATTGCTCCTAAAAAGAAGTTGAAGAATATCTGTCCTCACTATACAAAATTATCTTCACGGGCAGATCTGAAGAATAAAACATCGTGGTCCCCCATTTGTAAGCAAATTTACAAAAAATATGGAACTGAATTAATATATGCAAAATAAGAGCGTTAAAATTGTATGGGACCCTTACTACTTATATACGCGAATATTAGAAGATATAACCTGTATTAGTAAACTAACTTGTATTGGTAGATAACCTGTATTAGTAGACAAACTTGTATTAGTAGATAACCTGTATTAGAAGATATAACCTGTATTAGTATAAATTGAAAATATCAATAAACCCGTAATCTTTAAACATGAAGGCCGTAATTGATTCCAATATATGCCAAAATGAAAGCGCTAAAATTATATGGGAATATACTATATACCCGTACTACTTATATTGTCGCAGATTAGAAAATATGCCAGTGTGTTAGTAGAAGATTACCCGCATTACAATATGAGTCTCAAAAATCTTTGCCAAAATAAAACAGATGACGTAATAAATTGAAAATATCAATAATCCCCGTAATCTTCATGCCAGAAGGCCATAATTGATTCCAATATATGCCAATATATATCAAAATATATGCCAATATATATCAATATATGCCAATACATCTGTACTAATTATATTCTCGTAAATTAGAGGAGATGCATTTGTAGACGATTACTCGTACAACGTACAATATATGAGTTTCAACAATTCTTGCCATAATAAAACATTGGCATAATAACTTGAAAATATCAATAATCCCTGAATCAATAATCCCCGAAAATATCAATAATAATAATGTCTAAACCTGAAGACCGTAATTAATACTATTCAGTCAAAAATGCAATGTCATTGAAATTTATTTTATATACATATCATTATTATTCAAATCGGAAAAAATTTAATAAAAATCGTATGCCGCGTAAACACATTGGATTTGAATCCATTGCTAAGCGACATCGTATCATTTGCTTCAAATAAATTGGTGGAAAAAATATCGTCTGAATAATGCTATCTCCATGGAAGGTTTGGCGACATTTTCGTCAATTTAGCGACATATTAAAAAATCGCTAAATTTATCGCCAAGTGGGACTGTAGAACTGATAGTCCCACTTGGCGACAAATTGACAAAACATCATCACCATACTATTCGCTAACAAAACACAATTAATTTCATTTATTAAGCGCAATTTTATCAATTTCATGTTATTTTTATGGATTTATAAACATTTTTATCAATTTGGTGACATTTTAAAAATTCTCTAAATGTGTTACTAAGTAGGACGGATGGACTAACAGACAAATGTCACCGAAATATCATTTCAGTACTCTCTTCTGAAAAACAATTTTAATTTCATTGATTTACGTGGTTTCTATCAATTTGGCGACATTTCCGTCAATTTGGTAACGTTTCAGGAAAGTTGCCAAGTTAGCGATAACCCGCCAAATTCGTAGCTCTAAATTTGCAGATCTGAAGAATAAAACATCCTGATCCCGTTTGTATATACTAAATGAAAGCACTAAAATTGTATTAGAAGATATGCCCGTTCTACTCTTTTTCTGTTTCAACAATCAGCTAAATGAGTATATTGGCTAAACACAATATATGAGTTTATTAGTTGAACACAATATATAAGCTTGAAAACTATTTGCTAAATTAAATGAAAGCGATGTATGTAATCCCCAATTAGTATAATTAAGTGAAAAACCAAACCATTCATTTATAAGATATATTTTTATATCCCTTTATTACTTTCCTTATATAATGTATAAGGAAAATATTGCGACGGGGTCGAAAATTCGAATTCGAGTTTTCGGCAGGAGAGCACGTTTCAAGCACCCCTGAACACGAATCAGACGTTTTTGAGATGATGTCTGTGTGTGTGTGTGTCAGTGAGTCTGTGGAGACGATAACTGACGAACGAATGGAGCGATTCGAACAAAATTTGGTACAAAAATTACAATCCATGAATACTGGAAGCCTATTGTTTTTATACGCAATCGGATGTTCAGAATTCCCTTAAATTTTCGAGTGAAATTTAAAAACAATAATAAAAAAATTGAAACCGTTAATAAAGTTACGTAAATAGTCATTTCCTATGTAATTTTTCATTAGAAAACGATTGGCATAAATTTTAGAACTCCAGCATGAACCATTCTCGAGATATTGCACATTTTTCACACAAATTTATCAAGAGATCCCATAAATTAAAGAAAAATATTAACTGTTGAGAGACATGTTCACTTTTCATATGTAATATCATGCGATCAATTTGGTGACACCACTCTCGTGGATCTAGCTCGTTCCATTTATGAGAAAAGATACTTTGTGTAATATTTTTGTATTTGAACGCTAATAGTCATTTTTCTGCTATAAGAATAACTTATTTCTCCGTCCATAATACTTGGCGATATTTTGGCGACGAATTTGGCGGAATGTTGCCAACTTGGCGACTTTTTTAAATGTTGCCAATTTAAAGGAAATCTCACCAAATGAATAAAAATGATGCTAAATCAATGAAAATGACGACTAAATGACGAAAATTCAATGTCTTGGAAAAAATATAAGTATCTACTATAAGAATAACATTTTTTTTAACTGTAAAAATAGTAAATTCATTGCATTATATAAGGAAAGTCATGTGCTGCCCAAATCAGATTTTTAACTATTCAAATCGAAAAAATAACAAAAATTAACAAACACATTTAATGTAATTGCGTTGCTGAGCAACATACATGATATAAGATACATGAGATAATCTACCTCGTGAAATGCTAATAATTGAATAACCATTTTAGAATACGAAAAAACTATTTTTAGCGTGATGTCTCTCTCTCTCTCTCTTTCTGTGTTTGTGTGTGTGCCTATCTGTCTGTGCAATGTATGTATCCACTCTAACTCAAAAACTTATAGACCGAATTTCATAAAATTTAGTAGGTGAGTCACTCGTGTGTGACCCTGCTGCTGATTAGTTTTTAGTACGATTCAGGATAAAGAGAACCCATCTTTTCTTGCGAAAAGGCCTGCAAAAATTGTCTGTATCCACTCTAGCTGAAAAACTAATACATCAAATTTTACAAAATTTGGTAGATAAGTCCCTTGTGGGTAACCCTTGTGCTGATTAGATTTTGGTACGATTCGGAAAAATACAACCTGCCTTTTTTGCGAAATGGCTCTCAAAAATCGTTAAAATCAAAAATCAAATACTGTGTATACTCAAATATATCGATTAAATGCTTGTTTTATACGTCATATTTAACGATGGAAAGAATAAGACCAACCCCATTACACTAGGACTAGTCGTTTTCGAGATATTTTAGTTTTTCGTATTTTCGCTACTCCACCTTTAAAAATAAGTCCAGTTACCAAATGAGAACGAAAATTGAATTAAAAGTACAAATTCAGTGTAATTTTAAATAATTATAGGTGTTATTTTTTGTGCAATTAAACTCAATATAAGAGAACGCGAATATGAGTCTGCAGGGAAAGTCATGTGCTGCCCACATCAGATATTTTTATTCCCTTATCGCTTGCGTAGGAGTTGCTTGGATTATTTGGTAGTTTTGTTTTGGATCATACAGTAAAAGTCCAGTTTTCAAATTTAGAACGCACAGTTTTCATTAAATGGGAGTAGCACGGGGATATAGCACAGGGTAATTAATACTGAAAAAGCATGAATATGCTGAAAATGGAGTTATGCTTTTTCGGTATATTTCTACGGAATCGAAAATCAGTATAGAATTATCGCATTAGCACACTCACAGAACCCGCTTGTAGTAAAGACAGGTGACTGCTTTAGATGACTGCTTAAAGACAGGTGACTGCGTTCGTAAAGACAGGTGACTGCTTAATACAGGTAAATTGCGGAGAAAAAAAAGGCACTGCAGTATATTCTGAATATCTTTTCATCTGATTGAACAGCATGTCATGTTTTCAAACATTTTCAGGGATCAATAAAAACTGTATAAATTGAAATAAAATTATGATAGCAAAGGAAAAAATCTGATGTGGACAGCACATGACTTTCCTTATATAATGCAATGAATTTTCTACTTTTACAGTAAAAAAAAATAATTATTTTTATAGTAGATATTTATATTATTTCCAAGATATTGAATTTTCGTCAATGAGCCGTCATTTTCCATGTCGTCCTCATCAATGAGTCGTCATTGATTTAGCGTCATTTTTACTCATTTAGCGAGTTTTTCATTAATTTAGCAACATTTAAAAAAGTCGCAAAGTTGGCGATATTCCACCAAATTCGTCGCCAAAATCTCGCCAAGCGTTGTGGACGAAGAAGTAAGTTATTCTTACAGCAGATAAATGACTATTGGCGTTCAAATACAAAAGTATTACTCAAAGTATTTTTTTTTCATGAATGGAACGAGCTAGATCCACGAGAATGATGTCACCAAATTTATTGCATGGTATTACATATGAAAAGTGAACATGTTTCTCAATAGGAAATATTTTGTTTATTTTATATAACTTTTTGATAATTTTTTTGAAAAATATGCAATATCTCGGGAACTGTTCATGTTAGCGTTCTAAAATTTATGTCAATCGTTTTCTAATGAGAAATTACATAAGAATTTTTTATTTGCGTAACTTTATTAGCGGTTTTGATTTTTTGAGGATTTTTTCAAAAATTCAAGCGAAAATTTAGGGGGGTTCTGAGCATTCGATTGCGTATAAAAACAATAGGCTTCCAGTGTTTACGGATTGTCATTTTTGTACCAAATTTTGTTCGAATCGGTCCATTCGTTCGTCAGTTATCGTCTTCACAGACTCACTGACACACACACACACACACACACACACATCACTTCAAAAATGTTTGATTCGTGATCAGGGATGCTTGAAACGTGCTCTCCCGTCGAAAACTCGAATTCGAATTTTCGATCCCGTCAGAATACTTTCCTTATACATTATGTATATAAGGAAAGTAAAAATCTGATGTGGGCAGCACATGACTTTCCCTGCAGACTTATATCTACGTTCTCTTTATTTTAATTAAATTTAATTCACTTTTAATTCAATTTTCTTTCTCATTTGGTAACTGGACTTATTTTCAAAGGTGGTGTAGAGAAAATACGAAAAAACTAAAATATCTCGAGAATGGCTAGTCCTAATGTAATGGGGTTGGTCTTATTCTTTTCTTCTTTAAAAATTACGTATAAAACAAGCATTTAGTGGATATATTTGAGCATACTTATTTTTTTATTTTAGATTTTGACGATTTTTGCTGGCCATTTTGCAAAAAAAGGCAGGTTATTATTTTCCGAATCGTACTAAAATCTAAGCAGCACCAGGGTAACCTACAAGCGACTTATCTACTGAATTTTTGTTACTTTCATGGAAATTAGTTCTCTCATTCCAAAGGTTAAAGACACACATAATTACAATACGCATATAGACTTTTTAGAAGTATGTTAAATAAATAAATAAATATATATATAACCAAATATAATTTTATCAACTACTCCGAAAAAACAACCTTCTGAAAATATACCTTTATTCGCAATGCAGCTCGACCAAGTACATTTATATAAAACATAAGGAAAGAAAGAACGACAATGTATCAAAATTTCGCCGGGGGGGATTGTGACCCCCACTTCCCGGTTAAGCCAGCTTAAGGTCATGACGACACTTCCGGAAGCGGATACACTGTCGAAAACCAAGTACACCATACTTAAATCACAATATGTAAAGTCAAAAAGGTGAAAGACCCATACTGACTATACCACATAAACTGAATTTACAAGTTCATTGTTACTAACATCCGAACATCCGGCGAAGTTTTTGATACATTGTCGTTCTTTCTTTCCTTATGTTTTATATATATATATATATATAATAAGTTTCGATTAGCCTAAAATTCTCATATTCTCCCCTTATTATCTTATTTTAGCCGTACTTCTTCATTCTCCTGCAATTATATTTTCATCTTTTTATCTCGAAGCTTTAACAGTTGAATAACTCGTTTTATTTCATTTTATTGCTTTTGCGCAGTGCAGTTTTTATTACTCTCTTTGGCAACAGCAAATCACATCTTTTCATTTTGGCATATGGCAACATTGATCCAGTCATATTTTGCTCGTCATGGTTGCGCTGAAGAGGTGCGTTTTGAGGTATTTATGTTTCCTTTATTGTTCCAATCTATATGCTTGTCGTCCATATAACACAAGTTTATAGATAAAATCTATCTTGTGTTTCAGAAACAAGCATTTTTGTGTTCATTTCGAAAGGATATATGGACCCGACGAGAATTTTTTCGAAATGAACTTTTCGTAAGCCTAATCTCGTAAGCCTAAATCTCCTCCATGTGCAAGCTTTTTTGCTTGATTTTTTTGTTTTCTTATTTGCATTCCTCATTTTTGAAATTTGTTGATTGTCTTTGTCCTTATGACTTGCATTATGCTTTATTATTTCCTCTTTTTGTCTTAATTTCTTTTATTTCTTTGTATTTGTAGAAAATTTTGGAATAGTGTATTATGAGTTACTACATACATTCTAACTTTGGATTTAATAATTTATATTTATATATATATATATATATATATATATATGTATATAATATATATATATATATATATATATATATATATATATATATATATATATATATATATATATATATATATATATATATATAATATAATACAAAAGTAATCAGATGAAGAAAACGAAAGCATACAAAAGTATGAAAAAGGCTTAACGTAGATGGCGCAATGCTGCACAAGTACGTAAAGCAGTTATAGCAAATAAAATTATTAGGGAAAAAATGGGAATCAAGCCAACGGGAAAGCATAAATGGCCGAGGGGGATTGTGACCCCTCGTTCCCGGTTATAGCATGCTATTACACCCAGGTAACACTCCCGGTACGAAATACTTTGCCGAAACTTGACTTCCGAAATGGTGTCGAGCACAAGACACTGACCGTGGAAGTGAGTAGAAAACTCAAGTATCGAAGAAAAATCCGAAGTACAAAGCCGAAGTAAAAAAGCATAATGAAAAAGGCAAAGAATCGTTGATAAAGGAGAGTGCAATCCATATATAGCATTATACTACTACTAGGGTGCGCTATCAGTAAGTTCGGTGTAGGTGAATCACACAGTTACCATTTCCAAAATCGATAACATCACAGGTGTGTACAAGTTATATCCCTAAATAAGCGTTTTTTACATCGTTGTATACAGTATTATAATAATGTCTAAGGAAATTTGCGGGATAATGTTTCTTAATCGCTTCTTGCATTATTCTTCTGTCATTGGTAGTTCGATCTTTTTTGAAAGTATGGATTCTTTGATTACGTTTCAGATGATTTACAATAATATTTCGTAATATATTTTTACTCAAATTTGAGTTCCAATCGATAACGTGGGTGATGCTGGTCTTGAAAGTTTTTCTCTTGTCGTATAAAGTGGTATATAAACAATTGTTTTTATCGTAAAGGATACTAATATCCAGGAAATCAACTTGATTTTTATTTTTCATGTGTGTTTCTATGAGATCCAAGTTATCTGGATAGAAACTAAAGTCAAAGTCAGGCATTTGTTCGTATTGGCCCACAAGAATGTCATCCGCAAAACGAAAATACGGTATTTCATTTAATATGTGAGTGCCTTCCTCGTATTTATTCAGGTATATGTCTGCAAGGAGTGATGAACATCCTCCACCCATTGGAATGCCTTTGACTTGCTGATAATAGTTAGTACCGTTAGACAGTATATTTTCGAACAGAACAATCCTGTTCAGGGCTTTATATTTACTTAATATAATATATTCATGCAATTCATAAATCTCATAAATCTCCAATAAAATAATAAGAAGATCATCAAGGTCAATATTATTAAAAAAATCTTTAAAATCGTAACTTCGGAATTTCAAACGATCAGGGAAGAATTTGAGTTTGTTGAATACTTCACAACTATTGTTTACGATAATGATACATTTATGCTTGATTTTTGTCATGACATGTTTCAGCAGAGCTAATAGCTTAGAATTAGCTATAGTCAGATAAGTCTTGAAACCGACTGTTACGGGACGGAATTTTACAGGGGATTTATGAAGCTTCGGAATCAGGATGAGGTAAGGAAATCTAACTTGTCTTAAATCATAATCAATCCGTATATATAAGGCCTTCATTTTATTTTCTATAGTACGGCCTGTAAGGTGTAATTTTGTATACATAAGTTCATCTTGATAATGATTACTTAGAACTTCCACATAATATTTGATACAAGTAAGTGTATAATTAGAAACGACTTTGTCGGTATAAGTTATTACACAATCGTTGCAATATTTATTCAAAATGTCTTCCTTGATCATGCTTTGATTTTTGTCAGTACGTTGATTTTTATCAATACGTAAGCCATGATAGTGAAAATTGAACAACCCCGCAATATTAAATTTCCATTCTTCAAATGCGACCAATGGTACACTATACTTCACGGCCATCCTATATGTAAAGTCATTAAGATCCATCTTGAAATTATTCACTACATTTGCAAATTCTTGAATACGGAATTTTGTTCCAAGTTGCAAAATAGACTTTAGGTTGGTATCTTGGATGAAATTTAAGTCCCCTGTTATGATGTGTTCATGATGGCGATCGGTAAACACGCTGTTTTCGCAATTACATTCACTGGACTTGTACTTTTCTATATTTCGCCCAATTTGATTGTAGTTGAAAATGTTTCGACCATTCGTCTTAACAAATCTGTAAGCCAGTTTAATTTCGATGTTAGGTATGGGCATAAGGTGAGACATGTCTTTCAAGAATGCTTTAAGAGGTATTTGATCATAACTTTTGTTTCTGAATGTTGTAACGAAATATTCTTTATCAGCCTGCTTTTTTTCTTGCGTAGTCAAGTCAATATTGCTTTTAATTTGAACGTGTCCAGAAGTACCGCATAATTAGTAGTTGCTACATCTTTGTTGACGATTGGATGGGCAATAAAAGGGTATACATATATTATTTTCCATATACGTTTTATATAACGTTTTGGGATTCCAAAAATGATATTTTTAATCCAGCTGTTTTTACTGTCCGTAAAGGCTTTAAGTTTCTCGATGAAATTTTCGACACGTTTTAACGCATCGTTAAAAGACACTTTATTTTTGCGTCCACCTCTTGACCACCTTGCAATCCGCTTTGTAGATATATCTTACAATACAGATGGTGGATGTACGTTATTACAGTATTCAAAATTATGGGTATTACTGAAATTTACGGAATTGAGTCCGTAAGGATATGCCGTTCCGTATTGTTTGATGTGCAAGTTTTCCCACCAAATTCTTTCTTCCACTTTTGGTACGATGTCAATAATATGAATCATTATATCATCAAAACCATGAAAATTAAAATGTCGTAATTCTATATTTGTAACCGGTGCGTCCTGTTTCCTTGTCTTACTAACTTGACTACGATGAAGATTGATGCGTAGATGTAGGCAATTCTTCGTTTGTCCGATATACTTTATATTGCAGGTCTTGCATGTAATACAATAGATGCAGTTATACGATTTACAGAATGGGCGGTAATGGTTAACATTTTCAGCAATTTGTCCGGGGTCTGCCATTGGACATAATTTGCATCGTTTAGACATGCATCTACTATATTTGAAATTCCTGATGTTCTTATAATAATAACGGTATGAATTGTTAAAAAGGTTTGATCTATTTTGATTATAGATCCTGTCATCGGAACATTTATACACATTACGGACACTTTTTTGTTTTACTGCTGGCTGTAAAGAAGGTTGCTTTGAGATAGGCTTGAAATAATGCAATATACTAGACATGGTAAGGGTAACGGGATGACGATCATACAGCTACCCTGTATCGCTGTATTACTGAGCATATACAGAAATTACTATATATATATACCGGGTAGTCAGAATTAAAACACCCCTACTCTGAGCTCTCTATACATCGAAAAAATTTGCATAAACCCTTGGTTTGCAGCTACTATGTTCTGGACATAAAAGGGGATAAAACTGGGAAATTTTCATTCTTATCAGCGATGGCTGTCACACTGCCAGAACGCGTTTTGCTTGTGCAGCTGTTTTATGAAAACACAGGACATGCTGCAGCTGCACTTCGAGAGTTTCGTCGACTTAAGAATTTGCGCAAAGGACCATTACTTCCATAAGCTCTCAGGAGAATCATCGCTTGATTCGAGAAACTGGACATCTTGGAGTTCAGCCGGGTCGAGGACGCAAATCGACTCGTTCAGATGTCATTGACGATGTTGCCACAGCTATTGTTGAACAATCAATGGATAACGTTATAGGCTATAGTAGTGCACGTGGAGTGTCACGACACTTGGGTGTTCCCTACAGCACAGTGCGGAACGTACTGAGAAACAGTGCATTTTTTCCCGTACAAAATTAGTCACAATCACAACTTTCTGACCATCGACAGGGAGAAGCGACTGACCTTTGTATTGACATTTCTGGCTAGAGTTGAAGTGGATGCATCGTGGCCATGGCAGATTCTATGGAGCGATGAAGCGCATTTCCATCTAAGTGGAGCAGTCAACACCCATATCTGTCGCATTTGGGACACGGAAAACCCTCGTACCTTCCAAGAGATTCCACTTCACTCACCGAAAGTTACAGTCTGGTGTGGATTCACAGCCACATTCATTCTTGGACCTTTCTTTTTCGAAGAGGCTACTCCCAATGGCCCTGTGACATGCACTGTGACGGCCAGGAGGTACAAAAGCATGCTCGAAAATTTTATTGTACCCCAACTGCAACAGGACCACTGTCTTGATTCAATTACCTTTATGCAAGATGGAGCGCCTCCACACATTGGACTCTGTGTACAGCAGTTTCTTCGGCAACATTTTGCTAATGGTAGAGTAATTAGTCGTGAGTTTCCGACAACCTGGCCATCTCGTTCTCCAGATCTTAATCCCTATGATTTTTGGCTGTGGGGATACTTAAAAAGTCTTGTTTATCGAGGACGTCTGGTAACCTTGGCAGATTTGAAAGACAGTATCACTCTGCATGTGAGAAGCATCTCAATCGACCAATTACGATCCGCAGTTGAACAAGCTGTTTGTTCACAGACTGCAGATTTTACATCTTGAAGAAGGGAACCATATTGAGCAGCATTCCCTGCATTGATAAGTTTCTTGTGATATGAATGTTTGGTACATTCGAATAAAATGTGTTACAAATGTGTATTTTGTGTCTTTTCAGCATATTTTCTGTTGTACAGCGCCACCTATCGGTGTTTCTGGAACTAATTTTTTTTTCGCGTAATTCCTTTCCCCATGTCCTGAATAGTATGTTCAACAATTTTGGAGCCTTTACACCGAGTAGTTCGATCTATAGAGAGCTCAGAGTAGGGGTGTTTTAATTCTGACCATCCGGTATATATATATATATATATATATATATATATATATATTATATATATATATATATATATATATATATATATATATATATATATATATATATATTATATATATATATATATATATATATATATATATATATATATATATATATATATATTATTAATAAAATTAGTCACCATCAATAAAAAGTACCGTAGTTATAATTACCTAACATATTTTTAATAGAGTAATTCAATACTAAAATTCAAACAGAGGCTAAAATTCAGTATTTAAGTGCATTCTCTGCTCATTCCCCTCCACTCCCCCTTGAATTTCACTCAAGTCCCTTTTGGATTTCGATTCTGTTTACGGCCGTCTGGGCTGCGATCAACCCTTTCAGCCCGAAACGTATTTAGAATCACATTTCAGCTTGCTTTTCCTTGCTTGCTTGTTCATCCTTTTCGGTTGCATGGCAAAATGAACCAGCTGCTTAAAAATGACACTCAAATAATTTTATATGCTAAAAAAGGGAAGAATGAATACTAATCTATTCGAAACAGGTACCAAAATAACAGATAGGAAAAAAAATCAATTCCCTTCAGACCAGCCAGCGAATAGAATGTAAAGGTTCCGAAAAGAATTCTTTCAAACAGCCGGCACGGATAATGACGTCATAATGACGTCAGATGATCAACATCGGTACCTTGGCGACGCATATCCTAACCGTAACTGTCAGTTTATTTCAGTAAGCAAAAGGAAAATAAATCTTGTAAACTCGTAAAATACAAAAGGGTAAAAAAAAAAAGAGGGAAATGATGAGGTACGAAATAAAATCGTTCGCATTGTACTACGTCCATATTAATTTTAGTTGGATTGTGGCAAACGCTGAAGTATTCCATTGTTTTATTTTCCTCTTCCCTTTTTCATTCTTGTGTTGGGTGGGTGTAATGGTAATATGTTTATTTTTCAATCGCATAGATGTGTGAAGTGGTAGTTATAGGGAAAAGTTAGCCTGTGGCTTTTAATACCTTCATTTTCCATAGTATTTAGTTCTACTTTTATCGCAATTCTTATTAGAATGACAAAAAAAAAAAAGTCTTTTATTTCGTGTCCACGTTATTCTTTTACGATAATTCGTAAAAATTATTTAAAACATTATTTTTCAGGTTGGCAACAGCTAAGTGATTCCGATGGATGCATTTGGCTGATCGGTCTTAATATAAATTGTTTTGAGACTCATAGTGTTCAAATTATTATCAATTTCCTCCATCAAGCAAGGCGATCGGCCTACGAGATAAAAGGAAAAGAAAACCGCAATGAAAGAAACAAAGCTAACGCAACCGACAGTCGATTGAGTCTTGTTTATAGTACACTCTACAGTCTGAGCAACTCGCCTATATTAAAGCGCTTACGTAAGACGTGGCATAACTTTTAAACTAAGTGTCGTACAAACATGAGATAAAATTATTTCGATATAGCTCTGCGAGAGCTTTTAAATTCGACATAAATGAACTTTCTAAATTGAAAATAAAAAAATCTGATGTGGCCAACACATGACTTTTCTTGCATAATGCAATGAATTTACATTTACTACTTTTACAGTTAAAAAAAATGTTATTCTTATAGTAGATACTTATATTCTTTCCAAGATACTGCATTTTCTTCAATTAGTCGTCATTTTCATTGATTTAGCGTCATTTTTATCTATTTGGCAAGATATTCATTAATTTGGCAACATTTAAAAAGTCGCCAAGTTGGCGACATACCGCCAAATTTGTCGCCAAAATCTCGCCAAGCGTTATGGACGGAGAAATAGGATATTCTTATACCAGATAAATGACTATTGGCGTTCAAATAAAAAAATATTACTCAAAGTATCTTTTCTCATGAATGGAACGAGCTAGATCCACGAGAATGATGTCCTCAAATTTATCGCAGGATATTACATATGAAAAGTGAACATGTTTCTCAACAGTTAATATATTTTTTTAATTTATGGGATTTTTTGATAAATTTATTTGAAAAATGTGAAATATCTCGAGAACGAATCATGCTAGCGTTCTAAAGTTTATGTCAATCGTTTTCTAAGGAAATATTACATAAGAAATGTCTATTTGAGTAACTTTATTAAAGGTTTTGATTTTTTGATGATTTTTTCAAAATTGCACTCGAAAATTTAGGGGGGTTCTGAACATTCGATTGCGTTTAAAAACAATAGACTTCTAGTATTCATAGATTGTGATTTTTGTACCAAATTTCATTTGAATCGCTCCATTCGTTCGTGAGATATCGTTTCCACAGACTCACTGACACACATACCCACACACACACTTTCACACACAGACATCCCCTCAAAAATGTTTGATTCGTGATCAGGGATGCTTGAAACGTGCTCTCCCGCCGAAAACTCGAATTCGAATTTTCGACCCCGTCACAATAATTTCCTTATACATTATGTATATAAGGAAAGTAAAAATGATACAACGTTTAAAATTTGCGAAAAGTTCTGACATAATTACTCTGGCGTAATTAATTCCGATATAATTCTTCATCTTAAGGCAAAAATTTCAATCAAGCTACAGAGGCGTGTTATCCACGGATTTATTTGAGGTTTGGTTTATCTCACAGACAATGGGCCAACTTATAATACATCTAAATTTTGCTTAATTTACCGCGTAAATTTTAATTAAAAAAAAAATGAAAAATTCTAATATTTATTTTCAAAACAAATGTTTAAACTGCAAAAATGTGTAATTGATGGTTTTTTTTTTTTTTAATTTAAAAAAAATAAATTTTCTATTTTTACTTTCCCTGCAATACATGGTAATGTATAGGGAAAGTATTGGAATCATGTCGAAAATCGCAACTGGAGTTTTCGACGGATCTACACGTTTCAAGACCTCTAGAACCATTTTTAGCGTGACGACTGTCTGTCTGTCTGTCCGTGCAGATTTTGTATCCACTGTAACTAAAAAACTAATGGACCGAAATTTACAAAATTTAGTAGGTAAGTCACTTGTGGGTGAATCCGGTGCTGATTAGTCTTAGGTACAATTCGGGATAAAAGAACCCGCCTTTTTTAGCGAAATGGCCCGCAAAAGTTTGTATCCACTCTAACTAAAAAACTAATGGACCGAATTTCACAAAATTCGGCAGATGAGTCATTTGTGGGTCACCCTGGTGCTGATTAGATTTTGGTATGATTCGAAAAAAAAAAAATAACCTGCCTTTCTTTGCAAAATGGCCCGCAAAAATAGTCAAAATCTAAACTAAGAAGTACGTATGCTCAAATATATCCATTAAATGCTTGTTTAATACGTAATTTTTAGCGAAGAATAAGACCAACCCCATTACATTAGGACTAGCCGTTCTCGAGATATTTTAGTTTTTCGTATTTTCTCTACGCCACCTTTGAAAATAAGTCCGGTTACCGAATGTGAACGAAAATTGAATTAAAAGTGAAATAAATTTAATTAAAATAAAGAGAACGTGGATATAAGTCTGCAGGGAAAGTCAGGTGCTGCCCACATCAGATTTTTACTTTCCCTGCAATACATGGTAATGTATAGGGAAAGTATTGGAATCATGTCGAAAATCGCAACTCGAGTTTTCGACGGATCTACACGTTTCGAGATCTCTAGAATACGAAAAAATTATTTTTAGCGTGATGTCTGTGTGTGTGTCTGTGTGTCTGTCTGTGCAGATTTTGTATCCACTCTAATTAAAAAGCTGATTGACCGAATTTCATAAAATTTGGTAGGTATGTCACTTGTGGGCGGATCTGGTGCTGATTAGTTTTGGGTACGATTCGGGATAAAAGAACCCGCCTTTTTTTGCAAAATGGCCCGCAATAGCTTGTATCCACTCTAGCTGAAAAACTAATAGACCGAATTTCACAAAATGCGGTAGATGAGTCACTTATAGGTCACCCTGGTGCTGATTGGATTTTGGTACGATTCAGAAAAAATAACCTGCCTTTTTTTGCAAAATGGCCTACAAAAATTGTCAAAATCTAGACTAAAAAGCTACGTATGCTCAAATATATCCATTAAATGCTTGTTTAATACGTAATTTTTAGCGAAGAAAAGAATAAGACCAACCCCATTACATTAGGACTAGCCGTTCTCGAGATATTTTAGTTTTTCGTATTTTCTCTACGCCACCTTTGAAAATAAGTCCGGTTACCGAATGTGAACGAAAATTGAATTAAAAGTGAAATAAATTTAATTAAAATAAAGAGAACGTGGATATAAGTCTGCAGGGAAAGTCAGGTGCTGCCCACATCAGATTTTTACTTTCCCTGCAATACATGGTAATGTATAGGGAAAGTATTGGAATCATGTCGAAAATCGCAACTCGAGTTTTCGACGGATCTACACGTTTCGAGATCTCTAGAATACGAAAAAATTATTTTTAGCGTGATGTCTGTGTGTGTGTCTGTGTGTCTGTCTGTGCAGATTTTGTATCCACTCTAACTAAAAAACTGATTGACCGAATTTCATAAAATTTGGTAGGTAAGTCACTTGTGGGTGAATATGGTGCTGATTAGTTTTGGGTACGATTCGCGATAAAAGAACCCGCCTATTTTTGCGAAATGGCCCGCAAAAGTTTGTATCCACTCTAACTAAAAAACTAATGAACCGAATTTCACAAAATTCGGCAGATGAGTCATTTGTGGGTCACCCTGGTGCTGATTAGATTTTGGTATGATTCGAAAAAAAAATAACCTGCCTTTCTTTGCAAAATGGCCCTCAAAAATAGTCAAAATCTAAACTAAGAAGTACGTATGCTCAAATATATCCATTAAATGCTTGTTTAATACGTAATTTTTAGCGAAGAAAAGAATAAGACCAACCCCATTACATTAGGACTAGCTGTTCTCGAGATATTTTAGTTTTTCGTATTTTCTCTACGACACCTTTGAAAATAAGTCCGGTTACCGAATGTGAACGAAAATTGAATTAAAAGTGAAATAAATTTAATTAAAATAAAGAGAACGTGGATATAAGTCTGCAGGGAAAGTCAGGTGCTGCCCACATCAGATTTTTACTTTCCCTGCAATACATGGTAATGTATAGGGCAAGTATTGGAATCATGTCGAAAATCGCAACTCGAGTTTTCG
The DNA here is from genome assembly GCA_951213105.1 of Amaurobius ferox. Lineage (NCBI taxonomy): Eukaryota > Metazoa > Arthropoda > Arachnida > Araneae > Amaurobiidae > Amaurobius > Amaurobius ferox. The sequence continues at coordinate 8,286,646 of OX578150.1, read as the reverse complement.
ACGGATCTACACGTTTCAAGATCTCTAGAATACGAAAAAATTATTTTTAGCGTGATGTCTGTGTGTGTGTCTGTGCAGATTTTGTATCCACTCTAACTAAAAAACTGGTTGACCGAATTTCATAAAATTTGGTAGGTATGTCTCTTGTGGGCGGATCTGGTGCTGATTAGTTTTGGGTACGATTCGGGATAAAAGAACCCGCCTTTTTTAGCGAAATGGCCCGCAAAAGTTTGTATCCACTCTAACTAAAAAACTAATGGACCGAATTTCACAAAATTCGGCAGATGAGTCATTTGTGGGTCACCCTGGTGCTGATTAGATTTTGGTATGATTCGAAAAAAAAAAAATAACCTGCCTTTCTTTGCAAAATGGCCCGCAAAAATAGTCAAAATCTAAACTAAGAAGTACGTATGCTCAAATATATCCATTAAATGCTTGTTTAATACGTAATTTTTAGCGAAGAATAAGACCAACCCCATTACATTAGGACTAGCCGTTCTCGAGATATTTTAGTTTTTCGTATTTTCTCCACGCCACCTTTGAAAATAAGACCAGTTATCAAATGAGAACGAAAATTGAATTAAAAGTGAATTAAATTTAATTGAAATAAAGAGAACGTGGATATAAGTCTGCAGGGAAAGTCATGTGCTGCCCACATCAGATTTTTATTTATTGAAAAACTGGTCATTTAATACAATATTTCTGAAGAAAGCAGTAAGATCATTCCATTTTCCTCTGTAATAAGTGGGATATCAAAAATTCACACTCAAAGCTGAAAATATCTTCATCGTATTAATGCCTAAATGGTATCGATGACTCAAGCGACTTAATCTATGTAAACAATGCATAATGCGTATTCGCCCGCAACTATTTTTTTAAGTAATATAAAAGTTATAGTTTCTTTATATGGCAACACTTTCACAAATGAGTGTTTGTTGCAATCCAGTCAAAATGATGTAAAAAATTACGAAGACTTTAGTAAAACCGTCTGTATTCTAATTTAAAAGATAAAAGTACCACGTTAATCTGTAAACCGATTCCTTTAACTTGATATGGGGTTTGTGTTTTTGCATGGAATATTAGCCACGATCTCTGATCTACAGTTAAAAGCTTACAGTAATCATAGACATAAAAGTTTATAGGAATCATAGACATAAAAGTTTACAGTAATCATATACTACATAAAAGCTTATCGTAACCATATGCATACAGCTGAGTGAGACTAACTGGCTAAAGGATGCAGACCAAACTACTGAAGGTAGAAACATGCAACTTTGCGAACATGAGACTTGACCTAAATAGATAATGAAAAATAAATCTAAAATCTTGTTCGAAAAATATATAAATCGCTGAGCATTTGTTTATTTTTCATTCTATGTAAAGTAGCTGAGTGGGACTAAAGGTTCACAGAGGTATAAATTACACAGCTAAAATAAAACTGTTGAAGGCTTGTAAAGTGCCTTGTCGCCATAACCGGGAATCGAACCCGGGATCTCCGACTTGGTCAGCCGACGCTCTACCGTTGAGCTACTCGGACGAAATAGCAAGCTCTTATCGTCGAAGTGGACTCTGTATTCTCCACCCTCTAATGTCAGGTTAGAAGGGAAACTGGCAATCTGACTGACCACCTTCTAATATTTTTACCTTAGGTTAGCCTCCTGCTACTACTATTTTTACTCAGGTATTTTTACTCTATAATTTTTTACTCTACTATTTTACTATCCTGCGTGGTCGTTATCCTCTCAATTTGAAATCGACCTTCAATCTTCCATAGTCCACTGAATCCGTACTAGTCGTACTGGGGTTACTTTCAGAGCTTCGTCATTGGACTATATGAACTATATGACTTATATGAACTTATTGTGTTCCCTCCATTTTTACTTTAAAAAAAAAGAAAAAAAGTTATGTTAACTGTTCTTATTTTCTCGGATCTTTCTTTTTCTTTTGATCCTTTTTATTTGTATCTTTTCTTATTTTTCTTTTCTGAATTTTATTCTAAATTTCTGTTTTTGTTTTTCATATGCCTATTTTTTTTTCCTTTTCATATATTTTCTTTTTATATATTTTCTAAATTTTACTTTTAAAATTTTATTATTTTCTTTAATTTTAATCTATTTTTCATTATGTTATTATACTTCACTCTAAATTTTATTTTTCAATGATTTCTTTATCTATATTCGCAATAACCCTTTTCCCATTTTTGAAAAATGGACGTACTTGTCAAGTTCAAATATAATGTAAAACTGTCTGTTTAATCACACTATTTTTATCAATTGTTATCTTTTTAGATCTAAATAAATGTTCGTTTGGCGGGATGGTAGACCTTGGGTGCCTCCTGAGTGCAGGAGGTACCCTTTCCCGACCGTGCAGCTAGCTACTCTAAACCCACTATGTGAGTTGCACGGTCTGAGGTCTTCAGAGCTCCGTCATTTTTGCACTAACCTACAGCCTACAAAGTTGATTTGTTCGGGCGCTATAGTAAAGAACTTTGCTGCCCCAACCGGGATTCGAACCCTGGATCTCCGAATTGCTCAGCCGACGCTCTACCGCTGAGCTATTGGGACGAAATTGCAAGCTTTTATCGTCGAAGCGGAGTCTGCAGGCTGATTTCAGCAAAAGGTGCCCCAACCTCCTCATCAAAAGTTATATTGCTTCGATTTACGGACATACTACTGAACCAACCCTGCCATAAATCCAGAATACGACTGTATATAAAATTCGTTCCAGACCACCACCGTCAGATCACTCATTACTTAAGTCTTGGGTGTGGCATGTTGATAGGCAAATGATATCGCGTGAGGCTGGACTATAACTGGACACAGTTCCCCTCTGATTGCTCTCTACTAATTTACTGCCGTGTTTAAAAGCACTTTTCCAACCATTTCTCTACCTTTTGGTAATTGGGAGTCGATTGCTCTTTATGATGTGTCTGTCGATAATATCGGCGAGGAGCGTTTTTAATTAAAGACTGAGAATACAATAAGTTTGAAACATTCTCTGAAAAAATCGATAGTAGAATTAAATAAAACCAGATGTGGACAGCACATGACTTTGCCTATATAGCATCTACGGTACGATGTTTTAACGTTGAATTGTATATACAGCGCTTTTTGATAACAACTCATGTAAAACTATTTCGAAGTGCGCAATAAATTTATATTTCACGCAACTATAAATTGACAATTATCAGTATGGATAGCATCCTAAATAAGCAATATAATTCATATACCGGGTGGTCAGAATTAAACCACTCCTATTCTGAGCTCTCTATAGATCGAACTACTCAGTGTAAAGGCTCCAAAATTGTTGAACTTACTATTCAAGACATGGGGAAAGGGATTACGCGAAAAAAGAATTAGTTCCAGAAACACCGATAGGTGGCGCTGTACAACAGAAAATATGCTGAAAAGACACAAAATACACATTTGTAACACATTTTATTCGAACGTACCAAACATTCATATCACAAGGACCTTTTCGATACAGGGAATGCTGCGTATAACGTTATCCATTGATTGTTCAACAATAGCGGTGGCAACATCGTCAACGACATCTGAACGAGTTGATTTGCGTCCTCGACCCGGCTGAACTCCTCCAAGATGTCCAGTTTTCTCGAATCGACCGATCATTCTCCTGAGAGCTTGTGGAAGTAATGGTCCTTTGCGCAAATTCTTAAGTCGACGAAACTCTCGAAGTGCAGCTGCAGCATCTCCTTTGTTTTCATAAAACAGCTTCACAAGCAAAGCGCGTTCTGGCCGTGTGACAGCCATCGCTGATAAGAATGAAAATTTCCCAGTTTTATCCCCTTTTATGCCCAGAACATAGTAGCTGCAAACCAAGGGTTTATGCAAGTTTTTGTGCTTACAGTGCGAAATTGCAGTTACAATGACAGTTTAAGTTTCGTCACTTTTTTATCTTCTTTTTTCTTCATATCAGCAAAAGAAATTAAAAAGGAAAAATTCCATATCGCATGTGTTTGTTTTTTTGTGATTATTTTGTGTCTTTTCAGCATATTTTCTATTGTACAGCGCTACCTATCGGTGTTTCTGGAACTAATTTTTTTTTTCCCGTAATTCCTGTCCCCATGTCTTGAATAGTAGGTATCAGAAGGTAATGTGCAAAAGAGGCAGAAATATTAAATATTAAAGCTCAACTTAAGCTTGACCCTTGGTCAGCAATTAAAAGACAAATTCATTAAAACATTAAAAAAGTGGCCTGTCGTATAGTGGTGGACTGCCTAAAATAATTTCTCACTTACCTCTGATATCTAAAAGATAAAAGTAAAACAATACACACTGTGCAGAAAATATATATTCTTTCAAAATGAGGGTATCACATTTTATTAATACATCAACAATTGTGTATGGTATTCTTGCATTATCTTATATCAGATTCTAAGGCACTTCATTTGTTATTAACAGTATCATATTCATCAACTTAATTACATATTTCAATTAATCATTTATGTTTGCATTTGCATACTCTCTATAAATTTCTGAAATTCAATCCTTTACATTCCACACCATTCAATATACCTGTATTTCTAATTCATTCTTATATTCATACAAATTCAACTTCAAATTTTATATTTAATATTCGTATCAATTCTAACATATCGTTCTCGTAATCATGCGCATATAAATCATCAATTCTTTCCACAGCTCTGATAAATTCACATGTTTATAATAAATTCAAAACACTTCAAGAAATTATAACATTTCGTATTTCAAATTAAAATGAGATTCAATTGGTAAGCTAGCTAATTTTCCAAATTATAATTAATTTCTATAATTTATGACCAATTATAATTTTCTATAATTTATGACCACTGTTAGGAATTCTACCTAAGATGAGGCTGTGCTCACATCAGCGGTGGAAAGTGTTACGCTTGCCTAACCAAATTTCTCTCAATATAAATGAATATTATACCCCATGTTATCTTATTTATTTTCAAATTGTAAGTCCCTGTATCTTTATTTATTAATTCTAAATCTTATATTGTTTAGTAAACACTATAAAATGCCAAAAGAAACTCATGTACAAAATATTATTTAATACTCATATGCACTCTTCCTGCACTTCTACTTCTAATATTAATATTTTCATTCTCATGAATTTATGCAGTACTATATTATAACTATTTATAATCTACTCTGATATTAATTTGTATATTCAATCATGTTTCAAATTTTACTTATATATACATTATCAAATACAATCATATTATTCATTAAGTTGTATATTCTATCATAATAGAGATCATACATTTTACAATCGTGATTCGTATTCTCTGCCCATCCCGAGTCATTAATTTACCAATGAGTTTTTATATATTCTTGGAGCATTTAGTGAAACTCCTTTCTGAAATCTCATAATTAATTAAACTTTAACTCACCCAGCACCTTCAGGCAGTAATTCTTTGGTTGACATGTGCATAATTATCCAAATGTTTGTCACACTTTAGTTTATTTAAACCGTGGATTATTCCCTATTTACGAATGTTGACTTCGGGAATAGTCCAAACATCACTATGGGTTAGAGGCATATCAGGAGCAGAAATTGATTCCTTTGGCAGACTCCTCAATCGCCGTTGGTTTCGGCGCTCTCTGCATGTAGGCCTTGTAGGCAATTGTTTTTCAGCTGGCACGTAGCTGTCATGTAGAGATGAACACATGAAACGATTGTAGTTTTGATCAGTTGAAATATTCTTAGTCCTCATTTGCATTCCTATTTTTGCAATCCAGCGTCGATGTAAGGAGGCTCTCGCGCCATTTTAGCTCGTGGCTCAGGGTCCTTGCCCAGCAATCACGCACTCTTTTATACATTTTTTCCTTTTTTTTGTTTTACCGTAATTCTCAGTACACAAATTCCAATCGAAGCGTAGTAAATATATTTTTTATTGTTCACAATGGTCCGGCAGATTATTAGAGGAATTAATATAATCGTGCGCAAAATGAGTTTGCGCCATTTTGGCGCGCCGGCCGAAGCCAAGCTCCTAGAGCAAAAGTTTTTTACCGCATCATTCGCGTGAAGTTCAGCATCGAGAGAGAAAAAAGATCCTCGCACTCTTCGCGCCTAGAAAACAAGGGGGGTCCGAGTGTCCTCTGCGATTGGTCAAGAGGCCCTTCTCCGCTCCGCTTTTCTTTATTTAATTTTGTTTCTGAACACCTGCAAGTCTATTTTTAGCCACTGCTGGCCAACTCAGCATAGCAATGCCTCTAAAAATGTACACTTTTTCTCCCATGACCAGTGAATTTCTGAAGTCCTATTCTGAGGAGTAATTCCATTTAAAAAAAAGGTTAATTCTTTTTAGAAAAACCATGTCTGATCCCTTGGATCAAGACATACCACCCCTCAGTAAGAAGAAAAGAAATAACAACCAGTTCAAAACGAATTCCGAAGAATTCCTAAAAAAAAATTCTACGAATTTCCTAAGTCCCGTAAAGTTTTGCAAAGGGAGGAGAAAATGTCTGGTGCAGTCTGTGCCAGACAGTAGGTTCAACAATTTTGGAGCCTTTACACTGAGTAGTTCGATGTATAGAGAGCTCAGAGTAGGGGTGTTTTAATTCTGACCACCCGGTATTATAATATTTTATAATTAATTCATCAATTTGGCGTTATTTTCGTTAGTTTAGCGTCATTTTTACAATTTTAATAATATTTTCATCAATCTGGAGAGATATTTCGCTAAATGAGTTACCAAGATCGCCAAATGTATCGCCAAGCGTTACAGACACACGGAGAGAAGAACATATTTCATATAAAAATGACTGTTGGCCAATTGTTAGGCGTCAAAATACAAGACCGTTTCACAAAATATCTTCTCTCGTGAATAGAACGAACTTGATCCACGAAAATGATGCTATCAAATGTATCGCATAATATTACATATGAAAAGTGAACACGTTTCTCAACAGTTAATCCTTTTTCTTTAACTTTATGTGGTTTTTAATAAATTTATTTGAAAAAGTGCAATATCTCGAGAGCAGTTCATGCTAGCGTTCTAAAATGTGTGTCAATCGTTTTCTACTTAAAAATTATAGCTCTTCCGAATATTTAATTACGTTTAAAATCAATAGGCTTTCAGTATTCACGGATTGTGATTTTTTTACCAAACTTCATTCGAAACGCTCCGTTCGTTCGTAAGATATCGTTTCCATAGATTCACGGACACACACACACATCATCTCTAAAACGATCGATTCAAGTTCAGAGATGCTTGAAACGTGCTCTTCCGTCAAAAACTCGAATTCGAATTTTCGACCCCGTCACAATACTTTATCTATTATACTGTATGTATCCAGAAAGTAATAACAAGACGTTTATGGAAGAGTCTTCATGGGTGGCAAGTGCTTCATCGTGGACGAAACTATTAGTATTTTTATGCTCTTTTGCACGCTTATTTCTTACAGTTATACGATTTTCGGGAAAACCAGAAGTGACGCCTCCAAAACCGGAATTGAAATCCTTAGTGAATTAAACAATCCCTTTCAGAATTTTATGCTGAATCCATATTAGGCATTAATATCTAAATTCTATTTATAGCTGATTTAGAAAAATAAACAAATGTTTCAAAGACATTTTTTAACCGGAAGTGAAAAAAGAACCGGATGCGAATGGTCCATTGAATAACATTTTATAAAATAAAATTCATTTTTTTTTAATATCGAAATAAAAAAAGAACTCATTCTAAAATCTGATTATACACACTTATAGGACTTTCAAAGGGCTACAAATACTTGCTTATTGTTCCTAGCTATCACTGTTAGTTAAGATATAAGCATTACAAACTTGGATAACGTAAAATTTTTGTATTTCTTCAACTTGACAAGACGATTACTCGAAAACTATAAAAAGCTGTTTTTAAAAATAAATGCAAATTTAGAAACTAAATTCCCCCATACATATTTTTGTTGCTTACTATTTATATCTATATTTTATGGTTTCGAAGATATTTCTAGTAAATGTATGAAAAAAAAAATCGTTCGGACAGATACTTTTCTTTAGTTTTTTCGAAAAAATATAGTTCGATTCAAAATCCAACTAGTGTCTGTGCACTTGTAGGGTTTTCAATGAGATAAAAATTCTTGCTTAAAAGCTAGCTTATTCAGTTTTTGAGATATAAACAAACTCAGAAAACTGAATATTTTCAATCATCTGTAACTTAATAAGACTATTACTCAAAAATCATAAGATTTTTTTTTTTAATAATAAATATATATTTAATGCTACATTTACAAGTACACATTTTTGTCGTTTAATATTTATCTCTATCTTTTATAGTTTACTATATATTTGGAGTGAAAGTAAAAAAAACAAAAAAAACACTCGCTTGGAGAACTACTTTTTAAAGCTTTTTCGATAAAAAAAAGTTCAAAATATTAGAATATTGAAATTGGTTTTATATATTCATACTCTGGGCCCTATTTCTGACAAAACAAGAAATATTATTTACATTTTTATCTATCAAGTTCTGAAGTATAAGTGTCCAAACTGCTTACATTTTTCAGAACATTCGAATTTTCGCCACGGGTATCCCAAACATAGGTGTTATTCACATCAAAAGTACAAAATGCAACTTTTTATACCGGCCCCCTAGAAAAACTATCAATTCTGAAAATATTTTCCACAATCCAAATAAGTTCAGACATGTAAAGTTCCTTTGCAACCAGACCAAAATTACCCGATATATTTTTCATGAAATTTTTTTGGCGAATAATTGGAGACTGTGTAAGATAGGTATGCATGTAAGTCTTCGAATGAAATTCTTATCTAACAAAATTCAATTTTTGGATAACCCTTGAAATCTGGGCTTTCGCCGTTTCTTTTAATTGAATCAAAAGTGGTTTAAGTCTTATAACTTTGACAATATTTTCATATTCAATTTGCCTATTAGAGAACCGAGGTTTTTTTACTTTCCCTGCAATACATGGTAATGTATAGAGAAAGTATTGTAATTATGTCGAAAATCGCAACTCGAGTTTTCGACGGATCTACACATTTCGAGACCTCTAAAATACGAAAAACTATTTTTAGCGTCACGTCTGTGTGTGTGTCTGTCTGTGTGTCTGTGCAATGCATGTATCCACTATAACTCAAAAACTAATGCACCTAATTTCATAAAATTTGGTAGGTAAGTCACTTGGATATGATCCTGGTGTTGATTAGTTTTTGGTTCGATTCGTAAAAACAGAACCCGCCTTTTTTTGCGAAATGGCTCGTAAAAATTTTATTTATCCGCTCTAGCTAAAATACTAATTTACCAAATTTCACAAAATTTGGCAAATAAGTTACTTGTTGGATATTCTGGTGCTGATTAGAATTTGGTACGATTCGGAAAAAAAGAATCCGCTTTTTTTTACGAAATGGCCCTCAAAAATTTCATGTATTCACCCTAGCTAAAATACTAATTGACCAAATTTCACAATATTTGGTAGATAAGTTACTTGTGGGACACTCTGGTGCTGATTCGATTTTGGTACAATTCGGAAAATAACAACCTGCCTTTTTTTACGAAATGGCCCGCAAAAATTGCAAAAAAAAAAAAAAAAAAAAAAAAAAAAAAAAAAAAAAAAAGACTACGTATACTGAAATGTATCAATTAAATTATTGTTTAATACGCAATTTTTGACGAGGGAAAGAATATAACACACTTCATTATACTTTAGGACTAACCGTTCTCAAGATATTTAGGATTTTTTACATTTTTGTTACGCCGCTATCGGAAAAATGTCTAATTACCAAATAAAAACAAAAATTGAGTTAAAAATGGAAATTTAGTGGTATTTGGTGCAATTAAACTCAATCTGATGAATTATTAAAGAAATAAAGAAAGTATGAATTTAAGTCTGCAGGGAAAGTGATGTGCTGCCCATATCAGATTTTTTATGTTTCAATGATCGCGAGACTTAATAGTTTCAATCATTGTGAAAAATAGCCGTATACTATTTTTTTTGTTCGTGACGTCATTGGACAGTTTCGAGGGAAAGTTACACACGCCCAAGGGGGGATCGGCCGTCCAATTAGATACTCAAGTCCTCCGGATGAGTCGGACGGTCTGGGTCTTCACACTCACACGCCCAAGGGGTACGTACCAAGGGGGGGGGGGGGGGGGGGGGGGGTCCGGCCGTCCAAATAGATGCTCAAGTCCTCAGGACGAGCCGGACGGTCTGGGTCTTCAACACGCCCAAGGGGTACATTGTTAAATATAGTATCAATCGAAAGATTTTTTTTTTCAAGCTCTTTAAAGTGAAAGGTAACACGTTATAGTTACAATCATTTGGTTTCTTTTATCCGCCAGAGAAACCCCAACATGTAGTCGGAAGTAGCGCGCTACAAGTAGCGAAACTACAGTAGTCACTACTTTTTCTCATAGCTTGTAATGTAACGCGCTACTTTTAAAAATAAGTAGTGTAGCGAGTAGCGCGATACAATAAATCACTAGTTTGTATTGAGTTTTGACGCTACTTTTAAAAATAAGTAGTGTAGCGAGTAGCGCGATACAATAAATCACTAGTTTGTATCGAGTTTTGACGCCACTTTTAAAAATGAGTAGTGTAGCGAGTAGCGCGATACAATAAATCACTAGTTTGTATCGAGTTTTGACGCCACTTTTAAAAATGAGTAGTGTAGCGAGTAGCGCGATACAATAAATCACTAGTTTGTATCGAGTTTTGACGCTATTTTTAAAAATAAGTAGTGTAGCGGGTAGCGCGATACAATAAATCACTAGTTTGTATCGAGTTTTGACGCCACTTTTAAAAATAAGTAGTGTAGCGAGTAGCGCGATACAATAAATCACTAGTTTGTATCGAGTTTTGACGCTACTTTTAAAAATAAGTAGTGTAGCGAGTAGCGCGATACAATAAATCACTAGTTTGTATCGAGTTTTGACGCTACTTTTAAAAATAAGTAGTGTAGCGAGTAGCGCGATACAATAAATCACTAGTTTGTATCGAGTTTTGACGCCACTTTTAAAAATGAGTAGTATAGCGAGTAGCGCGATACAATAAATCACTAGTTTGTATCGAGTTTTGACGCTATTTTTAAAAATAAGTAGTGTAGCGGGTAGCGCGATACAATAAATCACTAGTTTGTATCGAGTTTTGACGCTACTTTTAAAAATAAGTAGTGTAGCGAGTAGCGCGATACAATGAATCACTAGTTTGTATCGAGTATCGAGTTTGGACGCTACTTTTAAAAATAAGTAGTGTAGCGAGTAGCGCGATACAATGAATTACTAGTTTGTATCGAGTTTGGACGCTACTTTAAAAAATAAGTAGTGTAGCGAGTAGCGCGATATAATAAATCACTAGTTTGTATCGAGTTCTGACGCTACTTTTAAAAATAAGTAGTGTAGCGAGTAGCGCGATACAATAAATCACTAGTTTGTATCGAGTTTTGACGCCACTTTTAAAAATGAGTAGTGTAGCGAGTAGCGCGATACAATAAATCACTAGTTTGTATCGAGTTTTGACGCCATTTTAAAAAATAAGTAGTGTAGCGAGTAGCGCGATTCAATAAATCACTAGTTTGTATCGAGTTTTGACGCTACTTTTAAAAATAAGTAGTGTAGCGAGTAGCGCGATAAAATGAATCACTAGTTTGTATCGAGTTTGGACGCTACTTTTAAAAATAAGTAGTGTAGCGAGTAGCGCGGTATAATAAATCACTAGTTTGTATCGAGTTTTGACGCTACTTTTAAAAATAAGTAGTGTAGCGAGTAGCGCGATACAATAAATCACTAGTTTGTAGCGAGTAGCGCGATACAATAAATCACTAGTTTGTATCGAGTTTTGACGCCACTTTTAAAAATGAGTAGTATAGCGAGTAGCGCGATACAATAAATCAATAGTTTGTATCGAGTTTTGACGCTACTTTTAACGTTACTTCAGTGAACAAACAAGGTGCCATTCTACATATCATATGATTACCCTTTCTTCATTTGTACGAAATTTAGTGTTCTGCGTAACAATGTACGACTTGTAAAGTGCCAAGCGTAAAGATTTTGCTTATCTAATTGCAATTTTGAGATGCAAATTCTACTAAAAATAAACAAACATGTTTTTAAATAAATAGTTTTTGCTTTTATTTTATTTTATGCTTTTAATAAATGAAATGGATACACATAAATTTTAATTAAACTTTAAAATCAAAGACAACCAAAAATAGGTTTAAAAGTCTTTTAATAAAACCTCCTTTCCTTGACGTACAATAATTACACGGCCAAAGCACTTTCGGGCATCATCAGTCATGATGTCCTTCATCGATGCCTTTCATCAGTGGTTTCGCCAGATTTGCAGCTTCACTTTTATAGAGGCTCCCCGAAGGGCGGAAGTCTGACTTGGCCTCGACATGACAACATCTATGCCCGCTGGCGGGATTCGAACCCGCAACCCGGCAATCCAGCGATCAGACGGAAACGCATGCCCCTGACCGCTCGACTGTCGGATCGGCCAGGATTTGGTTTCGGTGTTTATGAACTCAAAACTGTTTTTTATAGTTTCAAAGTATCATTTGGAAAGAATCTTTTATGTGACGAGCCGCTCTGAGATTGGACAGACGTTGATGGAAGTGGCAAATTGTTTCATAATTAGTTTTGTGTGTTAGGCATTCATATTCGATTTTTCAGTTTGTATTTATGTGTTATGATGCTATGTAATCACCCCCCCCCCCCCCTCACGCACACACACACACAAATAAAATACATTCAAGAATTTGTTGATAAATCAGAGTTTTTATGTATGTAAAGATAATTTTAGACACAGTGTATGTAAAATTCCACCCAGTCTACCTTTACCAGGTCATTTCATTAGCTATATCTTGGGTGTGGTACATCGGCAGATAAATGATACTGCATAGGACTGGACGGTGACTGCAGATATATTGCTCCACCGAGAGAAACTTACCGAATACTCTTTGCTGTGATGTCACGTGCGAAAGCCCTTTTTCAGTCGCGTTTCTAGCTTTTGAGTGCTGGGCCCTCTTCATCTCGATAATTAGGATTTTAGTTCTTTATTACACCTTTTCCATCAATGCATTATTATTTCGTATTTTATGGGTCCCTTTTCGACTCCATCAGGGCCGGCGTAATCAGATTTAAAGAGGATATAAAATTCTCCAATTTTTTTGAACGTATCATGGTAAGCTAAGCACGGTCTGAGAGGCAGTAGGGCGCCTAACACTTGATGGGCGTCGATTTTATTATTTTTAATAATAAAATAAATTAGGAGAAAAATCCATTTTTCAATGTCTTTTCCTGCCCGAAAAGTATAGAAAATCAATTTGATCACACACGAAGTAGAACCCGATTGTGGGTGTAGGTAAATTCAATTCAAAACAATACTATATAAACCTTATTATCTAAAATTGATACTATGCGAAATAGTCTAAATTCTTTCGTCTGCCTGCACCCCCATTTACCTTTGACAATTTTGTATTATATCAATTTGGGGCCGCTGTTCTGTAGGGAGGACATAGGAAAACTTTCAATTCATAATATCAATTCATATTTGGATAATATCAATTCATATATCAATCCATAATTGGAAATTGTATAATATCAATTTTGGGCCACTGTTGTGTAGGTAGGACTTAGGAAAACTTGATTTTTCTCATAATTTATCACCTTTGAAGTCGTTTAATACTTTTTATCACGTTTTTATGATGTTATTGACGGAGCACTTTTAATGCAGATTAATTACAACAGTTTGAGAGAAATTACATGCAGTGTTAGAAATACTAAAATGTATGGCGACAAGACTGAAACGCGAAATTTTAAAGTAAAAATTCAACTATGTAGGTATATGCCAACAAAAATTCGAGGTTTTGCTATTGCTAGTCTGTCCAGAACGCGAACTCGCAGTTCAATACTCTTCCTTTGGCTTTGACATTAAATATTTCCTAAACTAAATTTTACACCAAAAAACTGTTTATATCAGTGTCTTCTTCTCTTAATATTTCTCTCCAAATATACTGAATTTCATATTTTTGTATGTAATAGATTTTGCGGTACTGGGCAGAGAATCTTGAAAAACGCGAAATTTGTCAAAAATGGCGGCGGCTTCAGCTACTTTTTAATATAGAGATAATATTTTATAATAAAAGTCTTTATTTGATCACAGTAATTAAACGTTAAAATCATATTAAAACCTGAGTGCTTTAGGCATTTATCATCAGGGACAGTTGGAAAGAAAACAAGAAAGATCAATCATGCATAAAACATTGATTATAAAACACTTTCCAACTTCAATGCAATTTTATTTAAACATCTCTAAAATGCGAAACATTGATCGGTAATATTTTAAAAATTATCGCAATACTACATTAATTTACTATATTTGAAAACTTAAAACTTCATCGAAAAAAAATGAACTTTAATCAAATGACGGCATTGAAATATAAATTGCCTGGTTTAAACATTTCTAAAATGCGATACATTCCTCGGTAATATTTTTAAAATCATCATAATACTAAAATAATTTATTATATTTGAAAACTTCATCGAAAACAAATGAACTTTATTCAAACGACGTCATCGAAATATAAATCGCCTGGCTCTCTCTATAAAAGCAGCATTTCATTCATAAACTTTTTTCCATTCCTTTCATTCATCACAATACTATAATAATTTATTTTATTTAAAAACTTAAAACCATGGAGGTACAAGTAATTTAACTCTATGCTTAAAACTTTATCAAAAAAATCGTCTTCTTCTCTGTGTAAAATCAATGAATGTTTCATTCATATTAGCTATATTGCAGACTCCATGAGCTAAATAATTTTGCGTTAAAGAAATGCAGCAATTCTTATACAACTCATTCTACATCTTTTGGTGCTTGCATTCTCCATAAGGGAAAATTAGGCTTCGTCGTAGAAATAATCAAAGTTTGATGATCATTTAAACTCGAATATATTGTAAGTGCGTTATTTCAGTATGTAGATGCACAGAAGTTAAGCAAAAATAAAGCGGTTTTAGGACGGATGCAACACTAAAGATGAATTAAAAAGAACTTTTAAAATCACGATTTTGACACAAGATGAATGCCCTGGCCGCCTATCTTGCTGCTCTATGTCTTAAGATGAGCCGGGCGGTCTTGGCTTTCGACAAGATGGATGCCATATTTTATTTTGAAGTGGGTCACGTGATCTCCTCGTATAATGGTCACGTGATCTCTTCGTATAAAGGGTGTAATTATTATTTTAATTCTTATTTTAAAAACTACTGATATAGTTTGCTGAAATTTTTTTTATATATTTTATGGGATAATATGAATATTTCCTAAAACTTTCGAAGCAA
Source organism: Amaurobius ferox (assembly GCA_951213105.1). Classification (NCBI taxonomy): domain Eukaryota; kingdom Metazoa; phylum Arthropoda; class Arachnida; order Araneae; family Amaurobiidae; genus Amaurobius; species Amaurobius ferox. The sequence continues at coordinate 8,271,348 of OX578150.1, read as the reverse complement.
TTTGTGAATTTTAAATTCGTTTAAAAAATGTTTGAAAAATTAGGTTCTATAGGGTTCAATGTATTTCATTTTTTCAACCCGGGTTCAATCCAAAACTAATTGGGTGATATTATTCATTTATATTCCCATAGGTCCCACAGATCGTCTGAACAACATACTAACATTTCATTTTGATAAAGTCATTTTTACGGAAGTTATCGTGCTAACGGACAGACAGACAGCATGAACAAAGTTATAAACGCTTTTCAATTATGCTGTAAAGTGTTAAAAGGGGGGAGGGGGAACAGAGGCTCTTATACTCTGTCAAAACCGCAAACAAAATTTGCATACTAATGGTCAGATAATCCAAAGGAAAAAAATTGAATGAAAAATATGTAATTATAATATGTGTAATTATAACCACATTTAATTAAAGCATTTAATTATAAAATTCACACAGTAGAAATAAAATACAAATAACAGCTTTAGAAGTCAAAACAAGAAAGATCAATCATGCTTAAAGCATTGATTATGAAACACTTTCCAACTTCAATGCAATTTTTTAAAAAAAGTCGAAAATGCAATACATTCCTCGGTAATATTTTAAAACTTATCACGATACTACATTGATTTATTATATTTGAAAACTTAAACCTTCATTGAAAAAAATGAACTTCATTCAAAAGACGGCATTGAAATATAAATTGCGTGGTTTAAATATCTCTAAAATGCAATACATTCCACGGTAATATTTTTAAATCTATCATAATACTACGATAATTTATTATATTTGAAAATTTCATCGAAAACAACTGAAATTAATTCAAATGACGTCATAGAAAAAATAACACGCCTGGATCTCTCTATAAAAGCAGGATTTCATTCATAACTTTCTCCATTTCATTCATCACAATACTATAATAATTTATTTTATTTAAAAATTAAGACCATGGAGCTGCAATTCATAAACTTTATGCTTAAAACTTCATCGTAAAATATCGTCCTTCTGTTTATAAAATCAATTAATATTTCATTCATATCAGCCATGCAGACTCCATGGACTGAATTATTTTGTGTTAAAGAAATACAGTAATTCTAATACAACTCATTCTACATATTTTGCTGTTTACATTTTACATAGGTGAAAAATAGACTTAATTGTAGAAATAATCAAATTTGAATGAGAATTTAAACTCAAATATATTGTCATTGTGTTGTTTTAGTATGTAGATGCACAGAATTTAAGCAGAAATAAAGTAATTTTAGGATGGATACAACACTCAATATGAATTAAAAAGAACTTTAAAAAATCACGAATTTGAAACAAGATGGATGCCATATCTCATTTTGAAGTGGGTCATGTGATCGTTTCATATCATGGTCACGTGATCGTTTCATATAAGATGTGTAATTATTATTTTAATTTTTATTTAAAAAACTACTGAATATATTTAGCTGAATTTTTTTTTATATATTTTATGGAACAATTTGACTATTACCTAAAATTTTCGAAGCAATTTGTGAATTTTAAATCCGCTTAAAAATGTTAGAAAAATTAGGTCCCATAGGGCTCAATGTATTTCATTTTTTCAACCCGGGTTCAATCCAAAACTAATTGTGTGATATTATTCATTTATATTCCCATAGGTCCTACAGACCGTCTGAACAACATACTAAAATTTCATTTTGATTAAGTCATTTTTACGGCAGTTATCGTGCTAACTGACAGACAGACAGGCAGGCAGACAGACAGACAGACAGACAGACAGACAGACAGACAGACAGAATGAACAAAGTCATAAACACTTTTCAACTTTGTTGTAAAGTGTTAATAACAGAATTAGATGTCTTAAAATTAAGACAAATATTTAACTCTCAGGGAGTCGAGAATAAGACGCCACGCAAAACTGAGTTTTTTGAAGAGGGTTGAAATGCAGATGTGGAGCCACGATAAATATAAATAAAGAGGAACTCGAAAATCAAAATATTACGTGGATTATTACAATTAGTTGACAGAAAGTTTTATCAAATATCGGGATACAGTTATCATTAAAAATAATTTCGGAAAAAGCAGCGGAAAGCAGTTTAATATCACGCGCTTGGTCGAATAATCTAATGAGAACAAACAGTACGTTTAGTCAGGGCTCTCAGGGTAAAGGACGATGACAATATACACTCCCAGCCTAATATAATATATTATGCTTATTTTTAACTTAATCTGTACGAATACGACTAAACAAAGGGGTAACAGCAGAATGGGCAAGTTTAAAATTAAATTCGCGACGAAATTGTGCCGGAGAACGAAAAAGCATAGGATGGTGATAAAGACGCTATTTGTAAGGCAAATGGTCGGAAGACAGGACAAGTTTAGTTTTAGGATAAATAAACTTAGAACGGATAGAGGAGAAAATTTGATAAATAAACTCAACTACGTAGATGATGTAACAACGATATGTTCGACGATATAAAACTATGCGCCGAGTTTCAGCTCTCTACGCGCTGTAAGAGCTGAGAACATGCAAGCCAAAGCTGCTGAACGAGAGGACAGTGTCCATGCGATGTTGAAGAGTGGGAACAAATTACCTCCATTAAATTTTTTAAATATACAAGTTTCGTTCCTGACTGCCTTTGTCGGATCTCATTGTTACTTACGTCTTGGGTGTGGCGAGTTGACAGAAAAGTGATGTTGCGTGCTACTTGGCACGACTTTTCTGAGAGATTCTGAATGCTCGATTAATGCCGTGTTTAAGCACTTTTCCGCCTAGTTTTTGAACTTTTGACTGCTCGGGTGTCTTCATTTTGATAATTAGGATTCTTTTATTTCCTTTATCTTTCGCGTCTTCTGGTATTCTCGCCGAGGGACTTTATTGATTACTAGCATTTGACAATCATCCTTTAAGTTAAAAAAGGAGGGGGGGGGGGTGGCTTTAGTCCAGTGGAGCCGACATGATTTTACGTGTATAGCGTTTTTCTCTGTGGGTGGCTTGCTCTCTTTAGGCATTTTAAAACATTTCAAAATATTAAAATATCGGAATTAGAACTACTCTGTTTTGAAAACTAAGAACCTGATCTGGAATTCAATTGCATATCCATGTAGGGCTAAAAAATGACTCACAAACTGTTTGTAGCATGAAATTATAATTTCCGCTCCGATTTCAGCCGGGTACCGCGGTTTAGTGCACAAAAGTAAGAATCTAACTTCGTTCCCTCGCTCCAATTAGAAAAATCTGATATGGGCAGCGCATGCCTTTCCTTATATCATGCAATGAATTTACTCCTTTTGCAGTCAAAAGATAATGTATAAGATTCACGATACTGTATTTTTATCGTTGAATTGTACATTTGTCGTTTTTCGGATGACAACTTGTAAAACTACTTTCTTCTTCTTCCTCTTCGGCCAGACTGTGCGGCCTGCCAACTAGGCGTCAAGGCATCCTAATTCGAAACTATTTTGAACTGTCCAATTAATTATCAATATTGATAGCATCCGCACTAAGCAATATAGTCCATATATTAAAAACTAGCCGCTTTCGGCGACCAGCCTGTTCGCTATCCTTGAAAATTCTGACAGTGGCAAACTCGCTGGCGCTATAACCCAGTGGAGTTAACAAAATTTGTTTTAGTTTAATGACGTTAAAACTCATAATGAAATTTTAAGATGAAAAATAATGTTCTAGGGAGGGGGGGGGGGTCTTGAAAATTGATTCGTAAAGTGAATGTATTCTAATGTTTGTGAACTGTGAGATTCTGAGGATTTCTGTACCTGTACCCGCAGGAAAGGGACCCCTTTGATGTGTACTCACCGCCGGGATCAGCTGCTCTTATGTTTTTTATAGAGGTATGCTCCTCTATTTTTTGTTTTACATAAATTAAATTGTATCAGTTTGTCTGCATTTTTAGTATTGCATCGCAAATGACATGAAAGTATTTTGAGACTGATGATGTTGAATGTGAATTTAATATTTAAGAAATAACGATGCTGCTCAGCGAGAAAAGGTTTTTTTTTAAAGATTGTCCCCACCACCACCCGATGCATAAATGCACCGCGACAATCTCCGTAACTTTCTTTTTATTTATTTTTTTTATTTCTTCAGTGTTTAAGTTTTTTAATTGTGGTCCCAACCACCACCCGATGTATACACTACATCACCACAATTCAATCCACCATAATTCAATCATTTAAATTTTATAATGACCCTATGCTAAGCTCTTAATTCCAACATTTAAAATATGACGTTTATCATCATAGGTGGTTAATCCTATTTTAATTTGCTAACAGTAGACTTTCATTGTCCCTAACTGCAGCTCTTCTCTGTACATCAGCGACCTGTCTTTCTTCCCGCTGTTCCTGGGTTTCATTTTCCCTAACTGCAGTCATTCTCTCCGCGTTAACCACCTGTCTTTCTTCCCGCTGTTCCTGACTTTCATTGTCCCTAACTGCAGCTCTTCTCTGTGCATCAGCGATCTGTCTTTCTTCCCGCTGTTCCTGGGCTTCATTTTCCCTAACTGCAGTCATTCTCTCTGCGTTAACCACCTGTCTTTCTTCCCGCTGTTCCTGACTTTCATTGTCCCTAACTGCAGCTCTTTCCTGTGCATCAGCGACCTGTCTTTCTTCCCGTTGTTCCTGGGTTTCATTTTCCCTAACCGCAGTCATTCTCTCCGCGTTAACCACCTGTCTTTCTTCCCGCTGTTCTTGGCTTTCATTGTCCCTAACTGCAGCTCTTCTCTGTGCATCAGCGATCTGTCTTTCTTCCCGATGTTCCTGGGCTTCATTTTCCCTAACTGCAGCCATTCTCACCGAGTTAAGCACCTGTCTTTCTTCCCGCTGTTCCTGACTTTTATTGTCAATTAACTGCAGCTCTTCCCTGTGCATCGTCACCTTCGAGATCTAAAGATTATTCACGATGGTGACGCCTGTGCATCAGCGACCTGTCTTTCTTCCCGTTGTTCCTGAGTTTCATTTTCCCTAACTGCAGTCATTCTCTGCGCGTTAACGTTAACCACATGTATTTCTTTCCGCTGTACCTGAGTTTCATTTTCCCTAACTGCAGCCCTTCTCTGTCCATTAGCAAGACGTCTATTTTGACGCACTTATTCACTTTCGTAGGCTTGAGCAGTGACATTCCTGTTGCGGTTTCTTCTTCGGCTTGTTCTGCTACTTAAGAAGATTTTTGTTTTCAATAAAAACACGAAACAAAATTATAAACACCCATAATACAAATAGACCACTGTTAAAATAAACTCTTAGCTGAATAGAATGTTTACAAATTAAACAAAAATCTAAATACAATTCCAGAATAGAAATCGAAAACCTGTTAAATCAGAACAATATATAGCCCCTGTTTAAATCAGAACAATTTTAAAACAATATAAATAAAATACACTATAAACGTGTAAATACACTTAATACGTAATGTTATAAAAAGAGAAAGAGAAGTTTATGTTCTTAAAAGAACAATAATGAAGTAAAATAAATTCTTATTTTGATATGGATAAACCGCTCCAAAGAAACTGCTAACACAACAAAGTGAAAGGTTTGGGTTGAGTTGTAAGAAAAAATGACGTTTTTAAAAAATTAATAAGTGCATTTCAAGCAAATTGAAATTTAAAATGAAAACTAATTTATTTCGAAAATGATTTTTTATTCCAATAAAATAGATGAATAATTTATTCAAATAAAATGGATGGTTTGTTTTAGTTTAATGACGTTCATTCATTATTTGGCAGGCACAAATATCGAATGTTCCATTCGATTTCGCTATGCGTATCTGACGCAACCTCGTCAGAACCTCGTCCACCTCCCCTCCGCCATAGAAACACCGTGCGTCTGCGCGCATATGTGGGTGAAAAATCGGTCGCTGCTTTCGTGGTTTGGCCGAGAAATTGAAAATCATTACTTTCTTAAAATCCGGATCGTGTGGCTACTTTTTCTTATTTCTTGACCAGATTGGGCTTGTAAGAAAGCCTGATCTTTGAGCTTTCTAAAAATGTAAATTATTAGTCGAAATTGTCGGTACTTTTCCCGTCGCGAGGATTTAAAAACGGAAGTTCGTTTTTTTTTAGTCGAAAGTGACTTTTGTTTAAAATCTTTAAAAAAATATTAGAATTTGTCCCTGAGATTTGAAATTGAAATATTTTTACTCGCAATTGTCTGCTCTTTCCGGTCGTGTGATTTGTTTTTTTCTTCGACGTTTGGATGGTGGAGAATAAAGGGGAAAAATGGTCGAAATCATAAACCATTAAATAACAACAACAACAACAACAAAAATTCAAATTTTAAAAATCGGTTTTCACGCGTCATCCCCCCCCCTTCCCCCCGGATCTCCGATTGCCAAATTTCGTAGCTCTGCAACGCGCGGTCGCTGAGCCTATAGTATATGAGAGAGACAGACTTTGCCTTTTATTAAAATAGACAACATTAGAAACATTGTGCCCGAAGAATTTATACATCACTTTTTTACCGTGAAAGAAGTAAATTCATTTCAGTAAATTCAGACATTTGATATAATGCAAATTTAAAAAAATGTGAGTTTCTATTGTACTGTTCATGTTTTATGTAACTGGTGAAGGGCATTCATACATCCGAAAGTGCTAAGGCGATTTCTTTATTTTTGCATATTATTAAACGTTCTATAATTTGAAAATAGACTAAAAGTTGCGATATTTAATTATAAAACTTGTCTTCAGAAGAAAGAAAAAAGTAAAGAGAAAATATAAAACTTCCTTTGCGTGCCCCCGTGTATCGATTTGCGTACCCTCTAAAGCACGCGTATGACACTTTGAAGATCACTGGTTTCACCCCCCCAGCACATCCCAGTACTTCCTTATACTATATGTTGTAGTAAAGGTCATAAAAAAGAGGCATTTAAACGTAAAAGTCATTACCGCAGAAACTCCTCATGCCCCCATTATTTCAACCACATAACCTCGATTCAAACTGCTCCCAAAGGATCCTGTTCACATGTACTGTGTGTTGCACTTTAATCATCGTATCTCATATTCAAAATATCCATCGCCCTCCCCCCATCCGGTTTCCCAGAGATCGATCCCTCCCTAACCACGTATTGCTGACGTCACAAGGACGTATTTTGACGTCACGCCGGCTCGGACGACTATGGGAGGGGAGGGGCACCGCTATCTCATCGGATACTTATGGCCCCATGTATTTTTCCATGCGAATAGCAGACTTCGAGCCTCCCAGTTGATAGTTAGGGAAAATCAGAGAACCGGACAAATAACACAAATATTAAAGTCGTATGTTTTTTATGCCGAAAAAATCCTAATGGCGCTCCATGAGACAATTTTCGGTTAAGGGATGGGTGACCCCCTCCTGTAGTAAGGTTCTTTAGGGGATATATCCCTTTCTGTTAGAGACAGAGAAAAAGTTAATTACAAAATTGTATAGCGTGGCAAAATTAGTACAAAGCATTCCCCCCCCCCCCCGATAAAGCGAAAAAGAACACTAAAAAGAAGTGTATACAATCCAATTCACCCCCCCCCCCTTCTTTAAAATGGAACATTTAGGCCTGTGTTTTCCTTTACGTTACCTACATTACATGCTAATGTACAGGGAAAATATTCATACCGAATATGCAACTACAGTTTTCGTCGGTTATACACGTTTCGAGCACTTAGAACCCGTAAAAACTATTTTTAATGTGTCGTCTGTGTATGTGTGTGCGCGCGCAATTGTGTATCAACTTTAGCTCAAAAACTACTTGACTAAATTTTACAAAATTTTATATACAAGTCAGTTGTGTGCTACCCTGGTGCTGATTAGATTTTGGTACGAATCGGGGAAAAAAATAATAATAATCTGCCTTCTTTTGCAAAATGACCCACAAAAATTATCAAAATCTAAAACAAAAGATTGCACATGCCGAAATGTGTGAATTAAAAAATGCTTGTTTTATAAGTAATTTTTGACGGCGAAAAGAATAAGAGCAATACCATAAATGTAGGACTAACTGCTTTAGAAATATTTTAGTTTTTTCGCATTTTTGCAACGTCGCCTTCGAAAATACGCCCAGTCGATAAAAACGAAAATTGAATTAAAACTGTAAATTCAGTAAAATTTCAAATGATTATCCGTGGTATTTTGCGCCATTAAACTCAATTTAATGAATTATGGAATAAGTGAGCCGATCCGGTGGTCGAGCGGTCAGGGGCATGCGTTTCCGTCTGATCGCTGGATTGCGAGTTCGAATCCCGCCAGCGGGCATGAATGTTGTCATGTCGCGGCCAAGTCAGACTTCCGCCCTTCGGGGAGCCTCTATGAAAGTGAAGCTGCAAATCTCCTCCCCTTCGCCATGGGATACCCTGGGGGGTCTTGTGGACGGGGGAATTAGTAACGAACGATGAAATAAATGAAAAGAAAATGAATTTGAGCCTGTAGGGAAAGTCATGCGCTAACCACATCAGATCTTTTTTTTTTTAAAGGTTTATGATGTTGGTGGGGAGTAATAGTAAAATATTTTTCTTTTTTTGTTTTTCAGCAAGAGAGGTTTAATAAAATGCGCTAAAAAGTAAAGAAAAAAAATCTAATGTGGGCAGCACATGACTTTCCTTATATAATGCAATGCATTTATTACTTTTACAGTAAAAACAAAATAGATTATTCTTGTAGTAGATACTTATATTTTTTCCAAGATATTGAATTTTCGTCAAATAACCGTTATTTTCATTGATTTAGCGTCATTTTTATCCATTTGGTAAGATTCTCTTTGATTTGGTAACATTTAAAAAGTCATCAAGTTGGCGACATTCCACTAAATTCGTCGCCAAAATCTCGCCAAACGTTATGAACGGAGAAATAATTTATTCTTATAGCAGATAAATGACTATTGGCTTTCAAATGCAAAAAATTTACTCAAAGTATCTTTTTCCATGAATGGAACGAGCTAGATACACGAGAATGATGTCACCCAATTTATTGCATGATATTACATATGAAAAGTGAACATGTTTCTCAATAGGAAATATTTTTTTTTTATTTTATATACTTTTTTGATAATTTTTTTGAAAAATGTGCAATATCTTGAGACGGTTCATGTTAGCGTTCTAAAATTTATGTTAATCATATTCTAATGAAACATTACATGAAAAATGTCTATTTGCATAACTTTATTAGAGGTTTTGATTTTTTGATGATTTTTTCAAAATTTAGAGGGGTTCTGAACATTCGATTGCGTATAAAAACAATAGGCTCCCAGTATTTACGGATTGTAATTTTTGTACCAAATTACGTTCGAATCGGTCCATTTGTTCCTTAGTTATCGTCTCCACAGACTCACTGATACACATACACACGCGCACAGACATCACCTCAAAAATGTTCGATTCGTGATCAGGGATGCTTGAAACGTGCTCTTCCGTCGAAAACTCGAATTGAATTTTCGACCTCGTCACAATACTTTTCTTATACATTATTGTATATAAGGAAAGTAAAAAAAATGATGCGGGATGCACGTAACTTTCCCTACAATTTCATTTTCTTATTACTTTCCTTATATACATAATGTACTATCTACGTTCTTTTTATTTTAATTAAATTTAATTCACTTTTAATTCAATTTTCGTTCTCATTTAGTAACTGGACTTATTTTCAAAGGTGGCGTAGAGTAAATACGAAGAAACTAAAATATCTCGAGAACGGCTAGTCCTTGTGTCATGGGGTTGATCTTATTCTTTCCTTCGTTAAAAATTACGTATAAAACAAACATTTAATGGATATATTTGAGCATACGTAGTTTTTTATTTTAGATTTTTGCGGGCCATTTCGCAAAAAAGGCAAGTTATTTTTTTCCGAATTGTACCAAAATCTAATCAGCACCAGGGTCACCTACTAGCGACTCAGCTACCAAATTTTATGAAATTCGGTCCATTAGTTTTTCAGCTAGAGTGGATACAGGCAATTTTTGCGGACCATTTCGCGAAAAAAGGCGGGTTCTTTTATTCCGTACTAAAATGTAATCAACACCAAGGTCACACCCAAGTGACTTATCTACCAAATTTTATGAAATTCGGTTCATTCGTTTTTGAGTTGGAGTGGATACATACATTGCACAGACAGACACACACACAGACGTTACGCTAAAAATAGTTTTTTCGTATTCTGGAGGTCTCGAAACGTGTAGATCCGTCGAAAACTCAAGTTGTGATTTTCGGTATGATTCCAATACTTTCCCTTTACTTTACTATGTATTGCAGGAAAAGTAAAATTTGATGTGAGCAGCACATAACTTTCCCTGCAGACTTATATTCACGTTCTCTTTATTTTAATTAAATTTAATTCAATTTTAATTCAATTTTCGTTCTCATTTGATAACTGGACTTATTTTCAAATTTGGCTTAGAGAAAATACGAAAAAAAAAAGATATATCTTGAGAACAGCTAGTCCTAGTTTAATGGGCTTGCTCTTATTCTTTTCTTCGTTAAACATTCCATATTAAACAAGCATTTAATGGATATATTTGAGCATACGTAGTTTTTTATTTTAGATTTTTTGCGGCCCATTTTGCAAAAAAAGGCAGGTTATTTTTCTCCGAATCGTACCAAAATATAATCAGCACCAGGGTAACCCACAAGTGACTTATCTACCGAATTTTGTGAAATTCGGTCCATTAGTTTTTCAGCTAGAGTGGATACAAGCTTTTGCTGGTCATTTTGTAAAATAAGGCGGGTTATTTTATCCCGAATCGTACCCAAAACTAATAAGCACCAGATTCGCACCAATAATAAGATCGCAGATAAGCACCAATTATTCAATTATATACACTTGTAAGGCTTTCAAAGAGCTACAAATTCTTGCTTATTGCTTTATAGTTAGCCCTTTTAGTTTTTGAGATATAAGCGAAAAACAGAAAATTTTCAATTCTCTTCAATTTGACAAGATGATTACTCGAAAACTATAAAAGCTTTTTCTAAAATATATATAGATTTAGAAATTAACTTTCCTAATACATATTTTTATCGCGTACTATTTATATCTATATTTTATAGTTTCGAAGACATTTCGAGTAAAAGTAAGAAAAAAAAAAAAAAACACTCTCGCAAAGAGATATTTTTTCAAGTTTCTAAGAAAAATAAAGGTCAAATTATTAAAATACTGAAATTAATTTTATATATTCGTAATTTGGATCTTATTATTTTCGACAAAAAAAGAAAAAAATATTTACATTTTCATCTATTAGGCTTGGAAATAGTAGCGTCCAACGTGTCTACATTTTCCGTAGCGCTCCGATTTCTACCACAGATACTCCAAGCAAAGGTTTTTATACGCGATGGCATGTTCCGAACCCCCCTAAATTTTCGAGTGAAAGTTTGAAAAAATCCTCAAAAAATCAAAACCTTTAATAAAGTTACGAAAATAGTCATTTCTTATGTAATTTTTCATTAGAAAACGATTAAAACAAATTTTAGAACGCTAGCATGAACTGTTCTCGAGATATTGTACGGTTTTCATAAAAATTATCAAAAATAAAATTCATATAAAATTAAAAAAAATATTACCTATTGTTGAAATATGTGCACTTTCATAAGTAATATCATGCGATAAATAGGATGACATCATTTTCGTGGATCTAGCTAGTTCCATTCATAAGAAAATGTACTTTAGGTAATACTTTTGTATTTGGACTCCAATAGTCAGTTATCTGCTACAAGAATAACTTATTTCTCCGTCCATAACGTTTGATGAGATTTTGGAGGAATGTCGCCAACTTGGCAACTTTTTAAATGTTGCCAAATTAACGAAAATGTCGCCAAACTGATGAAAATGACGCTAAATCAATGAAAATAACGACTAGATGATGAATTAAATATTAAAGTATTTTAATATATGGACTATATCGCTTATTGAGGATGCTATCAGTATTGATGATTGTTTAGAGTTGCGTGAGTATAATTGAGTAGTTTGAAAATAGTTAATTGAGTATTAAGTTAATTGAGTATTTTTTTGAAATAGTTTTACATTGTGTCATCCTGAAAATCGTCCAATGTACAATTCAAAGATAAAAACACAACGCCGTGGATCTTATACATTATTATTATTATTTTTTTTTTTTTTTGTAAAACTAGTAAATCTATTGCATTATATAAGGAAAGTCATGTGCTGCCCACATCAGATTTTTTTTATCTGTGTTAAAAAATTATAAAAAGTTAAATATGATATTTATTATCAATTGGGTGGATACTTTAAGTACTTTTAACCGAAAATAAATTGAAAATGCATTTAGGATTTATCGCAAACCGCTTTTGAGATATTACAAATTTTACTTTCTTCACAGCGAGCGTAATATCTCTCGTAATATCTAATCAAGAGAGTTAAACGATTTCCACGTGATTAGGTATACATATTACTTTCCTTATATACATAGTATAATGTATTATGATGGAACGTATTATGACGGGGTCGAAAATTCGAAATCGAGTTTTCGACGGGAAAGCACGTTTCAAGCATCCCTGATCACAAATCGAACATTTTTGAGATGATCTCTCTCTCTCTCTCTCTGTGTGTGTGTGTGTGGAGACGATATCTCACGAACGAATGGAGCGATTTGAATGAAGTTTGGTACAAAAATCACAATCCGTGAATACAGGAAGCCTATTGTTTTCTAATTCAATCGAATGCTCAGAACCCCCTAAATTTTCGAATGAAATTTTGAAAAAATCATTAAAAAATCAAAACCTTTAATAAAGTTACGTAAATAAACATTTTTTATGTAATGTTTCCTTAGAAAGCGATTGACATAAACTTTAGAACGCTGGCATAAACCGTTCTCGAGATATTGCACATTTTTCAAATAAATGTATCAAAAAATCCCATAAATTAAAAAAAATATATTAACTGCTGAGAAACATATCCACTTTTCATATGTAATATCATGCGATAAATTTGGTGACATCATTCTCGTGTATCTAGCTCGTTCCATTCATGATAAAATATACTTTGAGTAATACTTTTGTATTTGAACGACGACAGTCATTTATCCGCTATAAAAATAACTTATTTCTCCGTCCATAACGCTTGGCGAGATTTTGGCGACGAATTTGGCGACTCTTTTAAATGTTGCCAAATTAACGAAAATCTCGCAAAATATCAAAAATGACTCTAAATCAATGAAAATGACAACTAATTGACGAAAATTAAATATCTTGGAAAGAATATAAGTATCCACTATAAGAATAACCTATTTTTTTTTTTTTACTGTAAAAGTAGTAAATTCATTGCATTATATATAAGAAAATATATATAAGAAATATATAAGAAAAGTCATGTGTTGCCCACATCAGATTTTTTTTCTTCATGAGAAATAGAGTATAAAAATATTAAATTTTGAATAATTAGAGTTTTATATGCAAATTACAAACGTTTATCCAGTTACAGTATTTTACATAATCTATCTTTGCATGGAATGTCCTCACGTGCATTTGTTCATCAGTTATCATGCCCGCACATTCACACATGCGCATACACACATACACATCCAACCATACACATCCAAACATACACATCCACACACTCACACGCATACACATCCATACACGCACACACATATTCGTACATATATATACTGTACATACACACACATGTACACATTTTTAAATACATGCATGTACACATTTTTTCTTATATATATACATACATGCAGGCTCGAAGAGAAAATCCCCATGGACCTCTTTGGTTTACGCCAATATTAGGGGAGTCTCAGTCTCAAATCTCCATTCCAGTAAGGCCATTCCCCGATCAAGCCGATCGGCAGAATCATTCACCGGTCAGGGTCCAAAGATTACCTGCCAAATCAAGATCCTTGTCGCCTACGGATTTTCCAGCCCCGCCATTTAGAAGAATCTGGTTCGTGGTCCGGAGAATTCACCATTAATAAACCGAAGAGTTCACAATGCACCACTACCTAGATTAATCCGCCCCTTAAGAGAGGTGGGTCCGTGGCCACTGAACCACTGCCCGTCCGCCTTGAAAAAAACGACCTCCTACCGGGAAGGTATACTATACACATGCATACATGCACACATGTGTATACACACGTGCACCTATACTTGCACACATAAGCATACATACGTACATCTATACTTGCACACATAAGCATACACACGCGCACATACATACATGCACGAACATACACATGCACATAGTTATACATATGCATGCATACATACAGAAACTTACAGAGACATAAACATACACGTGCATACGCATTATTATACACAAATTCACAGTTATACACATACGTGCACATACATACATACATAAAGTTACCCAGGTAGCACAAATACGTAATTCTTACGTATCAAGCAATACGTAATCTTTACGTGTCAGGCCATACGTAATTATTACGCAAAAATGGTACGTTAGAATACGGTATACCAACCGTTATAAAAAAGGTTATTATTACGTATCCTTATACATTATTATTACGTATCCTTATACGTTAATATTACGTATATTCACATACGTTATTATTACGTATATGCACATACGTGTTTATTACGTATCCATATACGTTATTATTACGTATATCCACATACGTTATTATTACGTATACCCACATACATTATTATTACGTATCTACATACGTGTATATTACGTATCCACATACGTTATTATTATGTATATCCACATGTGTTATTATTACGTATCCAGATACATGTTAATTACGTATCACATACGTGTATATTACGTATATCCACATACGTTATTATTACGTATCCAGATACATGTTTATTACATATCATATACGTGTATATTACGTATATTCACATACGTGTTTCTTACATATATCCACATACATGTTTATAACGTGTTCCCATATGTATTTATGCGTTCCCATACGCATTTATAATGTATTCCCATACATATTTATATTGTGTTTCTACATGTATTTATTACATGTTTATATTGTGTTTCTACACGTATTTATTACGTGTTTATATACATATTTATCACACATTGGACAACTCTACAGAATAGTGCATGTTGCAGACATGATATTTACAAAGTTTTATGCATCTTTGTAAAACAAACATATTGAGTCAGGTGAATATATTTTTATAATAGATGTCAAATTTTCAGATTGTGTTGATTTCAATAATGTACTTGAATTTATAAATTTGAAATCAACACAATCTGAAACAGTATCTTTAAAATTTAAAATACATTCATCTAAATCATATTTTTACAAAGATACGATATATCAAATGTGTCATATATGCAAAATTCACAATACTATAGAATCACTCTGTTCATATGTAATAAAATTTTTATTTTAATTTATATTATATATTGTTAATACAATAATTTTAATGCAAAAATGTTTTTTTCCTTTATTTTCAGTTTATATTTAAATATATTTTTAATTCTAATTATTTCTAAATATTGCAAAAATTATAATCTACTACATTATGAAATATAATTTTAAATCTAAAAGATAAGCTATTTTAAATTGAAAATAACTTAAAAATACAGAATAAAATTTTGGGATATATTAAAACACATAATACTTAAAACATTTTTGCAATTTTTAAAGAGTTAATTTTTTAAAAGTAAACTTCAATACTAAAAATATATAAAAAAAACAATATTAATAATATTGTAATTAAGTTTATAGGCTATTTTAAATTACAATTATAGGCTATTTTAAATTTTAATTTAGCATGCTAAAACTACACATCTCTGATCAATGGTGGTATCATGCAACTGTGATGATTTTTAAGAGTGAAAACAGTGAGTAAGGGCACAGAGCCCAAGTAGAACATGTTTCTAGATACACAGAACACAAACTGTTTCACAATTATTTCTAAAAATTGCAAAAATTATAATCTACTACATTATGAAATATAATATTGTGTTTAATGTTTTTAAAAAAATTCCCAGAATTGTTTTTATTTCTTGTACGTATCATGTTTATTTTCTTTTAAGTATAAGGCTTTTTTAACTTCTTCCAGGTATTTTTTTTTATTTTCTTAAAAGTATCAAATTATTTTAATTTAGTATTGTGTTTTTTAACATTTCACCCCAGTATCAACTTTTTTTTAAAATTTGTCCTAAGTAGCATATTATTTTAAAATTTCTTCCTAGTATATATTTTTTTTTAATTCTTCCAAATCATGTATTTAAAAAAATTATACCGAAATATCGTTTTTTAAATGCTTATAAATGAGACTTACTATTTAACCTAGAGAGCTTAAATTAGTGTTATTTTCTTTTGCTTTTAATGAGTCTTAATTTGATATATAACATGACTATGCTATTTCAAATTTGAATTTTTTGAAAAGCTTCAAAATTTTTTTTTTTAAATCTCAAAAACACCCCTTTTAATTTTTTTGAAAAAAAAATATATGCTTTATGGACTACTTGTATGCCAAGTTTCATAATGGGAAGCCAATGGGTTCCTATGAAAATTATTTTTTTTTTGTATTAAACTATAAGTGAAATTAGCTAAATTACAAAAAATTTAATTTCCATAGGAACCCCTTAACGACCGACTATGAAATTTGGCACACAAATAGTCCCTTAATGTCTTTAATAAAAGTAAATAACTGAAAATCTAAAAGCCCCCAAAATCTGAAATTTTACAGTTTTTGTAAACTTTACTGGTACTATCACTGTACCAAAAATGATCGATTTCTGAGGTATCAAGGTTCAAACCATTAATTGATTTGACACGGAATAACATATACTTAGTACATAACTCATTAACCAGTTGTTTCAAACATTCAGCCCACATATGTTCTTTTCAATTTTAACAATTTGCTACACACTTAATATTTCACATATGTCACTCAAAATTTAATTTTGTATTTACAATCAGTTACAAAACGTTACTTTTCAAGAACTTTTAAAACAAGTACTTCTCCAAACAAGTGAAGACAATTTCATCTCTTCCTTGCTCAAGAGTACAAACTCTCCCAGTTGCAGTATCAGGCTCTACTTTTTGCGAAATGGTCTCACCTAGCACATTCAAATATTCAATACGTCACTTGGTTGAGGATAAAAGAAAGAAGAAGGTCCTTTAGGATGTAGGAAGCTAACTATATAGTCGCTCGTCTTTTCAAGAATACATGCAAGCTACCAAGATCCTTTATAGAGTATAGTGACAAATCCAGATTCAATTTTTGCTTAATTAGTTGGTGTAATATAGTCTAATGCTGTCACACGTTCAGTAAATTGGTGTTCACTACAGTAATTATGCTTAACATGAAGTATATTTTCAGAAATTGGGTAGAAAGAATGAAGTTTTTGAGTACCCATGATTGCCTTAAAGTCATTCAACTGTGGCGACAGTATTTCTTTAACTTCTTCATACTCATCAACTGTGCTGTACTCAAAAACTTCATTCTTTTTACCCAATTTCTGAAAATTGGCTTCTTGTTAAGCATTATTACTGTAGTGAACACCGGTTTACTGAACGTGTGACAGCATTCGACTATATTACACAAACTAATTTAGTAAAAATTGAATCTGGATTTGGCACTATATAGTCTATAAAGGATCTTTGTGGCTTGCATGTATTCTTGAGAAGAATAATGTTACGAGCGACTATAAAGTAAGCTTCCTACATCCTAAGGGACCTTTTCTTACTTTCATCCTCAACCGAGTGACGTATTGAATGTGCCAGGTGAGACCATTTTGCAAAAAGTAGAGCCTGTTACTGCAACTGGGAGAGTTTGTACTCTTGAGCAAGGAAGAAATGAAATTATCTTCACTCAGTTTGGAGAAGAACTTATTTTAAAAGTTCTTGAACGTTTTGTAATTATAATTGTAAATATAAAATTATATTGAGTGGCATGTGAAATATCAGGGTGGCCACTCTTCAGACACATTGAAATTCCCTGACTTTTCCAGGTGAATTGAAAAGAAATTCCAGACCAGTAATTTTAACATAAAATGCGTGCACATCCCTATTTAGTTACAAATTTGATTAAAGAATCTTAACAATTACTCCACTATTAAAAAAAAAGTTATATTAAATCAGGAGAAAAAAATACACATTTTTTGTTTTTACAAATAAATTTTGACATTTTTAATAAAAAATACATGTAAATGCAGCAAAATTGAACTACTGAAATATTTAAAAGAATTTAATGTTTTTTTTCCCTGAAGAAATAAAAAGAAATAGTCTAAACTGATGTCCTTAAATATGGGCATTGCAAATTGTTCACAATGACAGACATTAAAGATATGCAAAAACTACACTGTAACAAGCTACAGCCATTGAATAATTAATGTCAATTCAGCAATGTCAAAAGAATGTCATTAAAATAGAAAAAATATTGTAAAATGTATATAATATTCTTGGCAACAGTTGTCCAAAATGGAGCACAAACTCTGCATTTTTGTTTTTATACGGAATCAAATGGACACATGGCAGCCTTTATTTAGAAGTTACGAGTACAGCATAATACTTGGCGAAATTTTTTGAAAATGGCATACAAACTGGGCAGTCCTGTTTTTATAAGGACAACTAGTATTAAAAAAAAAAAAAAAAAAAAAAACAGAATTTTCACAAAATTCCCTGACTTTTCCCGGTTGAGTGGCCATTCTGAATATTAAGTGTGTAGCAAATTGTAAAAATTGAGAACATATGTGGGCTGAATGTATGAAAAAACTGGCTAATGAGTTATGTACTAAATGTATGTCATTTTGTGTCAAATCACTTAATGGTTTGAACCTTGATATCTAAAAAATTGATCATTTTTGGTACAGTGATAGTACCAGTAAAGTTTAAAAACACCGTAAAATTTCATATTTTTTGCGCTTTTAGATTTTCAGTTATTCACTTTTTTAAAAAAGCCAAATCTGGTAAAGTTTTGAAATCTTTAAACAGTGGTAGATCAAAAACTATTTGACCAAGAGAGTTCAAATTAGTGCAGTCTTTTGTTTTCGATGGACCTTAATTTGATATACAACATGATTATGGTATTTAACTCTTTTTTAAAATTGGAGTTTCTAAAATAATTACAAACTAAAAGAGAAATTGTTTTTAGAGAATAGCATAGTCATATCAAATTAAGACCCATTAAAAGAAAAAAAAAATGACACCAATTTGAGATCTCTAGGTCAAATACTTTTTTTTTTTGCCAAATTTCGCTTTTAAGAAAGTCAATAACTGAAAACTAAGAGCCCAAAAAATCTAATATTTACAGTTTTTGTCAGCTTCACTGGTACTACTATTGTACCAAAAATTATCATTTTCCATGATGTCAAGGTTCAGATCATTGGTTGATTTGACACGGAATGACCCTTGGATGAATATTCAATTTGGCAGTATTTTAATTTCTTAAGTTTTACATATATCCCCGACCATTCAATCAGATGCTCTAAGTCCAAGGACGAGCCGGATGGTCTGGGCTTTCGACCATATGAAATATTGTTTAAAAACAAACTAATTATTCTTTGTAATCAAAGTTAGAGGTAAGTTACGGTACAGGAAAATTAAGCGTTCTGCATTTTCAGGTTGCAGCCTATTACCATCTTTAAGTTTAAAATTTAAGTTATACCATCTTTAAGTTTAAAATACATAAAAACATGTAAAAGAATAATTTCTGATTTTACAATATTTGAAATAAACATGCATGCATGACAACAAATGCAATCTCGGACCACGTTTTCATTTAATCTCCGCTTAGATAGTATTAAATGCGAGCATGGATGCACATACCACGATGCTGAAAACATGCACTTTTCCCGTTTGCTTTTAAAGCAATATGTGCATACATACAACAAAGCTAGGAAGATATATAAAATAAAATAAAAGTTAAAGCTAAATATAATTAAATAAGTTATATAAATTAAGCAACATGTTAACCTAACACTAACCTAACACGGGAAAATAAAGTTCAAGATACAAACCTTTCTGTGCTACAAACCATGGCGGGAAACGTAAAGAATGATTACTGCACAGAATACTATAGTAGTCTGTGGATTACTGCACTCAGTGTTGCCAGATGCACAAAGCTTATGGCTTCGTCCCCTGAGGTAGAAATGAGTCCGTTCTGGAAGCTTCCAGAACTGCGTGACGTCACGGCGGGGTTAGAACTTGGGAGGGTGAAGATAAACAAGAAGGGATACATGAAAATGCCTTGGGGAAAAGGGTTCGAGAACAAAGCTGAAAGAGGATTTGAGCAAGGGGGAGCGTTAATGGTTATTTTTACGTATGAAAAATGGTAATTTTAATGTAATATAAACGGTATTTATAACGTATGATAAACGGTATTTATAATGTATTTTAAACGGTAATACATAAAAATGCCTTTGGGAAAAGGGTTCGAGAACAAAGCTGAAAGAGGATTTGAGCGAGAGGGGAGCGTTAATGGTTATTTTTACGTATGATAAATTGGTATTTTTAACGTAATAAAAACGGTTATTTTAATGTAAAATAAACAGTAATACATACGTATTTAAAACGGTATTTCTACATACGGTATGTTCATACACGGTAATTCATACGTATGATATACGGTATTTTTATATACCGTTTACTCATAACGGTATTATAACCGATGTATTACCGTTTATCGTATAACACATACGAAAATATAACGTATAAACGGTTTATCAACGGTTATAATACCGTATGTGTGTTACCTGGGTATACACATACACACGTGCACATACTTACACACACGCACACTGTTATACATTATACACACATACATACACACACGGGATTATTCTAAGATACATAAACATGCACACACACATACTAAAACACATAAACATGCAGACACACACATACTCAAACACATAAACATACAAACACACATACTCAAACACATTAACATGCAAGCACACATACTCAAACACATAAACATACAAACACACATACTCAAACACATTAACATGCAAACACACATACTCAAACACATAAACATGTACACAACGTATACATACATTATACATACACACATGCACATATACTTATAAACACAAGCATTCATACTTACACACATACTCATAGTTATACAGATACACATGCTACATACGTACACAAAGTTATACATATACACACGTACATATTTACACACACATAGTTATACACATGCACACGGACACATACTGAGACACATAAACGTACACATACAAGGTTATCCACATACACGCACACATACTTACATATATGCAAACAGTTATACATATACACGCATAATACACACACGGACACATACTTACACACATAATACATATAGTTATACGCATACACATGGACACATAAACGTACGCATACATAGTTATCACATACACGTACACATACTTACACACATGCATGCAGTTATACATATACACACACGGATACATACATACACGGACATATACATATATACACGGACACATACATACACACACGGACACATACTGAGACACATACATACACATGCACACAAAGATACATACTCAAATACGTACATACATAACGCACACATACACACATGCATATATATTTACTTACACAAGATCTCATACTTGCACACATACTCACAGTAATACACATAAGCACATGCATCCACATACATACATATACTCACGCATAAACATACACACGCACATACTTGCACATAGATATACATACGCACATAGACATAAACACGCACACACGGACATATTTTCAGTGTTCAAAATGTATTCAGGAGGTTTCAAAACGTCCTTTAACCTCATAATCCGAATTTTGAAAATTTTCGGAAAGCAACACTTTCTACTACTATACTACGAGAAAGTAAAAATTACCAACCTGTGCTGCTTCTATTAAAATATCATGTTCCCCATTCGGAGGCTTAAGACGTTTACTGTTTAATTTGACTGTTATTCATGACAAAGCATATAGATATTTATAAACCAGTCATTTTGCCCGACTTCGTGCGACTGAAACGGCTAGCTGTCCCAGGAACAATGACACTCGCTCAATTTATTATTTTATAATATAAACACCTTGACTTATCTATCTGTTTATCTATATATCTCTGGGTAACGCTTGGCGAAATTTTGGTGTCGAAATTGGCGGAATATCGCAAACTTAGCGAGATTTTTTAAATGTTGCCAAATTGACGAAAATGTCGCCAAATCGGTAAAAATATCACCAAATTGATAAAAATATAGCCAAATTGTTAAAAATGACGACTAATTGATGAAAATTCAATATCTTGGAAAAAAATATAACAATCTACCATAAGAATAACCTATTTCTCCGTCTGTAATGCTTGGCGAAATTCTGGCGACGAATTTTGGCGGCATATCGCCAACTTGGCGAGTCTATTTAAATGTTAATAAATCGACGAAAATGTCGCCAAAATGATAAAATTGATGCTAAATCAATGAAAATGATTACTAATTGATGAAAATTCAATATCTTGGAAATGACATAACAAACGACTATATGAATAACCAGGGAACCCCACAACGATATATCCAGTTCAGGGCGGGAACTTGTAATAAAGCTAAATGATTTTATACAGTTTTCTATTCATTAAAATTTACCTTAGAAGTTTTGAAATGTTTTTTCACATGCTATACAGTGTAAGTTTAATCAAATAAATATCACATTTATTGTCCATTACTTTTTAATTATTTTTTCCATTTTTACCCCATTTTAGTAGTCATCCGATACTCCGGCAAATTTAGTAATCCGGCAGCGCTGAAGTCCAAGGTACTTCAGTTCCCCGGATGAAGCAAGCTTTTTTAACGCTTTCCAACATAGCTGAAAAGTGTTTATGACTTTGTTCATTCTGTCTGTCTGTCCGTTCGCACGATTATTGCCGTAAAAATGACTTTATCAAAATGAAATTTTAATATGTTGTTGAGACGGTCTGTGGGACATATTGGAATGTAAATGAATAATATTATCTAATTAGTTTTGCATTCAACCCAGATTGAAAAAGTGAAATACATTGAACCCTGTAGGACCTTATTTTTCAAACATTTTTTAAGCAAAATTAAAATTTACAAATTGCTTCGAAAATTTTAGGAAGTATTCAAATTATCCAATAAAAGATAAAAGAAAATTCAGCAAAATATGTTCGTAGTTTTTTAAATAAAAATTAAAGTAATAATTACACCTATATTATATGAAGAGATCACGTGACCACTTCAAAATAAAATATGGCATCCGTCTTTTTTTCCCAGCGTCATAATCGTGATTTTTAAAGTCCTTTTAAATTTATATTTAGTGTTGCATCCGTCTTAAAATCGCTTTATTTTAGCGTATTTTCTGTGCATCTATATTCTGTGCTAACGCAATTACAAAATTTCTTAGTTTAAATGATTATCAAACTTTGATTATTTCTACAACGAAGCCTAATTTTAATGAATACAGAATGTAAACAAGTAATTGTAAGATGAGTTGTATAAGAAGTCCTGCATTTTTTTCACGCAAAATTATTTAGCTCTGGAGTCTGAAATAAAAGTGTTTTGAATGAAATATTTATTGCTTTTACACAGAGAGACAGATAATTTATATTTCGATGACGTCATTTGAATAAAGTTCATTTTTCTCGATGAAGTTTTAAGCTTCCAAGCAAAATAAATTATTGTACTGTTTAAAAAATATCACCGCTGAATGTATCGCATTTTAGAGATGTTTAAATAAAATTGCATTTCAGTTGGAAAGTGTTTTATAATCAATGCTTTATGCATGATTAATCTTTCTTGTTTAACATTCGAGTTAGTTTTTTAGTTATTTTATGTTGAAACACGCTTTTGGCATTTTTCTTACGAGTCTGTTCCTTAGCGATCGAAAATATTATCACAGATTTCCTCTCTTGACATCAGAAAGAACTTTCTTTCTAACGATCTTTAAACCAAATCCGTAGGACAATTCCTTCATATTTATTTATTTATTGCTTTCCTTATATACATAATATAATGTATAAGGAAATTATTGTTAAGGGCTCGAAAATTTGAATTCGAGTTTTCGGCAGAAAAGCACCTTTCAATCATCCCTGAACACGAATCAAACCTTTTTGAGGTGATGTCTGTGTATATGGGTAAGTATGTGTGTGTGCCCGTGAGTCTGTGGAGCCGATATCTCACGAACGAATGGAGTGATTTAGAGAACATTTGATACAAAAGTTACAATTCGGGAATACTGGAAGCCTGTTGTTTTCAAGCGCAATCGAATGTTCGGAAGACATCCAAATTTTTGAATGATTTTGAAAAAAAAAAAAAAAAAAAAATGAAAACCTTCAATATTTACGTAAATAATCATTATAATTTTTTATAATTTTTCATTAAAAAAACGATTGAGAAAACCATTAGAACACTAGCATGAACCGTTCTCGAGACATTGCACATTTTTTCAACTAAATATCAAAAGATCACATAAATATATATATATATATATTTCATACTAGATTCCATTTATTCAATTTCCAAGCTTATTGGGAGCTATAAAAGGCCTAGCTCATCGTGCTACATTTGGCTTCTGATTTGCAATTTTTTAACTTTACCTTCAGTTTACAAGCAATTTTCTTTGGTATTTCTCGGGTATATATATTACAAGTAATCATAAAAATCTTCAATTATATATATATATATATATATTAATTATTCTGAAATATTTTCACTTTTCATATGTAATATTTTGCGATAAATTTGTTAACATCATTCTCGTGGATCTAGCTCGTACTATTTGCCAGTAGATACTTTGGGAAATAGTTTTGTATTTGGGTACTGATAGTCATTTATTTACTATAAGAATAATCTATTTTTCCGTCCATAACGCTTGGCGAAATCTTGGCGACGAATTTGGCGGAATATCGCCAACCTGGTGACTTTTTAAATGTTACCAAATTGATGCAAATATATCGCCAATTTGATAAAAATGATGCTAAATCATTGAAATAACGATTAATTGATGAAAATTTAATATCTTGGAAAGTATACAAGAATCTACTCTAAGAATAACCTATTTTTCCCTCTGTAACGCTTGGTGAAATTTTTGTGACGAATTTGTCGGAATATCGCCAACTTGGTGACTTTTTAAAATGCTACCAAATTGGCGAAAATGTCGCCAAATTGATAAAAATGTCACCAAATTGATAAAAATGACTCTAAATCAATGACAATGAAGACTGATGAAAATTCAATATCTTGAAAAGAACACAAGAATCGACTATAAAAATACTTCATTTCTCCGCCCGTAACTCTTGGCAAAAATTTGGCGGAATGTCGCCAAAGTGACGAAAATGTCGTCAAATGGATGCCTTACTAATTCTTTTCAATAATTCTATTTTAATTCATCTTTATTACTGATATATATATATATCTTTCATTGGATCTTCAAACCTTTTTTCTTATATATATATATATATATATATATATATATATCGTGCTTCAACATAAAATAGCTAAAAGACTAATTCGAATTAAATAAAAATATCGACGAGGTCTGTCATACCGAGAGTTCTGCTAGCCCATACACATTGTGAGCTCCCCTTACAAATATTTACTACGAGCACATCTCCATGTTTGATATTCGCCTCTTTGTGGATTTTTCCTGGCTTTTTTAGCCTCTAAACAAAAATATTAAGAGTCCCTACTGGACCCCCCCCCCCTCCACACACACACATACACACACTGGAGTGTAGTCCTCTCCCCTATGGGTGACCTTACACAGTGCTGAATTTTGTGGCTGCCCGAAGCTTAGATGTTCCGCTACAGAAGATACAGACGGACAGGTAGAAATCTTCTATTATTATGTAAGATACAGTATCCAAAAAAACTAGAACCGCATTAGTGTTTGGAGAGAATTTTTTGTACGCCTCACAGATATATATATACAAGTATCTCCGAAATTGTTTCAGATGTGTTTAGAAGGACCTAAACCGTATTTTTTCCGTCAAAACTTTAGATTCGCAAATTTTCACAAAAATAATACTTTCCCTATATGGGGAGGTAAAATAAATATTGTATCAACTCGAAATTATTTTCTATATTTGGTGAATTTATGTATTCGGAAAACAGCTTTTGCAACTATGATAATAGTTTATCACACAAAATAATATAAAATATTCTGAAGGAAATCCGTTATTATTATTAACGACGAAAAGAAAAAGGTGTACATGTTAATTTTTGTAGGTTTCTAAAATCTTGAGCAGGTATTGAGATGACATAACGAAACGAAACAAATAGTTCCTTTTTCGGTTTCATTCCATCAAATGCATTGATTGCCACGCCATGCTATGGATAAAGTCCCCCAATATTTCTATTATATCTAAAAATGATATAATATTTATCTCTCTAGAAGGTAAGAGTTAGAAAAGAATTTTTACATATCCTTTTACACTTTTCCCTCTAAAAATTCGTTTAATTTTCCTAAGCAGTCTTCTCAAAATAAAATACTAAATATTTATTGATCGTAAAGCGGCGTCTTTCGCTCAGCAAGATCTGCTATGCGCGCGCATGATCTTCTATCACTCCAATATGGCGGTCTAGAGCCGGCAGGAATAACTGCATATACTTAGGTGTTCTATTATCTAAAGTTATGTATGATTAGAGCATCGTATTTCTCTCTAAATTCCTATCATTTGATGAAATAGCTTCATACTTTTGTTGAAAAGAGTAGTGAAGCGTTTAAGCTTAAAAGAAATGTATAAACTGAACTGTTAATCCTTGTGACATTGAATGTTGATGTTATTTTTTTTTCGTATGTGCCGGTAAAATAACGGTATATATTTGCATTATTTTGTTTTAACTCATTGGAATTCAGAGTTTTTGATGAATATTTGTATTTGCAACAGGTAATTATTCTTTTGTTTTACATAACGGGTCTATTTGTTTTTTTTTTCTCTTTTTTTTTTCTGTATTTGATGACCTTTTCAAGCGCATATTTAGTTCTTGTTTCTGACATATTGTGGATATACATGACTTTGAAATTATTTTATTTATAAATGCATATTTTCTTCAAATAAAAAACTGATTTTGGAGTATACTTATAAAAATTAGCGGCTGTTCAAATTGAAGAAATGTTTAAATGAGATTTAAATATGTTTCATTCAATGCGTTTCCTTGTTCGCATTTCAATTTAAATAAAATCAATTATCTGTGAAATGGAAGTGTTTTGAGATATTACAACTTAATAAATAAAAAATAAACCATAATAAATTTTAATGTATGACATTTACCTTAATGCACACAAAGGAATTTGTACATTTTAAACTATACACAACAATGTGTACCATATGTATGCAAGGAGGTATGAGCAGGATTTCTTTGTACCTCATTATCCATTTATTTTATGTCCTGATGTATCCCTGCCAGGAATAAAAGTAATACAAATAATTACCTTAGCTAGAAAATTTCACTCCCACATAACTTTTGACAAATAGCACCATCTTTTCAAAAATTATTTTATATTGAAACAAAGGCTGACTGCCAATGTAAAGCTCTTTAGGAAATTTGATGGTCTAGTCTCATGCGGCCTCAAGTTTTTTACTGATCGACCTCACATCAAAGAAATTGTATGTTTACAGTATGAAATTTTATCAGCCTCCTTTAAAATTTTCAGTCTGCTAGTAGCACATACTGAAATTCCAGGCTTTTATATGGCTCATCCCTATGTACCTGTACTGGAACACAACCTATGTCTAAACAAATTTTCAAGTGTGGAATACAAACCTACTGGAGACCCTTGAGTCTTGATTTAGCTCAAACCAGAACAGTGTTTTTCCACATATGTCGGCAACATGAGTTTGAGCAACTTTTGTGTTTAGAATTAAGTTGAACATTTATATTTTGTAAACATTTATCTACATAGCTGAAATCAGCCATAGCTGAAAGTTATTTTATGTGCATTACTAAATTTCATTTAGTAATTTTTCAAACCTTGACTGTGTCTGATCTGACTGGAGTTCGTAAAATGTGTAATTCTGTGTCTAATATACACCAAAATACCTGTTTATACTTCGAAATTTTACCAGTGCAAAAAAATACACATACTATTTTTAGTAATAAATGTAATTTTTTCACGAGTTTTTCAGTTTCTTATATTTTAATTCCTGTACATACATTTAGTTTTCAATTTTAACCCTACCATATGCTTTTTTGTTATTAAAAGTTTGCTACAATAAAATTTACATTGATACATTAATAAACCTTTTAAGTTTCAATACATACTATGATACAGTGTCATTATGCAGTTGCTTTCCCCTTGGCACACTTTGATATATGATAAATATTTGTTACTAAATAATACATATACCATCTTATTGTCTACTAATAAAATTAATTTTTACTGTTTAACTATAATTTTTACTGTACAAGCAGTATAAATATATTTTATTGAGTAAAATATTAACTATTTATAGATAAAATATTTTAAAATTTAGTTTATTTATTTGTAAATAACTTACAATACAGGACTTGGTTACATATAAACCCCTCTGTTTCTTCTATTTCTTGTCCATTTGGTCTTTTTGATTTGTTCGTCCTCTTGCACTGATGAAGGAGATCTAACATATTCCTGAAACATCTGTATGCTGCATTATTATTTTATTTGTACCTAATATACATTGCTCAAGTTTTCCTTATATCTAATGCACAAAGTGTTTTTTACTTACCTATTAAAATACTAAAAAATTCTGTTGGGAAAATAAAACGAAGCAAAAAATATAAGAATTTCAAGCAGTTTCAGAAACAAGCTTTCTTCATAATGAGAAAAACAGAGTAATTAGTTACTACTTATTAGCATGAAAATGTCTGTAGATACATGTTTTACTTAATATTATTTATGGAAAATATTGTAGTTTAAGAAAATATAAAAAAAAATATTCTATTACCTATTAATTATTTTAAAATACTCCCCACTTTATCAAATTGCTTCTCAATTTTTTGGAAAAGAGTGAACATAGACCTCAAAAACTTCTCTGGGACAATCTCTGCATCTGACCCAACCTTACCCGAATTATTCAAAACTAAGCCCTGATGAGAAGAGAAATCCAACCTAGAACTATGGAACATATATATGTCTCATATATTTTTATGCTATGATAAAAGAACCTGCCAGTGTACCATTGGCAATCACTTTTTATTAATTTAAAAAACTTCTAAATACTTTTCATGAAAATTGCAATTGTTCCAATATATAGTGCCAATGCCTTGATAACTGTAAAATCTTCGTTTTTCTATACTCTGTATACCAAAGTCATAGCTCCCACAGCCGAAATCTCTAAAAGCATAGCCATCCAGCTGTATCTGACATTTTAAATAATACTCTCGCATTATTTAATTACCAAATATAAATTTTCAGAGTAATTTATCATTTCTTTATCGTAGTTGGCAACATTATACGTATGGCTGTGAAGTCGGTACTTACTTCAAACTTTGGACTCTAACTCCTCTTTTTTCCTACTGTCTGATTCTCACTCCTCTTGTATTCCAATATTAGACTTCGATTCCAAAATAAATATCAATTAATTTAAAATTTTTCATATCAATGGTTTTTTAATTGGTAAACATTTAATATTTTTTAACACTAGAATGACGGAAGTGGTCATTTTGACCTCATAACTACTTTGACCGCTGCCGTCGTTCTAGGAAGATTGTTGATTTGTTTTCTTATTATAAAACTTAGAATAATTTTCTTCTGTGTTTTTAATAATTTTAAGAAAATAAGAAAAGTAATAAAATTTCAATGGGCTGGGATTAGCCATTTTGGAGGAATCATTTCTCACAGTACTTACACGGTCAAAATGACCGCTTCTGTCATTCTAGTGTTAATTTATTACTTACAAAAACTATTAAAAATTAAATATTTCCAAAATAAAGTTATTTTTAAATAGTTTTTAGAAGTCTGTTTATTTTTTCTGAGTTTGATATCACTTCCACCCCAAACTGTTACCGACTGTGATTTTACAGCTCGTGTTATATACAACATGGTTTTGTTAATACTTTGTAGGGTCAAAAAGTTTTTGGTTTTTCATCATGAAGAAATATGCTGAAATGTAAAATATTTAGTTTTTTGGTCCAAAAATATAAGCAGGGGTTAGCAATAAATCTGACTATAAAACGATGTTGCAAAGATACGAAAATTAAATTGAAATATCTCGAGAACGGTTCAGTACTTTCCATATACATTACCATGTATTGTAGGGAAAGTAATAATTTTTTTTTAAGTATCAGAGTTTACAAAGTATCAGTATTTATTTTATTAAGAGACAAGTTTGATTAGTATCCATTTTCTGAAGCAGCAAGTAAAAATTATTTTATCAAATTTGTAGCAATATCAATGATATTGCTGATTGGTAAGTAATAAATTTCATGTTAAGAGTTATTGTAATTGCTAATTGTGAAAAGGTATTTCTTTTTGTTTTCTCCTACTATATTTTTATCTGTTTTTAGATGAAATTACAAAAACAAAAATCATCAATGCCCCCTAAAATAAAAAAATACACCTTAAAATTTAAAATTATCTTAATGGGTACTTTTACCCACTGAAAATTTTTTTCTTGCGAACACAGCTACCATTTGCAGATACTGAACAATTTAGCTACTTTTGATGTAAATTACAAATCCTGTCTTTTCATCTTGTCTTTACAAATCTTGTCCTTGATGACTCTATATTATACAGTCATCAAGGGTATCCCGAGGGCCAAGCAGCCCAAGTGACCTCTTGTGATCTCATCTTTGCAGAGGGCCTCAAAATTTTGTACATTATTTTTATTGGGCCTGTTTGGATATTTTTTTAAATACATTAGTAAATTATAACTAATCTAACATTTTCTTTTATTTTATATAATTCAGCATTTCACCTTTAGTTATTTGTGTAACCTTTAGCCATTTGTGTTTTACTTATGCAATGCTTTGGATACAAACTTTTCAGTTTGTAGTTGAATACACTGTGATCATGATACTACAATCCTCATGGTGTACTCTGTGATTTGGTGGTGTTAATGTAGGCTCTGTAGCACTTTGTATTTGTTTTGGTCTCTTTGAGTTATATTTTGTTATATTTTATGATTTCAGGAGAGCTTTCTTAATAGACTATGTCCTAAAAGCATTTTCATAATATTTATTTCTTCCTGCTTGAGTTATAACTATGGACCGTTAGATACTACATAGAGAAACTATGGTTATATGACTAGAGCTGGATTATCCATTACCTCTGAGAATATTTTTATATCATGATGAAGGGTCCCAAAAATTCCATGCCAGACCCTAAAGTGAAAAGACTAACATAATGAATCTGTAGTTATTTTTGAACTTGTATAAACAAAAAAAATTGTCGGCAAGGTTGGGTTTTTAACTGTAGTAAACCCAAATGTATAATATGTGTAGGATACATAAATTACATAGAAAATCTATCATACATCATTTCTTTATGGTACAAAGATGTAATATAATTTCTAAACTTATTTCCTTACTTTTTTATTATTCAATATAGTTTACTCTCCTCATCTTATAATTTCAAAACAATGTATTAAGATATTTGTAATTTCAAAATATATGAAATTTCAAAACAATATATTAAGATAATTGCAATTTCAAAACAATATATTAAGATAATTGCAATTTCAAAACAATGTATAAAATAATGGGAAACTTAATTATATATCACTTTATTGATTCAAAGATGTAATATAATTTCTCAAAATATTTGTTTACTTTTTATTATTCAACATGGTTTGCTTCTGGGGTATTTGATATATATCTTCAATAAGTTATAAACCTTTTGGGAATGAGTTCAAAACCACATTCAGAGATGAGTACCTTAGTTATTAAACTGCTCAAAATATCTACATCAATTGCTTAACTTGAAAAACTTATTTCAAACTGGCCATATGTCCAGAATTTGATTATAAATAAATGTTTCCCCATTCAAATTCATTCATTTTTGTGTTATACCTAGTGTTAATTTCAACCATAATTTGACCCATAGTGTTTTCTAAATGAGGTTTTTCCCATTTTTAATTTTTTAGCTTAAAATGTGGTTACAATGGATAATTTTTTCAAATTTGTCCTATTTCAGTATTTAGTAGTGGTCTTTAAAAAGGCTTTTTTATACTATACTTAGTGTAATTTCTTACTTGACAATATAATGCCATGAAAATAAAATGAATTAACTAATAAAGTAAAATTCCACAGATAATCACTAATCTTAGAAATACAGAAGATGGCTCAATTTTAAATTAATAATAAATTAGAATATAAAATGGGAAACATTTTAATTAGCTTGAAAGTTAACTTCACGATAAAAATGTAAATTTTACAAAATATACAATAAATTTTGAATTACATTGGATGTAAATGTTTTAAAAAAAGTCTAACATTTCCAAAGCACAATAACATAAAAAAAACTCTTTCTCGGCCTTTAGAAAATTAATTCTTCCTTAAAAATTAAGGAATGCAAAGTGTGCCAGATGTGAGTTTGAAAACTTTTTGCCAAACTGATGGTGTAAGAAATTGAAAATATCAACAATTCCGGTAAACTGAAACATGAAATTAATTAATATAATTCAGTAAAAAATACAATACCGTTCATTTATAAGATATATTTTTATAGTAATTTGTTTATTATTTTAATTGGGGCGAAAATAATAAAAATCGTCTGCCGTATAAACACATTTGATTTAATTGCTTTGCTAAGCAACGTGATATATAAGAAAGAATCTTCCTCATAAAATACTCTAATTAAATAACTTTTTGGATGTCGTCATATTTTTTATTGTTGAGTGAAAGCTTGTGAAAAATAAACCATGTAGACAGAGTTCCCATTTACCTTCATGTTTTAAACCAGCAATTTCCAACCTTTTTATTTTCCCTGCAATACATGGTAATGTATAGGGAAAGTATTGGAATCATACCGAAAATCACAACTCGAGTTTTCGACGGATCTACGCGTTTCGAGACCTCTAGAATACGAAAAAACCATTTTTAGCGTGACGTCTGTGTGTGTGTCTGTGTGTCTGTCTGTCTGTCTGTGCAGATTTTGTATCCACTGTAACTAAAAAACTAATGGACCGAATTTCACAAAATTTGATAGGTAAGTCACTTGTAGGCGAGTCTGGTGCTGATTAGTTTTGAGTAAGATTCGGGATAAAAGAACCCGCCTATTTTTGCGAAATGGTCCGCAAAAGCTTGTATCTACTCTAACTGAAAAACTAATGGACCGAATTTCACAAAATTCGGTAGATGAGTCATTTCTGGATCACTCTGGTGCTGATTAGATTTTGGTACGATTCGGAAAAAAAATAACCTGCCTTTTTTTGCAGAATGGCCCGCAAAAATCGTCAAAATCTATACTAAAGAACTACGTATGCTCAAATATATCCATTAAATGCTTGTTTAATAAGTAATTTTTAACGAAGAAAAGAATAAGACCAACCCCATTACACTAGGACCAGCTGTTCTCGAGATATTTTAGTTTTTCGTATTTTCTCTACGCCACCTTTGAAAATAAGTCCGGTTACCGAATAAGAAAGAAAATTGAATTAAAAGTGAAATAAATTTGATTAAAATAAAGAGAACGTGGATATAAGTCTGCAGGGAAAGTCATGTGCTGCCCACATCAGATTTTTACTTTCCCTGCAATACATGGTAATGTATAGGGAAAGTATTGGAATCATGCCGAAAATCGCAACTCGAGTTTTCGACGGATCTACACGTTTCGAGACCTCTAGAATACGAAAAAACCATTTTTAGCGTGACGTCTGTCTGTGTGTCTGTCTATGTGTCTGTCTGTGTGTCTGTCTGTGCAGATTTTGTATCCACTCTAACTAAAAAACTAATGGACAGAATTTCACAAAATTTTGTAGGTAAGTCACTTGTGGGCGGGGCTGGTGCTGATTAGTTTTGGGTACGATTCGGAATAAAAGAACCCGCTTTTTTTGCGAAATGGCCCGCAAAAGCTTGTATCCACTCTAGCTGAAAAACTAATGGACCGAATTTCACAAAATTCGGTAGATAAGCCACGTATAGGTCACCCTGGTGCTGATTAGATTTTGGTACGATTCTGAAAAAAAATAACCTGCATTTTTTTGCAGAATGGCCCGCAAAAATTGTCAAAATCTAAACTAAAAAGCTACGTATGCTCAAATATATCCATTAAATGCTTGTTTAATGGGTAATTTTTAACGAAGAAAAGAATAAGACCAACCCCATTACGCTAGGACTAGCCGTTCTCGAGATATATTAGTTTTTTTCGTATTTTTCTACGCCACCTTTGAAAATAAGTCCAGTTATCAAATGAGAACGAAAATTGAATTAAAAGTGAATTAAATTTAATTGAAATAAATAGAACGTGGATATAAGTTTGCAGGGAAAGTCATGTGCTGCCCACATCAGATTTTTACTTTCCCTGCAATACATGGTAATGTATAGGGAAAGTATTGGAATCATGCCGAAAATCGCAATTCGAGTTTTCGACGGATCTACACGTTTCGAGACCTCTAGAATACGAAAAAACCATTTTTAGCGTGACGTCTGTGTGTGTGTGTGTCTGTCTGTGCAGATTTTGTATCCACTCTAACTAAAAAACTAATGGACCGAATATCACAAAATTTTTTAGGTAAGTCACTTGTGGGCGGGGCTGGTACTGATTAGTTTTGGGTACGATTCGGGATAAAAGAACCCGCCTTTTTTTGCGAAATGGCCCGCAAAAGTTTGTATCCACTGTAACTGAAAAACTAATGGACCGAATTTCACAAAATTCGGTAGATGAGTCACGTATAGGTCACCCTGGTGCTGATTAGATTTTGGTATGATTCAGAAAAAAATAACCTGCCTTTTTCTGCAAAATGGCCCGCAAAAATCGCCAAAATCTAAAATAAAAAACTACGTATGCTCAAATATATCCATGAAATGCTTGTTTAATACGTAATTTTTAACGAAGAAAAGAATAAGATCAACCCCATTACACTAGGACTAGCCGTTCTCGAGATATATTAGTTTTTTCGTATTTTCTCTACGTCACCTTTGAAAATAAGTCCAGTTATCAAATGAGAACGAAAATTGAATTAAAAGTGAATTAAATGTAATTAAAATAAAGAGAACGTGAATATAAGTCTGCAGGGGAAGTCATGTGCTGCCCACATCAGATTTTTTGTTTGTAGGAACCATGTAGTTAAAGAAGACACAAAACACCTATGGCATGTTTGATTTTTCATTAGTATTTCGACAGCCCCTGGTCCTAGAAACTCGAAACATGAATTAAATTTTAAGTGGGACTATTTCACGGCTACCCACAAAATTTCATGAAATTCGGTGTAACTTCTCCCGTGATGATGAGACAAACACACAAATAAACAGACAGATTTTTCAATTTTATTTATATTTTAAATATTTGCAAATAAAAAATGATGTAAATAATTGAAATATGAGTAATCCCCATAATCTTATTTTATTGCGTGGCTACAACCCGATAAGACACAATCCAATGTACATAGTTATTAAAACGTCACACACATCAAATTTTTAAATGATATAATATGCCAATAAAATGAAATAGTACAAATTTTTCAATTACGAGGCAATAATAGACCATCAGAAATATTGTCTGCTTTTTGTTTTTTTTAATATATCAGACGATCATTATAGACATTTTTTTTATCAATGGAAAAACAGTTTTTCCAGAGTGAAATGAAATTTATATTAAAGCAATATTTCTTTAGCAATTCTTATGAGAGTACCATTGAAGAGTTTCAGAAGAAATACCCATACTTTAAAACTCCTAACAATTCAATAATTATGATGTTAGTAAAGCGTTTTTAAGAAATTGTGGCTGTTACATGCAGGCAAAGAGATAGCCATTTTAATTTAGGACAAACTGTCTAAAATAGAGACTACATGTGTTGAAACTTTTCAATGACATTCTCATAAGAATGGCTGAGAAATATTGCTCTAAAATAAAAATTCTTTCACTCTGGAAAAATACCATATTCTCGGACTGATGAAAAAGAAACATCGTAATTATCGTCGAATGAATAAAAATCAGCCGACGATATTTCTGATATATTTTTTAGAGTATTTTAATAGCATACGCTTTTTCTTTTATGGTATATTTTGATTTTTTTGATTTTGAACCCTACCATCCCAGCCCATCCTGGCCCCACCATAGGAATGTACTCGTGTTTGTTGGCGGGGGGGGGGGGGGGGGGGGTACTCAAAAATCGGAATAGTGAGAAAGTTCAAATTTGGTATGTCGTTGTCTTTCATACATTTTTCGTACATTTAAGTTATATACAAATAATAGGGTATACTACGTTTTTTGCTTTTAATTGTTTTGTTTTCTCATTAATGTTATTTTGTTAAATTATTATTTTCAAAGAAGCAAAAAATAAGTAAAATAACTCTTTTTTTTAATTCAATTTTTAGTGCTCTCAACGTTATTATGTCAAGCAGTTTTCTTTAAAAAAACTGATTATATTGTTTTTCAATTTATTTTTCATGACGTAGTCTGTAAATCTGTTATTTTAAATTGAATAATTATTTTTACCACAAACAAAAGAGGCTCTAAGATATCGGGTCCGGCTCCAAACTCTTAAGCGGCTTTGATTGTATAGGGAAAGTAAAAAAACCCTTGCAAACTCTTTTTAGGAATGGTGGGAATCAAAAGTCGCCATGTAATTTCAGTTGTAAGAAGCGCAAGATGACGAGACCAGATTCTGGAGCTATTCCAAATCTCTAGAACACTTTTTTCCCCCGGAGTGTTTGCGTTTCATTCGAAACTTGCCTGCGTTTACACGAGCCGACTGACATCAACAATTTATTATTTCTACTCTACCGTGTAGGGCTTTCAATACCGAGGCAAAAGGAAAAACTGGAATTTCGGCAGTTTTTTAATTATTAAAACCGGGATTCCGAAAAGATTTGCTATGTTTCAAATATTAATGCTATTCATGGAAAAAATGGGAGACATTTTAAGGAATAACAAGAAAGATCAATCATGCTTAAAGCATTGATTATGAAACACTTTCCAACAGCAATGCAATTTTATTTAAACATGTCTAAAATGCAATACATTCCTCGGTAATATTTTAAAACTTCTCACAATACTACATTGATTTATTATATTTGAAAACTTAAACCTTCATCGATAAAAATGAACTTCATTCAAATGACGGCATTGATATATAAATTGCCTGGTTTAAACATCTCTAAAATGTGATATATTCATCATCTAATGTGATATATTCATCATAATGTGATATATCATCTCTAAAATGTGAATTATCACGATAATTTATTATATTTAAAAACTTCATCGAAAACAACTGAAATTCATTCAAATGACGTCATAGAAAAAATAACACGCCTGGCTCTCTCTAAAAAAGCAGCATTTCATTCATAAATAATTTCCCATTTATGTCATTCATCACAATACTATAATAATTTATTTTATTTAAAAATTAAGACCATGGAGCTACAAGTAA
This sequence comes from Amaurobius ferox, assembly GCA_951213105.1. Classification (NCBI taxonomy): domain Eukaryota; kingdom Metazoa; phylum Arthropoda; class Arachnida; order Araneae; family Amaurobiidae; genus Amaurobius; species Amaurobius ferox. The sequence goes on along the minus strand of OX578150.1, from coordinate 8,233,995 downwards.
TTTAACTCTATGATTAAAACTTCATCGCAAAAAATCGTCCTTCTCTCGGTAAAGTCAATGAATATTTCTTTCATATCAGCTATGCAGACTCCATGAGCTAAATTCTTTTGCGTTAAAAAAATACAGCAATTTCTATACAACTCATCCTATATATTTTGCTGTTTACATTGTACATAAGTGAAAAATAGGCTTCGTTGTAGAAATAATCAAATTTGGATGAGCATTTAAACTCATATATATTGTAATTGCGTTGATTTAGTATGTAGATGCACAGAATTTAAACCAAAATAAAGTGGTTTTAGGACGGATACAACACTCAATATGAAATAAAAAGAACTTTAAAAATCACGATTTTGAGACTAGATGGATGCCATATATCATTTTGAAGTGGATCACGTGATACTTTCATATCATGGTCACGTGATCGTTTCGTATAAGAGGTCTTATTATTATTGTAATTTTTATTTAAAAAACTACTGAATATATTTCGCTGAATTTTTTTTTATATATTTTATGGAATAATTTGAATATTACCTAAAAATTTCGAAGTAATTTGTGAATTTTAAATCCGCTTAAAAAATGTTTGAAAAATTAGGTCCCATAGGGCTCAATGTATTTCATTTTTTCAACCCGGGTTCAATCCAAAACTAATTGGGAGATATTATTCATTTATATTCCCATAGGTCCTACAGACCGTCTGAACAACATACTAAAATTTCATTTTGATTAAGTCATTTTTACGACAGTTATCGTGCTAACGGACAGACAGACAGAATGAACAAAGTCATAAATACTTTTCAACTTTGTTGTAAAGTGTTAATAAAAAGGTTGATATTATAACTTAATTTTAAAGAAATGGCCATCTCACATTAACATGCAAAAATGATATAAAGTCTTACATAATAAAGGGAAATGTGTGTGGGCGATATTCACACAAATAAGTTCCTTAGCCATCGAAAATATTATCAGAAAGTTTCCATTTTGACACCATCGGTAAGATCGAAAAGTTCTCTGTCAAACTTTAAACGGGATCCATACGATTAATAAGACGAATTTTCATGAATTTATATATATATGTATATATATATATGATTTTATATATATATGAATTTATATATATATATATATATGTGTGTGTGTGTGTTTAAAACTTCTTTGATTTTTATATTGCAATATAAAAAATCTGATGTGGGCAGCACATGACTTTCCCTTATGTTTAAGTTCCCTTTATTTTAATTACATTTAATTCACTTTTCATTCAATTTTCGTTCTCATTTGGTAACTGGTTTCAAAGGTGGCGTAGAGAAAATATGAAAAAACTAAAATATCTCGAGAACGGCTAGTTCTAGTGTAATGGGATTGATCTTATTCTTTTCTTCGTTAAAAATTATGTATTAAACAAGCATTTCATGGATATATTTGAGCATACGTAGTTTTTTATTTTAGATTTTGGCAATTTTTGCGGGCCATTTTGCAAAAAAAGGCAGGTTATTTTTTTTTAATCGTACCAAAATCTAATCAGCACCAGGGTGACCTATACGTGACTCATCTACCGAATTTTGTGAAATTCGGTCCATTAGTTTTTCAGCTACAGTGGATACAAGCTTTTGCGGGCCATTTCACAAAAAAGGCGGGTTCTTTTATTCCGAATCGTACCCAAAACTAATCAGCACCAGCCCCACCCACAAGTGACTTACCTACAAAATTTTGTGAAATTCGGTCCATTAGTTTTGTAGTTAGAGTGGATACAAAATCTGCACAGACAGACACACACACAGACGTCACGCTAAAAATGGTTTTTTCGTATTCTAGAGGTCTCGAAACGTGTAGATCCGTCGAAAACTCGAGTTGCGATTTTCGGCATGATTCCAGTACTTTCCCTATACATTACCATGTATTGCAGGGAAAGTAAAAATCTGATGTGGGCAGCACATGACTTTCCCTGCAAACTTATATCCACGTTCTATTTATTTCAATTAAATGTAATTCACTTTTAATTCAATTTTCGTTCTCATTTGATAACTGGACTTATTTTCAAAGGTGGGGTGGAAAAATACGAAAAAACCTAATATATCTCGAGAACGGCTAGTCCTAGTGTAATGGGGTTGGTCTTATTCTTTTCTTCGTTAAAAATTACGCATTAAACAAGCATTTAATGGATATATTTGAGCATACGTAGCTTTTTAGTTTAGATTTTGACAATTTTTGCGGGCCATTCTACAAAAACAGACAGGTTATTTTTTTCTGAATAGTACCAAAATCTAATCAGCACCAGGGTGACCTATACGTGACTCATCTACCGAATTTTGTGAAATTCGGTCCATTAGTTTTTGAGCTAGAGTGGATACAAAATCTGCACAGACAGACACACACACAGACGTCACGCTAAAAATCGTTTTTTCGTATTCTAGAGGTCTCGAAACGTGTAGATCCGTCGAAAACTCGAGTTGCGATTTTCGGCATGATTCCAATACTTTCCCTATACATTGCCATGTATTGCAGGGAAAGTAAAAATTGACAAATAATCTAATGCTTATAATTTAATACCAGTTACTTTAAATATTACACACTGATCCTAAACAAAAAATAATTTCCTAAAGTCATCCATTTATTAATTATAAAGTTTTTAAGTGAACTCTTAAAAATTTTGAATAATTTTTTTTTTCTAAGTGGACTTTTTCGGATTGAAGTTTTTCTACTTACTCAAGCCATACCTATAGAGGGGGGAATCATATTGTCCATTCGCGCATGATACATCCTGATGTGTGATCGACATTTGGAGATTTTATATGTGTCGTGGGAATGATTTTTGCTAAAAACAGGCGATTTGGAAATTAAGTATGGTGCTATCTGTACCATTTACGTAGTGTGCACATATATTTTGGAAATATAAAAATTACCTTGTTTCCAGAAAATAAGGCCAATATATAAATTGGCCTAATTGTGCTGAGCTGAGATTGTTGAAATTAAGATTTAAATTGTGTCTGTCGGTAGATTTTGACGTAAAACATAGTCTCCGTAAGTAATGGATTTCGTTTTTGTGATTTGAGGGGGGGGGGGGGGGGATCACGCCCGTTGTGCCGATGTAGACGATTTACATGCAATTTTCACTGTTATTTATTTTTCTATTTTATGTAACTACCCTGATCTAACTCCAGGGCGACGTCGGGTATGACGCCCGCAACTAGCGGTTACGTCTTTAGCAATCGCTTATTTTCTTCCGAAGAAAATGGCCGCTTACTAAATAGGCGTCTGCTAATTACGATGCGCTAGCTATCTCGCTACTTATGTGATTCAGTAAGCTTTTCGGCAAAAGGATTTTTTAAGCAGTTTCTAAGCCGGAAAGGACCCCCATTCTTTGAAGTGCAGGGTTCGCACGGCCTTTAAAAACTTCTTAAATTCACATTTCGTTTTTAAGGGCTCTTAAAACTCCTTAATTTTGCAAAATTCTCCTCCCCCCCCCCCTTAAGATTTTTACCGTTCTAATTCCGAAATGCTAAAGAAAACCGGACAAACGACTGACGGTTCGAAATCGGGACTGTGCATTAATATATAGTAACCCCTCGTTATATCGCCCCTCAATATATCGCGCATTCGGATAGCGTTTCTGCTGTCTCCCATTTTTTTTCTTCTGATTTTTCGTTTACATTCTTTTGCTTTCCCAAGACTGGAGTGTTACAACATGAGTCTTCGGCGGGACGGGAGTGAATGAGGTTTTATTATTGTCTTTTTTACTTTCCCTGCAATACATGGTAATGTGTAGGGAAAGTATTGGAATCATGTCGAAAATCGCAACTCGAGTTTTCGACGGATCTACACGTTTCAAGACCTCTAGAATACGAAAAAACCATTTTTAGCGTGACGTCTGTGTGTCTGTCTGCAGATTTTGTATCCACTGTAACTAAAAAACTAATGGACCGAATTTCAAAAAATTTGGAAGGTAAGTCACTTGTGGGCGAGTCTGGTGCTGATTAGTTTTGGGTACGATTCGGGATAAAAGAACCCGCCTATTTTTGCGAAATAGCCTGCAAAAGCTTGTATCCACTCTAACTAAAAAACTAATGGACCGAATTTCACAAAATTCAGCACTTGTGGGTCACCCTGGTGCTGATTAGATTTTGGTACGATATGGAAAAAAATAACCCGCCTTTTTTTGCAAAATGGCCCGCAAAAAATTGTCAAAATCTAAACTAAAGAATTACGTATGCTCAAATATATCCATTAAATGCCTGTTTAATACGTAATTTTTAGCGAAGAAAAGAATAAGACCAACCCCATTACATTAGGCCTAGCCGTTCTCGAGATATTTTAGTTTTTCGTATTTTCTCTACGCCACCTTTGAAAATAAGTCCTGTTACCGAATGAGAACGAAAATTGAATTAAAAGTGAAATGAATTTAATTAAAATAAAGAACACGTGGATATAAGTCTGCAGGGAAAGTCATGTGCTGCCCACATCAGGTTTTTACTTTCCCTGCAATACATGGTAATGTATAGGGAAAGTATTGGAATCATGTCGAAAATCGCAACTCGAGTTTTCGACGGATCTACACGTTTCGAGACATCTAGAATGCGAAAACACTATTTTTAGCGTGACGTCTGTGTGTGTGTCTGTGTCTGTGTGTCTGTGCATATTTTGTATCCACTCTAACTGAAAAACTAATTGACCGAATTTCATAAAATTTGGTAGGTATGTCACTTGTGGGTGAATCTGGTGTTGATTAGTTTTTGGTAAGATTCGGGATAAAAGAACCCGCCTTTTTTAGCGAAATGGCCCGCAAAGGCTTGTATCCACTCTAGCTAAAAATCTAATGAACCGAATTTCACAAAATTTGGTAGACAAGTCGCTTATTGGTCACCCTGGTGCTGATTAGATTTTGGTATGATTAGGAAATAAATAATCTGCCTTTTTTTGCAAAATGGCCCGCAAAAATCTCCAAAATTTAAAATAAAGTACTACGTATGCTCAAATATATCCATTAAATGCTCGTTTAATACGTAATTTTTAACGAAGAAAAGAATAAGACCAACCCCATTACGCTAGGACTAGCCGTTCTCGAGATATTTTAGTTTTTTCGTATTTTCTCTACGCCATCTTTGAAAATAAGTCCAGTTATCAAATGAGATCGAAAATTGAATTAAAAGTGAATTAAATTTAATTAAAATAAAGAGAACGTGAATATAAGTCTGCAGGGAAAGTCATGTGCTGCCCACATCAGATTTTTATTATTGTGCTTTCGTTCCTAAATTTTTATTACATATGTTCCTAAAAGTATAATTTTTATCATATCTCCCGATATATCGCGCATTTTACCATGTCTCCCGGCAAGCGCGATATAACGAGGGACTACTGTATTATCAAAATAGAGATTACTTTCCTTGCAATACATGGTAATTATAGGGGAAAGTATTGGAATTATACCTAAAATCGTAACTCGGGTTTTCATTGGATCTACACGTTTTGGGACCTCTAGAATACGAAAAAACTATTTTTAGCGTGACGTCTGTGTAGATTTTGTATACACCCTAACTGAAAAACTAATTGACCGAATTTCATAAAATTTGGTAAGTAATTCCCTTATTACTTTCCCTGCAATACATGGTAATGCATAGGGAAAGTATTGGAATCATGCCGAAAATCGCAACTCGAGTTTTCGACGGATCTACACGTTTTGGGGCCTCTAAAATACGGGAAAAACTACTTTTAGCGTGACGTTTTGCCTGCGTGTCTGTCTGTGCAATCTTTGTATCCACGCTAACTCAAAAACTAATGGACCAAATTTCATAAAATTTTGTAGATAAGTCACTTGTGGGTGACCCTGGAGCTGATTAGATTTTGGTACGATTTAGAAAAAAAAAGGAATCCGCCTTTTTTACTCAATTACCGCAAAAATCGCATGTATCCACTGTAGTTGACAAACTAATGACTAAATTAAACAAAATTTGGCAGAGAAGTCGCTTGTGGGATACTGTGGTGCTGGTTATATTTTGGTACGATTCGAAAAAAAACATAATCGGCCTTCTTTTGCGAAATAGCCCGCCATTCTAAAATATCCGATCTGAAATAAAATACTACATATGCTCAAATGTATCCATTAAATGCTTGTTTTATACGTAATTTTGACGAGAAAAATAATACGATGTACCCCTCTACTCTAAAATGGACCATTCTAGACACATTTAAAGTTTTAATTTTGAGGAAATGAAGACGCTTTTCACTGTAGTTAAAAAGCTATTTAATAATTTTTTTTTTAAATTAGCAGTTAAGGCCCCTGATGGCTATCCCAATGTTGATTCGATTGTGATATGATTCGGAAAAGTATTGCTGACTCTTTTTTGCGAAATGTCCCGCAAAGATAGTGAAAATCTGTAAATGACTAAAATTGTTAAAATATATTAAGCCGACGCGGTGGTCGAGCGGTCAAGGCGAGCGTTTCCAAGCGATCGTTCTACCGCCGCGTTGTGGGCTCGAGTCCCACGTAAGGCATGGATGTTGTGTTGTTAGGCGCAGTGTGTTCCGCCCCCCCCCTCTGGTGCGCCTGGGGCAACGTCCTAGGACGGCTAAATGGTTCACGTTCCTGGCCGATATATAGGCCAATGATGGAAGTCAAGTATCTGGCAATTTGATAATATATATATATATTAATTGAGTACTTGTTTTTCTGGTAAGTTTTGACCACTAAGCGAATAAGACTGACCCTATGACTGTGGGATGAACCGTTCTCGAGATAATTTATTTTTTTGGAATTTTGAGGACCTGAAGAATTTAAAGTGAATTAAGTTGCCAAATGAAACGAAGATGCAATAAAAGGCAAATTGGATATCATATCATAAAAGTATCCATGTTATTTTCTGCAATTAAACTTAATTTAATGCATAATGAAATAAAAAATTAATATGAATCTGCAGGGAATGTCATGTGCTGCTCACATCAGATTTTTTAAATTTCTTTTGTTCCCAAATCCGAACTTCATTAGCGGGATTAAAAGTAGATGAAAATAAAGTAGGAAAACACTGAAGATACTTGATTAGTGCACTTCTCTTTCTGCCTGACAAATTACTATAAGTTTCTCTTTCTTTACAGAGGCAAAATTTTGCCAAATTATTCTTTGTTTGGAGTCTATTTGGGCAAAAAAAAATCTGAAAATTTTTGCTTTAAAACCAATATTTCCAAATATAATTATTCGTTCTAGGATTTCCTTAGGTTCCTTATTAGCGAGAACGATATTTTCACCAAGTATTTACTGCTTATGTTGAGTCAGACAAGTCAAAAAAAAAGAAGTTGTGTGAGTTATATTTGTGGTTAGTGTTTGTTCTCTGCTAGAAAATAATGGGATTAAAGGGGTCAAGCATTTTAATCAGATTGAAATATATAAATATTTTACGAATATAATGTTTATTTTTAAATATTTGCCTGATATCATTTAAATTTTAATATACAACTTTCAATCTTGATCTCTTTTATTCCAGTTTAATTTCTAAGCATGTCAGAACCAATAAAAATCTGATGTGGGCAGCACATGACTTTCCCTGCACACTTATATTAGCGTTCTCTTTATTTTAATTAAATTTTTTTCACTTTTAATTCAATTTCGTTCGCATTCGATAACCGGACTTATTTTCAAAGGTGGCGTAGGGAAAGTACGAAAGACTAAAATATCTCGAGAACGGCTAGTCCTAGTGTAATGGGGTTGGTCTTATTCTTTTCGTCGTTAAAAATTACGTATTAAATCAACATTTAATGGATATATTTGAGTATACCCAGTTTTTTATTTTAGATTTTGGCAATTTTTGCGGGCCATTTCGCAAAAAAAGGCAGGTTATTTTTTTCTGAATCGTACCAAAATCTAATCAGCACCAGGGTGACCTATACGTGACTCATCTACCGAATTTTGTGAAATTCGGTCCATTAGTTTTTCAGCTACAGTGGATACAAGCTTTTGCGGGCCATTTCACAAAAAAGGCGGGTTCTTTTATTCCGAATCGTACCCAAAACTAATCAGCACCAGCCCCGCCCACAAGTGACTTACCTACAAAATTTTGTGAAGTTCGGTCCATTAGTTTTTTAGTTAGAGTGGATACAAAATCTGCACAGACAGACAGACACACACACAGACGTCGCGCTAAAAATGGTTTTTTCGTATTCTAGAGGTCTTGAAACGTGTAGATCCGTCGAAAATTCGAGTTGCGATTTTCGACATGATTCCAATACTTTCCCTATACATTACCATGTATTGCAGGGAAAGTAAAAATCTGATGTGGGCAGCACATGACTTTCCCTGCAGACTTATATTCACGTTCTCTTTATTTAAATTAAATTTAATTCACTTTTAATTCAATTTTCGTTCTCATTTGAAAACTGGACTTATTTTAAAAAATGACGTAGGAAAATACGAAAAACTAAAATATCTCGAGAACGGCTAGTTCTAGTGTAATGGGGTTGGTCTTATTCTTTTCTTTCTTAAAAATTACGCATTAAACAAGCATTTAATGGATATATTTGAGCATACGTAGCTTTTTAGTTTTGATTTTGGCAATTATTGCGGGCCAATCTACAAAAAAATGCAGGTTATTTTTTTCTGAATCGTACCAAAATCTAATCAGCACCAGGGTGACCTATACGTGACTTATCTACCGAATTTTGTGAAATTCGATCCATTAGTTTTTCAGCTAGAGTGGATACAAGCTTTTGCGGGCCATTTCGCAAAAAAATGCGGGTTCTTTTATTCCGAATCGTACCCAAAACTAATCAGCACCAGCCCCGCCCACAAGTGACTTACCCACAAAATTTTGTGAAATTCGGTCCATTAGTTTTTAGTTAGAGCGGATACAAAATCTGCACAGACAGACACACACACAGACGTCACGCTAAAAATGGTGTTTTCGTATTCTAGAGGTCTCGAAACGTGTAGATCCGTCGAAAACTCGAGTTGTGATTTTCGGCATGATTCCAATACTTTCCCTATACATTACCATGTGTATTGCAGGGAAAGTAAAAAATGGTTTCGAAAGCAAGTCTAACTTTAAAGATAAGTATTTGTCTTACAATAAAATATCTGATGTGGTGCAGCTCATGTCTTTCTCTGCAAACGCTTTTTTTTTTCTTTTGTCTGCAGGGGCTCTTGCTTATATGCACTATATATGCATAAATTATCTCCATATTTTTAAAGTGACCCATTTCAAATATTATCTGGTTACTGTCAGTATAAATGAATAAATGTTTTACTAAACGAAATAATTTTTCGCATAAATGGTGGGATTGTGCAATTTATTTTGTACCTTGATACATTACTAAGAGTCCACAAGCATCTTTTTCCATCCATCTTTATCCTTTAATTATTATACAATAGGCAGACTAAATTTTCTTATTTTCATGTTTTGGTTAATTTTAAAGAAATATTGGGCATAATTAACCAAATGTTATGAGACTTGATAATGGTGGAAATGAGATGATTCTTGCAGTTAACATTCTCGTGCAGTGCTTTGAATCTAAAAGCTTTGCTTTTTTTTTTATGGAGTTTATTTATAAAAAAAACGATTTTACTCGCGCTTCGCCCATTCTTAATGGCTAGTGGCCACTAACTGTGACATCTACACACTTAGTTCAGAATATCAAAACTGATTCATTTAAAAAAAAAAAAATGGATTAGCTCACATTCTGAGAGTCAAAATGATGCAAGTTTATTTTTAAATCCCTTTGTGTCTTAACACCTCATTGGAATTTTCCATTGATCTGGAAGCTGAGACGTATCGAATGAGACCAAAATCAAAATTCTGGTTCAAGTGAAAGTACTCAATCAATTTGAAAAATTGTTTAATTATTTCTTTGCTTCATCGCCCCTAATTCTAAATTGTCGAAATATTAGATTTTTCGGTTGACATGAAGATGAGACCAAAATCAAAATTTTAACTAGAGTGGAAGTGCTTGATAATTGGGCAAAGAGGTTTTGAGTTTTTTTATTATTCCTTCGCACCATCACTCCTAATTTCATATTTTGGAATTTTTGTTTTTCCTTTAGTCTTGAAACTGAGATGGATTGAATCACATCAAAACCGAGATTCTAGCTATAGTGGAAGTGCTTGATAATTTTGATACATCATCCACTCATTCACTCAGTCAGTCAGTTCAGTACACATTATATAGATATATTCTTTTAATTGATAACATGCTAAAAAAATCTGATGTGGGCAGCACATGACTTTTTCTACAGATTAACATTCATTTTCTCCTTATTTCTGTAATAATTCATTAAATTGAGTTTAATTACATAAAATAACGGGGATAGTTATTTGAAGTTACACTGAATTTGCACTTTTGATTAAATTTTCGTTTTCATTTGGTAACTGAACGTATTTTCAAAGGCGTCTTAGTAAAAATGTAAAAATTAAAATATTTCTCTCAAGAACGGTTAGTCCTAGAGCAATGAGATAGGTCTTATTCTTTTCATCTTAAAAAGTTACGTATAAAATAAGCATTTAATTGATACGTTTGAGCATACTTAGTCTTTTATTTTTTATTTTGACGATTTTACAGGCCATTTCGTAAAATAGGTAGATTCTTTCTTTCCAAATCATACCAAAATTTAATCAGCACCAGGGTAACCAACAAGTGACTTATCTACTAAATTTTATGAAATTCGGTCAGTTAGTTTTTTAACTAGAGTGGATACATACTGTTTTTGCGGGCCATTTCGCAAAAAGGCAAGTTCTTTTATCTTGAATCGTACTCAAATCTAATCAGCACAAGGGTCACACACAAGTGACTTACCAAATTTTATGCAGTTTGAGTGGATACATACATTGCATAAACAGCGCAAACAGATGTCACACCAAGAATTTTTTTTTCGTGTTCTAGAGGTCCCAAAATATGTAGATCCATTGAAAATGTGATTTTCGACTCTATTCCAATAATTTTCTTATACATTACCATGTATTGCAGGTAAAGTAACAATAAACAAAAAGTAAAAATGAGTTAATATAAATTTGTTTATACTTGAGCAGAATTTTTATATATGTAAATTTGTAATAAAAAAGACTTTGAATGAATTTCAACTGCTACAAATCATTCGAATTGTGCATTGGTCTGTTACAAAACTTATACGAATTTTAATTTTACCTGATACATTTCTTATGTTATTTATATAGCACTGGATTGTGTATTGGGATTATTTAAAAGAAATTATAATTTAAGCAGCTGCGCAGATGTTAATTAATTTTTCTGGAACATATTTTTCTTTGGAAAATAATGCTGATATAAAGTAGAGGGTTGTAGCGAGTAATCTATAAACTCCTTAAAATTTTTTGATAGGCCATTAAAACTTCTTAATTTTTGTTTTCAAAATTGAGTATGAACCCTATATGAACCCTATTTCTTTCCTTGGGACTAAGTACTTGTAATGTAAGTCATCTTCCTCGGTATAACATCATGCCAGTGATACAACTAGGAATTTTAGTCCCATTAGTAAAATATGTAAAAGGGGTCCCTACCTTAAAATTTAGTTTCCCAAAATTTAGTTTTTCCGAAATTAAAATTTTGGGCCAAAGTTTAGTTTTGGTTCCTAAGAATAAAAGCATTTCAAAAAATGCTTTTAGTTTGAAGGTTCCCAAAAAACAATTTAGTTTGGAGAAAACTGAAATTTGGAGGGCCCCAAGAAATAAAAGTATTTTAGAAAATGCTTTTATTCTGGGGGCTGCTTTTTTCTTCATAAGTGAACAAATTTGAAACTTTTGTACTTTTTTAATTTTTCATTTTTTCTGAAGCTCTGCTAGTTTTACTTAAATTTTTGTCATTTTAAAATGTATTAAAATAGTTTGAGAAACTATTCACTGTTTAAATTTATATTAAAATGCTATTAGAACCTTAGATCATTTACACTTTGTTTGCTATTCCTTTCTGGGAAGTGAAGCTATTAATAAGCACATGCACACATTTGGTCTAATTTTATCTCCTACCTCACATATGATAGGGCCCCACGTTTTTGAAACTCTTGAGAAGCATTTTTATTTATATATTACGAGTAATGAATATTTCATGTAAAATTGCATAATACTAATAATGTCACTGCATCATGTCCGTATCTATCTGTTGCCTTTAAACTGTTCTTTCACTATCAAGCATTCATTTTTGATTGTGAGATGTTTTCTTTAAATAACCCCCTGCAGAGCTAATTAATGAAAGGTAAAAATGTTCCACGTTAGCAGTCATTAAAAACAAGCCTCGTTAACTTTCTGTGTGCAGGAAGTGATCTAGCAGCTACCTTCATTTGCAGTTTCAGTTTAGCTAACATTCTGTTAATGATGAGCTCATGAAAAAAAAGAGTTTAGTTCAGGTATCAATTCTTTTTATTGTTAAATAATGTAGCACAGTAGAAACTTAAAACATTTTTAATGGGGCTGACATTTTATAAAATGGTAGATTGTTAATTTTTTTTTTTTTTTTCTATTTACAAAGTATACATTGCGTCATGCAATAACTGTTTCCATGTTTTTGGGTGACACCACTAGGCGATAACAGCTTAGTGTATAACATGTCACTTGGGGTGTATAACATCCATCTATCAGTTCTTTCAGGGATTTAAAATGAAAATTCTGGGTATAAGAGAGTAAGTAGATCTTTTCCCTTAAATTCGAGATACAGATCTTGAAATAAAAATTGAAAAAAAAAGAAAAAAAAAAAACATCATCAGATTTATAGTTCATTTTGGGTGTTGAAATATGGTGTTTTTAAAAATTTTATATGTCTAATAAATTTAACTTCAAAATTTCTTCTTCATAATTTTTTTTTCTTGCAAAAGTAGGATTTTAAAGAATAAGACCTAACGAAGTTCTTGATAGTATACTGTATGGAAATCCATGCATGCAGCCCCATATAATATTTTTTTTTGTATAATTTTGTCTTTGTTCACTGTTTAGAGAAAAGATGTATGCAGATTTGCAGGCAGTGATCATGTGAATATTTTCATGACATTTTTTCAAGAGTGAATGAAGTGCTGCATAAACAAAGAAACATTTTGAAAATATACCTAAAATATTCAAGCATAATTTGATGTAAAATAATATTTATCCAAAATAAATTATTGGTGAGACCAGGCTAATAATGCCCCTTAATAACAAAGTTGCCATTACAAACTGAAGGCATTAAATACTTGAAATGCTGCTATTTCTATAAATTGTTTTATTATTCTAATCTAGTTTGATGAATTATTTTCCAAGTTTTTTAAACTCTAGTATGAAAAATTATTTTCTGATTTTGATAATTTGCAAACTGATATTTTTTGCTATTTTTTGCAGTTTATCCATTTGTTGGATGGCGATGACGCGCCTGATGGTTGGGCACACACTCTTGACGCCGCTGCATTCCTGATTGGTCGTCGGAAGACGTCATCATGGGAAGTAGCTGCTCCTCGGCTCAAAAGAAAAAAGATAAAGACCGCCAAAATGCCGGCGGGTGAGTTATCTTCCAAATTCAGTTTTTGTGAAATAGGAATAAATACAGAGAAAAGCAGATGGAAGCTGCTAATAGTCTTATAATTCCTTAAATCAATGATTCTCATACTTTTTGCTTATGGAATACTTTTTTAAATTGATACATACCTACAAACACTAGCAACTTTGAGCTTATTTAGATTTCAAAACATTTATGGTATTACTATTGATGTAAATTTTGTTTTATTAGATAAACTATAAATACACGTATTAGCATAAACGAATTTATAAGAATAAAATGCATTATCTGTATGTAATGTAGTGAAAAATCCAAGCAATGTACAACCATGAAAATCAGTACAGGTAAAGTTCATGCCAAGCCCCAATAGATTTTGGAGAGATTAAAAAAAAAAAAATTTCGAATTAGTATTAGTATTTTTAGCTATTTAATGTTGAAGCGAAATTTTAAAACTATTTTCACATCAATTGGTTCCTTATAAGTTGAAAATATTATCATAGAGTTTTGATCAAAACATCATCATTAAGATCAAAAAATGCTCTTTAAAACAACCTTTAAAATGAATTGTACTAACACTAATTCTCGAATTTTCCTGAATTTTTGAAAAGATTCAAGTTTGGGGGGTTTTTGAATACATAATTGATAGAATAATATTCTAACGGAAGCTCATAAAAAGATATAATATTTTTTGTATTTGAATGCTATTATGATGCCTCTAATAAATATGGAATATAAACTTGTGAGAAGTCGAGTGGAGTGTTATACTTCAGATATTTCAAATTTTTTAATAGTTAGCCTCTTAATGATTATAAAAAACAAGAAGCAAAATTAATTTAGAAAATATTATCATTTGTAGGCTTTTATATGTAACATCTCAATTTTTGTAAGCAGATGAAACAGTGGTATAAATTTTCACCAAACAAATGCTCATTTTAGAAACTTATGTCAAATTTTAGAAATTTATAAAACTCAAATTGAACAGAAACTATACACGATGTTGTTGTTGAAACCCAGACCGCCCGACCTACCAGAAAGGTGTTGAAGACCCAGACCGACCGGCTCGTCAGCAGGGACATGAGCAATACCTGTTTGGACGGTCGGGAAATGCCACCCAATTTAGACCGGAACCCAGTGGGGGAGGCATCCACAGGGACCGTACCCTCCTTCCCCTACCACCAACCTCTCGGAAGGACTTTCGGACCCACATGTTTAACGTGATCGTACTCCGCATGAACACGGCGGCAGTTTTGGCAGCGGCTGGAATCGAACCCGGGCCTACCGAGTGCAACTCCAGCGCGCTAACCAATGGGCTACTGCGCCCACTATACACGATGTGTAAAACTGCATTCCATTTTCGAATCCAATGCATCAAATTACATATGAATCAACTGTTTTTACCTTTGCTACAAAATCATTGCAGGCTAGTGATATCTATGTATTTTACATTCATTTAATTATTTTGTTTTATGAAAAAGATAATGAGTTGAGAATTAAGTTTTTGCTTTATCATTCAATAACTGGTTTTATATTATGGAGATGAGATTGGTTCATTTTTCTAGGTGCAGTCCATTTTCAAGGTGCAGTTCCATGCTGACTAGTGATTGTTTCAGGTTGGCCTGATTGTAAAATTTTCATTTGTAGAATAAGAAATTTGACAAAAAAAAAGTTAAAGTTATTACATACCTTTTTATTAGTGATCGGATGGTTAGCGATTTTCGGTACCTAGTAATTGAAGTAAGCATGTATTTAGAATCACTTTAAAGGTTTGTTTTGCCATGCAGGAATTAAATACAAGTGTTCTACTTCTAAGCTACGAGGACTTTGTGGAATTCCTTAATTTGAACAGGAACCTCACAAGCAGTGGCGAAGCATGATAAAATTATTTGGGGAATCATAAAACCAGGGACCAAAATTAACAAAGAAAATTTTCATACTGTATATTTTAACAAAGTTACGAATAAAATAAAGTATAATTGTGGAATTACAGTGGAAATCAATTAATAATATTTTGCAATTTTGTTATTACAGTGGAACCCTGGTTTTGTGTTTTGCTGTGTAACCGATTTTAAAATGTTATATACTGGAAAATACAATGCATAGAAGACTCCATTTTAGCTAGTGTACACAAATCAAGGAAAACAAGAAAGTAAATATACCACTCACCAAACTTTAATTTTTCATTTATCAAAAGTTTAATTTATGATTCACATAGAAATATTTTGTAAATGTCAAAACCATTATAATTTAGAGATTCTTTTAATCAAATTTGCTATTAACTTCTAAAACTACTCTTCAGAGTCTTCAGACGATAAACACTGTTTGTGGGAACAAAACGATTCAGGCGAGGAAATCCCATAATGAAGACAGATAGGTAATCTTTACACCTCTAAAAAATTCTGCAGCTTAGACATGTCTACCTAAGCCTATACAACGGTTAAATGATATACTTACAGACACAAAATCTTTTAGTTCCATTCCCAAAGCAATATCACCAGACTGGGTAGACATTTCAAAAGATGTTTCTCCTGAATCATACTTGAGGGTGTAGTTAGAGCAAAAATGTTCCTATATCTTCGTTTGTTTACAAAGAAAAAATGTTATATATTTATTTCTAATAATATATAATTAAAATAAAAGTTACTTGGCTTTAAATTATTGGATACACACTATCTACCTTCTTCCCAGCCACTCAAATTCCTGCTGTAAGCCCTAGGGCCAACCAAGTGGTCTGGGCCTTCAACTCTATCTATCTTGTCTTCTCCCCATATGCTTCACCACTGCTTACAAGTATGTTAAGCGAAAATTATAATTTATGCAGAACTAGAAATAGATTTCAATTCTTTCTTTACAATTGTGAAAAAATACATATTAAAAACCTTGATTCTAACATGCATTTAATAAATTGAATTAAATTATATTCTTACAAATAGATAATTGTTTCAAATGATTATTTACAAATAAATTAATAATTTTGTAAATAATATTGTCGCAAATAATTATAATATTATATAAAGAGAGAGAGAATTTTCTATTCAGTCAAAACAATAATGTAATTCTTGAAAACATTCCAATATTTTCATGTACTTTCTACTTTAACAAAATGCAATTTTTTTCTTATTCCTTCTTTGAGTGATTTGGTGTAAATGCATAGATTCATCCTTAAATCTTTTAAAAGTGTAATCTTTTAATCATAATTTTGGTTAACAGGCTAGATTTTCTGAACTGTTAACCAGTTAATGGCTAAATATCTGATCACTACTTTTTGTAAAACACATTTGTGGCCCCTTACAAAAGCTTGTTGAAAAATTTCACTAAAATTCCAAAATTCATTATTTGTATGTAACATTTCATTTTGGCATTTACATCTGACCTAAACATGTTCATACTCTGCTTTCTCTCAAAATTATGCTGTGAAAGGGAACATATTTAGCTGGAATCAGATTCCCAGTTTGCTTTGGGAAAGATTTCTACAACTTCAAAGGTGTCGAATAGTAGCTCAACAAGGTTGAGTCACCATTTTATTTCAACAAGGCTGCTACAGGGTTTGGAGTTATATTTCAGCAGTTAAATATCTTAATTCATAACTATATCAACTCATGTCCAAAATTAAAGTATAAATCACTTTTAGGAAAAAAAAAAATAATAATCACTTCAGAATTTAAAGAAATTGAGTTTGTACACATGATCACAAATAAATAGATACTCTAAGTCCTCTGGACGAGTCGGACGGCCTGGGGCTTTCACATGATCACAAATAAAACAAACATTGAATTTTCATTACAGCATTTTTTGAGAGTACATTGTGGATAAATAACCAATTTTATATAAAAAAAACTTCTCAATTTTTGGCTTTGTTAGGATAGAAACCTTTTTGGATAAAATGAAGGCAAAGAAAAACTTTTATTTTTAAACTTCTTAACCCAAAACAACAAAATATATATTGATCAGTTATACTTTCATTTTGTGAACAAATCAAATATTATAGATATTAATAAAATTTAATCTTTAATTATTTTTTTTTCTCTCTTTTTAGTCGCATTTGTTCTTAATAAATTTTCTGTATATGTTGAAAATATCAGATTATATCTAAATTTCAGATATATATATCAAAATCTGCAAAATTGGAAATTTTGTTAGTTTAACTATGTAAGGTTGATTAAAAGTAAGTTTTGGAAGAGAGCAAAGAACAGCCTCCTTCACTAGGATAAGAAAAAGTGAGTGCCAGTACCAACATAAACAAGAATGTGCCTACTCTACTAAAAGCAAGTAAATGGCTATCGTACCAAATGCAAGAATGCTTCTTTGTTCTAACAAAGGAGGTTGTTCTTTACCCCTGAAACTGGTTGATACTCTTAATCAACTTTGTATGATGTTAAATTTATAAAGTATTTATTTTTACATATTGATTCAAACAGCTGTTTAAGCATATTTTTATATTTATCAAAATCTGATACAATGAAACCCCAATTTTTTTATTCTCTAATTTTATGTTTTTTGCATCATTTTATGTCAGTCTAATGTGATCATTCTTTTCTAGATTAAAAATAGGATAGGTACCAGTTGATATTAGTTAGTCTCAAGTAATGAACAATTTAATTTATAGTTATTAAACAAAATTTAAGGTCTTGTAATAATTTTTCAAGTTGTTAACTAGTTTTGTAAAATATTTTAAATTATAAATTTTTTTTAATGAGCAGAAAAGTAACTTAGATGAATCCAGCAATGTAGTACATAGTTTGCAATTACAGTGCACATGTTTGCCTTAAACTGGGATTTTTTAAATGAACCCAAATATTTTTTTTTTTACTTTTTAAGATTTAATTATCAATATATATATAAATATTGCAATTTTTTACATTTAAAAAACTTAGATCATGACTTTTTAAAATTTCCCCCTTTCTGGGAAAAATTTTAAGAAATTATGAAACCTTTTAGTGTTGGTTTTCGAGAGGATTTGTCTTGTTCCTGATAAACAAAGTGCAAAGCGGCTTATTTTCAACAAATGTTTGCGTTGAATGTTCTTTGTGAAATATGGATATATTTCCACCCACCACCACCTTTCTTTAAATATTAGGGTGTTGTTAACTGTATAAAGCAGACCTTCACCTATGCAGCTTTCAAAAAGTAGGCCATTTTAGCTCCCCTCCTCCCCCCTTAAAAAAAATTGTAGGCACTCAGACAATTGGCTGAAAGTGGAACAGTCTTTCAGCCAAGAAAATTGCCCTGTGCCTGCTTACTAAAATCTGGTCATCCTCCTGCAGTCTCAAAAACTTCCTATACCAACAATGTTTTTTTTCCTGTTTAATATATTTGCCCAGTCTCACATATTCCTGCATCATGCGCTTTAAATTTTTGATGCTGTTTTGTCAATTTTATGTCCTTTGAACTTTAAAATATTAAATGTAATATTGCGGCATAATTTCTAAAAAATGTAATTAAAAAAGAATAAAATACTTTAGGATAAAAATCTTTATTTGATTATATTAAAAGAGATTAAAACTGCATTAAAAGTCCAAGTGCTTTTGGATGTAAAACATCCTTTATTAGGGCCGTATACTAAGAAAAAGATACATTGACTTTTTATATCCAGTCAAAAACTGTGAACAAAATCTGTATATCATTAATTGCCAAATTACACAAGGGTAAAATATTGGGATGAAAAAATATATAATTTGATACAACAGAAATAAAATACAAAAGTAATAAATTCAAATGTTTAAAATTTCAGACAATGATTTAACTCTGAAGGAGTTGAGAATGAGGTGCCACACAAAATTGTGTATTGTGATTGTGATTCCATTTGTAATTGTGACCCGGTTCAAAACCTCAGTCTTGCGTGGTAGATATGCATATTGTGTTCGCTGTTTTTGACTGGGTATAAAAAACCATGTATATATATTTTTTAGCATATGCTCCTAGTGAATTATGTTTTATGTCCAAAAACATTGTGTTTCTAACATCTTTTAGTGGGTTCAAATAAAAACTTTCATTCTAAAATGTTTTTTTAAATATTAAATTTACTTTTGACAAGCAAAAATTTTAACATGCATAAAAATGCAAATTTTTCATTTCTGTCACTGCCTCCTAGTGATATGTTGAGCTTTTATCTTCTAATTACATCACTAAAAACATAAATAATGGAAATAAATGGGTTACATTTAGGACATTATGATTTTAACTTGTAAAAAACCCTTTATTTTAAAAATTTTTGATAACATTATTTTGTAAAATTGCTGATACGTGTTTGTCTTGGAAAATCGGTGACATTACGATGTCGTCTGAAAAGTTATCCTTCTCATCCACCAGATGGCAACAGCAGTGATTTTGAGTCAGTTGAAGATCATTATTTAGAGTTTTGTTTCATACATGTTTGAAGTTTTGGATATTTGCTATGAACAGGCACCTAAAATCCATAACTTTATTACTCATTTTTGATGAGCATATTTGTTACATATTATTCCTGACACGCATGTAGTTATTATCAATATTAATGAAAATTTAAAAGTACTGTATCTCTTGCAAGTATATAAAAGCAAGCTATGCATAGTGCATACTTGTTTCCCAATGTCAGTTTCAATTTTTGTGCAGAGCACAAAAATACCATATGAAACATAATAAATATATATTAAAATTACAATAATCATGTTAAAACAGCTCTATCATCCATTTAAATCTTAAAAGACATTTCCAAGAACTTATTCCAACCAAAAATTCCTACAAACTATAAAGTTGAAACATTTTTTTTAACTTGAAAATTAATATATTTATCAGATATTCAAAAACCATAAATCAATATTTATTTAATATTTATTTACTTGTTTAAATCACATAATGGCTACTTAAATTAGTTATTTCTCTTTCTCCCACATGAGCAAGAAGAGAAAAACTCTTAGTAGCTTCCATCTGATTTTTTAAAGCCTGCTTAATCTGTTAAAAATTTTTATTACATCAGAAGTTTAAATATTTTGTGGCATGGAATGGCTATTTGGAGAGATTGCCAAAGATAGTGAAATTTTTGAACTTCTGCTCATAATGTAGCATATTGATATAAAAAAACTGTTTCTTGATAACAATTCTCTAGATAAATGCTTGAAATGCCTTTCTGTTATTGAAAATACAGTGAAACCTCAATAAGTTGATATGCCATGGGGTAAGATATTTATGGAGTTATTGAGATAGAGTAAAATTAAAAAAACAAAACTTCTACCAATTTTGTTTTCAATCTGACACACTTTCCTGACAGAAGAATTTTCACCACATATTGAGCACGAACCAATGTTATGGCGATGTTTGAAACGATTCAACCAACCATTGTTTGCTGTAAACTCATTTACTCTTAAGTTTCTGAACAAATTTATTAGCTTTTTCTTGGATAACTACACCTGATAAGGGAATTGAATGTTCATGAACATATTTAAACCAAAACAAAGTTGCTTCTTATATTGCACTAAAATCAGATTTTCGCAACCTTTTTATTGGACAGTTCTCATGTTTCAAAAGTCTTAAAATTTTTTTTTTTATTTTGTACAAATATAGCAACTGTCAAATGAGGATTACTACATTCCTTTACGGCACTGCTTTTGATCGATTTGGAGTTTTCTTAAAATTTCAACTTTAGTTTACATTGGAAAAAGCTAAAGTTTATGATGGACCATTTTCACATAAAAATAACATCAAAAACAGATAAAGTCATTTGGTTTGCCTGCCTTTTGTATGAAAGAGAAAACTTATCCACTCAAGGCTGCACCCTTTACCGGTGAACTGAAAGCCACCGGCTGAGAAATGATCAGGAAAGCAAATCGCCAAATCTCATAAAACGTGATGAGACCCGTTACATAATGTTTTAGTGAAAACTTCTTTGTTCTGATATTGCAATAAGTTCTTAAAAATGTAGGGTTGTTTGTTTTTGTTGGAAAGAAAATGAATTTATGTTGACTTAAGTGGGTGTTTGTTTTGCAACGCCAAGTTAAAAGAGATTTTTCTCCATAGCACAGTAGATTAGACCAAACAAAATCTGAAGAAGAGTTGAGTTATCTAAAATGCTGACTTATCCAGGGGTCAAGATAGCAAGATTTCACTATACTTTATTAAATTAAATGCAAAGAATGAATCATCTTGTTCTCCTGGAAATTAAGTTAATTTAGCCCTTCTTTGTAAACCGTTACATATTATTGTTCTTTGAGGTTTCCTGGTGTTTACAGAAATTGCTTTTGCTTTTTATTCATTCATCAAATACTTTTTATACTTCATTTACTAACAAATGTATTTATTTTTTTACAATTAGATCCCCTATTGATGACCGCCGTCTTTCAGCTGATAGTGGGGTGTATGGTCCAAGGGGGTCACCGCCTTCCCGCAAATGCTCGCTTGATCCAAAACCAGCCCCAGCTACTGTTCCTGAAAGCCCCTCAGAAGCTACGCCCCCTAAGGTACCTGTTGATGCTGCTCTGTCCTCTATAAGTGCTGGTGGATCATCTAGTTCTCCTCCTGGAACGGTTTGTCTTTCTATCTCTTTCTTCCTTTTATTCTTCCAATATGCAAGCTTATCTTCCAAATTTAAATACACCTGGATTATCCTAGATTTTTTTTTACTAGTCTATACTTTTTGCATTCATTTATATCATAATTAGTATCACAGTGGAAAAAGTACAGTTCAACTAAAATAATTCGTACTCAGAGAACAGACATTTTTTTAAAAATTAAACCAAGCTTTGAGTTACAGTGACTATCTAACCAACTTCAACTTCTAACCTATACAGCATTGCATGAAGGCAAGTGCTTAACTGGTCATAACTTACCACCCATGGATTAGGGTTTTGTAGTCATTATCGCTCACTAGCATGATGCAGGTGATGGGATGACTACCAAGCACAAAAATCCTTAAAGCAAGAATTTTAGAATTTTTTTGGTTTATTTAAAAACTAGGAATAATGTAGGGCATTATTTCCAGCCCACCTACCGCGCGATATACTTTTGTGCAGCACTCTGTTATAAGGGCTTCAATATGATCCTGAGATTGCAAATGGCGAATGCTGCTGTATGGCTAGTATGGCATCGCCAGATCATTGGAATTGGAATAATAATTAAAATAAAATCTCCAACAAATTGTAACACTTTGCTTGGAAAATTTGAATTATAATACACATAAAATGTATATTAATACATCAAAATGTATACTGTACGTCCATTTTGTATATGTTTTGCTATAACACACAATTCTTATGTGAGCTTAAAACCCATTTTAAACATTAGGTATTGAGTCATCTTAGATTCCTTTATAAATCTACCTGTTAACACATTAGGTGTTATATGTTATATATGTACTAGTGGGTTTTGGGATTCCAATCCCAAAATGAGAAATCCATTGCTCATTTGACTTCACATACATGTTTTTCAGCAATTATGTGCTGAGCAAGTATTCCAGTTTTCTTTGCAAGTTCAGTTTGGAAATATGCTGATTTAGCATTATGCATTGAACTTGAAAAAAATTCCTAAAAACTGGCAAATGATGTCAGATTACTAACTTTTTGGGATAGAGAGGTAAAATAAAGAATAATTAAAAAACTTTAAATATATTATACTCAGTTTCTTTTCCTTTATTTTATTTTATGTTTATTTTATTAATGAATATTTTTATTATAAATTAATACTCGTAAATTAAAACAATCATAAATTCAAATATACATGACTTTATGTAATATCCATATTGCATATATTTTATACAAAATCAAATTATGCTTTATGAAAACACAAAAAATATCGAAGGGGCCCACAAATATGTAAATCTACCTCTGACTGCTATTGCATTGTTTTTGCTAAGCAACTAATTTGGCTACATTTTTAACGTTTTAAGCTAGAGAAGCAACTTTTCTCATTAGTTTTGTAGTAGCAGTCTTTACTTAATTAGTTTTCACTAATTAATTAGTATTAGAACACAAAGAATTGTATCATTTTATGAGATTTTGTTCACAAGTTATTCGTTTGAAAATTTACATAACAATATTTATTTATTTATTTTTTACTTTCCATGCTATAAATTGTATTCATGTATACGAAAATTGTTGCAGTTAGGTAAAACATTAAATTTGAATTTTCGATAGATTTACACATTTTGAGTATTCTAAAGTATGAATAAACAATTTTTTTGGATAATACTTTGTAAAGTTAATGTAAGGAAACACAAACTTTTTTCGATTTTAAGCTTAATTGCTCTGTGTGAAGTTTCATAAATAAGAGTGAGATAAGGAAAAATTTATTAATGTAATTGTGTACAAATTAATATACAGTTCGGCTTACCTTGTGTTGTATATTAATTTGCAGTTGTATGCTGCATTATAAATTAATTCCCAGCTGTATGCTGCTTTGTATATTAATTCTCAGCTGTATATTATGCTGTATATTAATTTGTGCATAATTACTGTGCTTAATATTTCTTTATCCTTTGCACAAAGTGCTTTTACTTAAAATTTCAAAATCTCAGCATTTGTTTTTTAAAAATCATGGTTTAGATTAACTTCTCTTTTATTTTAATGTAATTATTAATGGAAATTTCAGCTGCATATTCTGGAAGCTTTCCTTTCTGAAACTTTTTCTTTTTATGTTACCCTTTCATTCTATGCTTTTCTTCACTGCTTTCTAACATGTGTATTCTTAACATTTTTCTGTAATTTTGTGCATGTTATTTATTTGTGTTAAATGTAATTTTTTAAATGTTATACTGCCTTCTGAAAGTTAATCACATGACAGTAAATCCAAAATAACTGAAAAGGTTCTACTTTGACTCTAAATTTCACAACAAGGTAGTCATTTGAGTGATATATTTATGAGTATAATAATAAAATTAAAGAAAATATATTTAGGTATATTTTTTACTTTTTAAGTGCTTGCTTCAAACTTTGTGTATTTGGAAAAAGTTTTTTTATGCTATACCAACAAACCAAACAAGCCATATTATTGAATGTGACTTCCCTTGACTTTGACTCAAACTTCACATTCATGTTTCATCCCTTCAATTAGGTGATTCAGTTCAGCAAAGGTAATAATTGTTTATCCTGTCGAAGGGCGGTTTTCAGCTCTTGGAGAGTAGTTAAGGGGGGTAAATGAGCAGAGAAAGCTAGCTCTTCCAAGGGCGTACCAAAGATTTTTGATGATGAGATTTAGGTCCAGAGAATATGCTGACCATTGCATACAAGCAATATCTTTGCTCTATGTGGACGAGCATTACCATCCATCGTACAAAATCCAGATCCACTGCTGCAGCGTAAAGTATCAGGAGGGGTTCAAAGACTTGATCATGACACCCTACCACCACTAAAGTACCCTCCGTGAACATTTGCAGGTCGGTGAGATATTTCAAAGAAAATCCAACACATTACCATGATTAAAGCCGTGATACTCAATGATGTTATTGGGCTGGTTGCATATTCCTCATTCTCTCCAGATTCTTATATGTTTATTATCTGGAATCTAGGGTTAATCAGGACTCATCCGGGAAGAGTACATTGGACCATTGCACATTTATCCTAGGCAAATGCTGTCAACACCACTTTAAGCATGCTCACCATTAACCTTACCATTCAAAGGGACACAAACTCAGGGTACCTGGACCTAGAGTCCTTTGACATGTAGCCTTCCCTTCACAGTACTGGCAGATATTGACTTTCTATTGCTATGGTAGCTATTACTGGGATAGCTGGTGCGGTTACTTGGTGATTGCATTTAGCCAGTAATGTGATGCATTGAGACCATCAGAGGATGTTGTAGCCCTGGAACACATTTCCGGATAGTTGTTCCATTTATTTCTTTACTTCTTTCTTTCAACCCAGACTGTCTGTCATAGCCAAATGTGTAAGGTTTGGATGGCTGGGATAGTGCCACCCAATTTAAACCAGAATCCCGTGGGGGTTGACATCCATAGGGATCATACCATCTTTCCATTGCCACCAACTTTTCGGAAGGACTTTTGGACCTACAGATTTAACTTGCCCGTACTCCACATAAACACAGGGATAGTTTGGCAGAGCTTCTGCTGGGAATCGAATTCGGGTCCTCAAAGTGCAATCCCCATGCCTTAGCCACTGGGCTATCCCACCCCTTGTCCTACTTGCCCACTTGTTTGGAATTGTTTCCATAAGCAAGAAATGACAAAATGGTCCACAGAAAATAAATTGATGACTTCTTTAATGAATTGTCTCACCTCAAACCTCCCAACAGCATACCAAAATTCAGAATCTTCCAAACACATTCTTTGTGTCGTAACAAAGCTAGTCTAATCCAAAATCAACCCTAACACTCTGAAAAATTTTTGATTATTGAAACTCTTAGACAGAGTTCCCGTGCCTGATTTTCATATTGTTTGAAGAGTAAATCGCTACAGGACACATTATTTGATATTTGCATATTTCCATCAGTGGTAGCAGTAAGTTTCACCAAGTAAAATCCACAGATGCTTCATTCCTTGAGAAGCATTCCTTCCCTCCTCCATCACATGTTAAACTTTTGGAAGACTAATATTGCCTTCATTTTATTAGGAACAGACAAGACCCCATACTTTTGTTGATAGAGTTCTTTCTTATTTGTAGATTCCAACTTGGGCAAAGGGATTGTTGAAGGTATGGATAACATGTTTAGCAATAGCGGACATAAAGAAATGTGTTTTGACATGAATAACGTCTAAGGTCTAGGTATCTGATTGAAATCAGAGTGTTACAAAAAATGTATGATTCTGCCATAAAGTTAAATTTCAAAAGGGTTTTGCCACTAAAAGAGTTTGAAAAACACTGTTCTAAACTATTAAAGGTAGATATAAACAGTTAGCGACAAAATGTTTAGTAGTAAATCAAGTTTTCTTTTAAACTAGAGATTAATTTTACTCATTTAAACTGTGAACTAAAAATAACTTAATCATATAGATATATTTTCTTATTAAATGATACAGATTTTTGTCATCAATTTTGATTTCAAGTAGCCCAGTTTATCAAATTTCTACAAGGCTTTTTACGCAGGCTTCATTGCTTCAATTTAGTATAGTTATCATTTTTGATGAAGAGTGCTTATATTGTGCTCCAAACACCAGCTAAGTTTTGTTATTAATATTTTCTATGATAGTTTGTGACAATGTATTTCCATTTTTAGACATTTGCATCACATCACATCTATATATCTGCATATTTGGTTAACATTTATTAAATTTTCACATCTTTTTGTATCTTTTCTGAGAAATTCTAAGATATAATAATTGTACATGTTTCATTCTTTGAATTTAATTACGTTTTGTGTCACTTAAAATAAAATTCATTTTTTGTTAAAAAAAATTATTCTTATTAAATTGAACAAGGTGGGGAGGGAGTATAAATGAAACTTATTGACAGTCAGGGGCTGCAATAAACAGAAATAGATAGTCAAACAGTATGCTGTTGAATAAAGTTAAAGTGAATATCGACTCAGGCATTTTAAAAACAATGGACCCCGCATTAGTAATTAGGTGCCATGTAATCGGTTGTAGCTTACTGACCCGTTTAAGGGTAATTTTGGGCATGCTCGAATACTCATTAAAGCAATTCGCCCATAATGGCTTTTTCACTGATATTGGAAACAAAATCATAGCCAGAAAAAAAATTTGAGGGGGGGGGGGGGGGGGCTTGATTTTTTTTTGTTTGTTTCAGTTTACTTGTAAAATGCAGGATTTAAATATTCTAGATTTAGTTACTTTGGTGAGGATGGGTCACAGTGAGACAAAAAATGTAAAATTAAATAAATTTTTAAAATTTGATACTATAAAAAACTACAAAAAAACTGATAATTGAAAGAAAAGCTGATTGAAAATTTCAGGAGGGGGGGGGGGGAGGTGGAACCCCCAATCTCTTCTGATAACGGCCTTGATTTGGAAAGTTAATTAATACACTCAATTTTGGTAAATAATTTTGACAATTTTATAGTTATTTGAAGCACTCAATTTTGGTCTTGTTATTATCATTGTATAATCTATATATACTAATTGCCAAGTGTCCGTCTGTCTGTCTGTCACGCTTTTTTTAGGCACTTCCCGAATAGATAGAGACTTGCAATTTGGTACACGGCTCGGTCGTTCGATAAAACGCCCTGGAAAAATCGAATTTCTCGAAAACGTTCTATAGAAGGGGTGCCCCACACCAAAACGTTCGAAAAGTGAAATGATGGGAAAGCATGCTTTGCAATGACATAGAGACTTCAAATTTGGTGAACGTGTAAACCGTTTGAAAGGAAAAAAGTGTACAGTTTCAGATTTCGAATATTTTCTACTTAAGGGGGTGCTGCACACAAAAACGTTCGAAAAGTGAAATGATAAGAAAGCATGCTTTGCGATGAGATAAAGACTTCATATTTGGTGTATGGGTTAATCGTTCGAAAGGAAGAAAGTGTGCAATTTCACATTTCCAATATATTCTACTTAAGGGGGTGCCGCACACCAAAACGTTCGAAAAGTGAAATGATGGGAAAGCATGCTTTGCGATGAGATAGACACTTCAAATTTAGTGTATGAGTAAATCGTTTGAAAGGAAGACAGTGTGCAATTTCAGATTTCCAATATTTTCTACTTAAGGGGGTGCCACACACCAAAACGTTCGATAAGTGAAATGATAGGAAAGTATGTTTTGCGATGAGATAGAGACTTCAAATTTGGTGTATGGATAAATCGTTTGAAAAGGAGAAAGTGTGCAATTTCAGATTTCCAATATTTTCTACTTAAGGGGGTGCCGCATGTCAAAATGTTCGATTTACCGAATAAATGAGAAATAGCTCCTTTAAAATTTGATAGAGACTTGAAATTTGATATATGGGCTAATCATTTGACGAAAACACCTGAGACGAATGTAGTTTTTTAAAAATGTTCGTTTAAGTGAGGTGCTCCAGAGTAAAACTTTCCAAAAGTGAATTGATAAAAAACCATGCTTCGGAATGAGATAGAGATATCAAATTTGGTGTAAGGGTAGATAGTTTGGAAGGAAGAACGTGTACAATTTCAGTTTACCAATATTTTCTACTTTAAGGGGTGCTGCACACCAAAATGTTCGATTTTCGGAATAAAGGAGAAATGTCCCTTTTAAAACTTGATAAAGGCTTGATATTTAGTATATGGGAGAATCATCTGATAGAAATCACAAAAAAAATAGAGTTTTTCAAAAATGTATATTTAAGGGGTTGGGCACTCCACACTAAAGTATTCGAAAGGTGAAATGCTACAAAAGCATGCTTCGCTATGAGATAGAGACTTCAAATTTGGTGTACGGGTAAAAAGTTGGAAAGGAATGAATACGGTTATACAAAAATGTTCATTAACGGGGTACTACACAGAAAAACGTTCGGAAGGTGAAGTGATAGAAAAAACATGCTTCTCGATAGGATAGAGACTTGAAATTTTGTGTACGGGTAGATAGTTTGAAAGGAAGAATGTGTGAAATTTCAGACATCCAATATTTGCTACTTTAAGGGGTGTCGCACACTAATATGTTCGATTTTCCTAATAAACGAGTCACGCTTCCTTCTAAATGTGATAGAGGCTTGATATTTGGTACATGGGTCAATCATCTGATAAAAAATCCAAGACAGAGTTTTTCAAAATGTCCATTTATGGGTGTGCTTCACGGAAAAAAGTTCCAAAGAAGAAATAATAAAATATGGGTGCCTCGAGATGAGATAGACTTTAATGTGGTGTACGGGTAGATAATTCGAAAGGAAGAAATGCGTAAATTAAGTTTCCCGATATTTTCTTCTTTAGGTACTACACAGGGATTCTGCAGGGGGGGGGGGCTCTTCTACTTAGGGGTTCTGCACACAAAAATATTTGATTTGTCGAATAAATGTAAAACGCGAATTATTAAAAAATTTACATTATTCAGGGGTTGCTTATTGCGAGACCGTTGATTTTCAACGGGTATTCGGCTAGTGTAAATACTAAATGGGTAACTTTTCTCAAATTTGATTATTAAGGACACCCTGACAAGAAAAATCTTCAAAATATCGATTTTTCAATTTTGCTGCCATTTTATAGCTTAATTAATTCTGAACACAGTGATATAGTTTCAATTATTTACCATGATTAGAAATGTTAAAACTTGCATTTAAACAGAACTTGCTCTTCCCCCTTCACTGGCCACACCCACTTTTTAAAGAACCAGCTGCAGCTGAATGTCAACAAAAGCAAGCAGATTCACTTCCCATTCTATTTTATTTTTTTATGTAAATAACCCTGAGGTTTTTTTACATTCTGCTTTGCTTTGCTTACTGGTTTTCTAAAGTGATTAGTTTGTGTTTTGATAATGACTAGTTGTACTTTGTACTAGTTGTAAAACATTGAATGGAACTAAACTCTGTTAGAAAGCCATTGTCAGTTGCCAGACCCAGGAAGTTTAACTGATATACAAATTAATCTATTACAACAATATTATGGACTGGTGATTTCGTACAACAGTCGAGTACTGTTGAACAAATGAAAAAGAAATATGGGCCTTTTTTTCATAAGCTTACAACAGATTCTGAAAGCAATATGGTCTATGCCCATAAAAGCCAGATTCATGGTGTGGTTTTAAAAAACAGAAATTGAAGGTTGAATGTATAAGCATAAACATTCACTCCCAGTGGCTATAATGAATAAAATAAAATGTTTATTTAGAAATTTAGCTAATGCTTTAGCCAAAACTTTTGAAAAAAAGCTTACATAAGCAAACACAAAACCCAATGAAAATGTGAATCACCCCATATGGTAGAGGATCCTTAAAAATACATTTGTTGAAATTTCAACCCTTCAAATTGGTGTTACGGATGCCACATTTGTTTTCAATCATAACCCTATAAGTCGATTAAAAGTTTTGAAGTCTATGGGCTATTTTCCAGGTGTTAACATGGAAAATGCTCTTAGGTGCATTGACAAAAGGCGAGTATTCAAAGCCAAAATTAATGTACAAAAAATAACAAAAGAAGCCAGGGTGAAACAGCGAGGTGAAAAAAGAAAGGCAGATTTAAGAGAAATATTGACACAGACAGACTATGGTCCTGGAGAGTTTTAACATACTTTTTTATGAAATTTATTTTTTAGACTTGATTTTCTCAAAACATAGTTTTTTGAGATTCCGGTACAATTATAAAAAAAACTATCAAAGGTACAGATATGAAATCATATATGCTTTATTAGCTCATAAAATACTATCATTTGTACCTACAATTATATTTATATTGTCAAAAGATTATAATTAATGTTGATTTTAATTAATAAAATTTTGAGAATTTCAACAATAATACAATGTAATTTTTTAGATCATTTGAAAATTATCACTTTTATAATACAAATTCTAGGTATAATAGTGAAAGTGAACATAAATTAGTATATTCTGAAAGTTTCATGACATTGTGATGGCAAGTTTTTTTGTAAAATGTACCGTAAAAATTCTGTTTTCCTTTCATGAAACCTATGGTAATATAAAAAGTAAAAATAGTAATGAAATATTTTTACCTATTATTTTCTTATGAAACATATCTTTACCATAATTAGGCAGAAAAAATTGAAATATCTGTTTTGTGCACTTTAAAGCATTGATTTCCATGATAGCATAAAAACACGTTTTTCGTCGATTCCCTTTGCCAGGGTGTCCTTAACCAGATGAGTACCTGAATACCTATTTCAAATTATTAATAATTTATATTTATTAAATAGTATTAATTAGTAGTAAAATAATAAAATTAAATAGTAGTAAAAAAATAATGAAGGAAAATTAAAAAAGGAAAAGTGTAATAAAAGCACATTAATTTAGAAATGAAACTTTTTATTTTAAATTTCAATTATATTACTGTGGTTTTTAATTTTAAGTACTTTTAACTATGATAATTGAATAATTGTAAATGTTTCTCACCTGCAGCAGATTTTTATTTAAAAAAACAAGTATTCAAACATGCTCGGGCTATAATCTGCTTCTTTTTTTGTCACAAATTAAACTAGAGATACTGAAGAGTTGCTCTTGAAAAATTGTTGATGGCAGCGTAATTCAATACTTCAAAAATAAATCCTTTAAGCAATGATACAGACTGGTATTTTTACAGCAGTTGAAAATGTTTTCATTTGGTGGAAGCAAACTTTCTTCGAGGTACTTTTGAATTTCTTCTAGAGTATACTGACTTTATTTCAGAACGTACTACTTTTAATCATGATGTGATATTCGAGGTATTTGAAGTTCTTCTAGTAATGCTACACTCGTCAAAAGTGAAATTGCAACACCATGAAGGAATCCAAATAGCCTTATGCAAATCACAGTACTGGTAGAAGAGAGAGTCATATACAAATGATTAAAGGAATGAGCAAATATATACAAAAGAAATCTGTTTATTCAGTAAAAAATTTGGCTCTCACTGTCAGCTATACAGGTCATTAAACAGTGAGGCATGCTATCGATGTTGGGTTGCTTTAGAATTTATGTAATTTGGGGGTTTGAAATTTACTTTTATTTATTTTTCGCTGGCTCAATATTCTCAATTTGATAATATTTAAATAATATTTATTAGTTGTTTTTAATTTATTAAAAATTAGAATATTTTTTAATCTTCTAAATTAATTTTCTTTAAGATATTCTTAATTAAAAATGTTCCATTCTCTAAATTAATATTACTTTTGATTTGTAAATTTATAAAAATTATTTATTTATTTGATTCCCCTTAAAATTGCCTTTAATTTGATGTCTCATTTTCCCATTTTGGTTAGAAATTCCGTTTGTTCTATAGTTTCAAGTTATTTCCATGTTCAGTGCATTTCAAAAATTTCAGTTGCGGCCATTTTCGGAATCCTGGTTTTGCGGGCTTTTTACCGCGATTGACATGTCTCCTAAGCGCTTTTCACGCCTCTTTGGAATTCGTGAATTATTTTAATTGGTTCACGTTTTAAGGATAGTCTGCTCTCGGAGTTTTGAGTTTTATTTTGGCAATTCTAATTTTGGTAAGCGGATTTTAATTGCTGCCATTTGTCTAAACTTCTCCCTTTTTCTGCACGTATAAATATGCGCGCGGAATTTTTCGGTTTCTGTTTTTTGTTGAAATCCCACATTGTGTGTTAGCGCGAGAAGCGTGTCGTTGATTTTTTCCATTGGAACTTATGTTCCACATGAGCTTTTCTATGGAACATTAGGTTCCTCGCGATGTTTTTTTTTTTTTTCATTTGCCTCTTTTAACGAAAGTTTTATTCACTTCTACGAGCTAAATTACAATGTGACTCTCGGAAAAATGTGTGGTGAGATTCATTATATGTGAGTTACGTGAAAGTAGCACGTCTGACGATGACGGCTGTTTTATGAAGATCCTAGAGTTCCAGATGTAGATGTTAGGCCACTGTAAATGAATCATCTCCTGATCCCAAGATATCCGGTTTAGGAAAATTCCTGTCATCCCAGTGAAACTCCAAATGAGAAACTTTTCTTCTCCAACCTGTTATCTTAAGATGACCCAGCCGGGTGAATATTAATGTTTTATTTAAACTCTTAATTTCTTAAATTCAGTAGATGATTTCTCAATATTTTAAAAATGTATGATTTCAATTTATTCTGTGAACTTAAAATTCTAAGCTTTATTTCTGAGAGCAATTTTCTGAACCTTCATAAATTTTAAGAGCCTGGGTAAATTCTAAAATTCTTTTAAATTTAATATTTTTTGTTAATAATTTTATGATGGAATTTAAAATAGATTTTTTTTTAGAGTAAAGTTTTATGCAAATTCCTTAATTCTAACTAAGCTGATAAAATTCTAATGTCTGTCTAAAATTCTAATGTCTAAAATTCTAATCTTAAATCTTCCTGAGTTACCTGCCTGTGAGCAGTGTTTTTGTATTTGTTAATTTGAATTAATTTGAAGTTGCAATTCAATGAACTAATTTTCTTTAAACTAATTATTATGTCTTCCTTTATCTCTCTTAAACACAGCAGGTTTTATTCTATCACTTTCAAACACAACATCGATGAGGCTATTAATTGTTGCCTGAGATAATCCATGCCACGCAGTATCCACTGTGGCATCCAGATTGTCTGCAGTATGTACCGGTGGTCTCCGGTGAACATGACGTCCAATGAGGGCCCACATGTGTTCAATGAGAGAGAGCTATGGCGAGACTGCCGGCCAAGAAAGGATGTGAATTCTGTTCAGGCTGTTGAGAGTTTGCCATGCGGTGTTGAAGACCCAGACCATCCGACTTGTCCGAAGACTTGAGCAACTATTTGGACGGCCAGGACTTGCCATGTGATGTGGCATTGTCTTGCTGGAACACTGCAGGGGACAGTCTTCACCTGTGACTGAACCACAAGCATCACAACTTGTGTGATGTATCGGTTCTCTGTCAGATTACCTGCAATGGGCAGTTGAGCTGTCTGCTGATCAAACATGATACCGCCCCAAACCATGATGCCTGGTGTGGAGCCGCTGTGGTGTTCGGTGATATGGGCTGGCAAGTGGCATTCTTCAGGAAGCTGCCACACCCGTCTATGGCTGTAATTTCTCTACAGACAGAAGCGAGATTCATCCGTAAACAATATCGGATACCATTTATTGGTCTAGTTACGATGACGATGATGATACCACATCAGACGTGCATCCCTGTATCTAGCGCTTAATGGCACCCCAGTGGCTGGCCGCCATGCTTGCAGCTGAACTTCATGCAACCTGTTGCAGATGGTTTGTTTGCACTCAGGTGTAACCGTTGATGGTGGCAGTCTGTTTTGAATGTCACTTGCTGTTGCGAATGGGTCTTAACGAGCCATTTGGCGAATCTGCCAGTCTGTGAGCTCTGTTGTGCGTCTGTTCAATCCACTCCCTCTTCGGCGTGTTCTCTGATATTCCTGTGTCCATCATGTCACACATCACTGGATGGTACTTAGTCATGCTCAATGCGTGTGGCAATTGCATTCATCGACAAACCCACGTCACGCAGCTCCATAATACGATCTCGTTCCCCAGCCTTTAAGTGCTGCTATACAGCTTGCTGACATCTTCGAGGCATTGCATCTTCACATTTTTGAAAGTTTGACTACTGCAAATTGTCGCTGATAGCATTTACGAAATGAGCTATCTGCTGGTTTTTATCACCTGAAACTGGGTGCCACGTGGTCCGATACATACGAAAACTTTATCATTTGAATATTACTCTTTCTTCTACCAGTACTGTGATCTGCATATGGCTAAGTTCATTCCTTCATGGTATTGCAATTTCACTTTTGACGAGTGTATATTCAATATCTCAAACCTCTAATACTTTCTAGTATTCACGGGTAGTATTCTCTTATCTATAGTACTTACCATTACACTACGATGTTTTTGACCTATGTATATGAAATGGAAATGTCTGTTTGTTCCATATACAAATTCAAGTCTTTGATGAATTTTTTTTTCAAATTTGGTATGGTTTTTCTCTACTTCACTGTAGGTAACCCCGTCCATGCTTAAAGTTTGTAGGATATGTTACTTAGCAACGTAAATAATTCAAATGTGTTTATACAGCAGATGATTTTCATTCAATCTATCCAATTTAAATAATAAAGAAATTGATATTATATTAAATTTTATGAATGAACAATATTATATTATTGATTGCATTAGATCCGCTATAGTTTTAGGATATAAAATTTAGGAAATGATTGATATTTAAAAATTTTTAAGTCATCTGTTTTATTTCTACAAATATTTTTCAAATTCATATATTTTCTATTGTGTTGATTGTTGCAACAGAATAAAAATTACTCTGGTACAACTTTTACTACCACTTTAGATTTGTCATTTGGGCATATGTTTTCCAAAATTTAGTTTTTGAAAATTGTTTTACAAGTGATGCCAGGATGTCTTATTTACCAGTTACAGATAATTTTCTATAGCAAAGATTTTAATCTTTTTAGGGGAATTAAAATAGTTGATATTTTAATAAAAAATTTTGAAGAATAAATTCATTTTGATACTACTAGAATTTGAACATTTTTAATCACAAGCAATTTTGCTATTTAGTCAAATATATTTTAACATAGAAAATTATGATTGATTGGTCTACTTTATTATAACTTTATAACAAAGAACTTTGGGATATTATTCTTTCAGAGTGGAACTCCGGTTGGAAAAGACGCTCCTTCCCTGGATGCCATCGGTTTACCCGATCTGCAGCGCTTCCCAGATCATGTGCGTGCTCTGGTTTTGGGGCGAGTGAATGATGTTGAAGTCAATCCCCCACTGCAGGAGATTACTCTGTATATTGCAGCAGATTTTTATGGTAAAGAAAAAATGAAGTTGATTTATAATGTATACAGTAAAACTTCGATTAACCGTCACTCGTTTAACTGTCAGTTTCTGTTATCCGTCATGGTATTACAATATTACCGATTATCCGTTATGGTATTACGATATTATATTTATGGTATTACAATAAATTTCTGTACATTACTACTTTATATTAAAGTTTATATTGATCGTTTTGTAAAATTAAATACAATATGTATGTATTGTTCACTTTTAAAGGATTTAATTTTCATTTTCGTCCCAAGCCCGCAGTGAAATCACATTACTGTACATATGTATTAAGAGATTTCTGTTATCCGTCTATTCGGTTATCCGTCATAGCCCTAGTCCCGACGGTGACGGTTAATCGAAGTTTTACTGTAATTATAGTCTTATAATTCCCAATATAAGTCATCACATAAAAAATACTTCAATTCTAGATTCACGTTTCAAAGTAGCATTCTGTAAATATTTGCTTAATAAAATACAAGTGAATCTCTAAAAAAATTGCAAGATTTCTTTTAAAAACTTCATTAATTTGGAAAATTCATTCTGCATTCTAGGCATCTATGAAAATTTTAATAATAGAAATTCGAAAATAACTATTCAATTGGCTACAAGTTTTGTGTATCTTCTATTGCTGAGGCTATTTCCAATACTTTATTCGGCCTGTCACAGTCTATCAGCTTCATTTCTCAATGCTTTTCCTTCGAAAGCTTAATCAACAGTTTCATTGGCACTCCACGCCATAATACATGCATTATGACAAATATAACTAATTTACCATCTAAAAACCTAAACTGTCTAAAACTGTGTCTCTCTAAATCTGTCTCAAAAGCAATTAGAAATGTTAAAAAGCTTTGTACATATAAAATAGTATATCATCATTTTCTCTCCAACTCCATGCATTAAACAATATAATTTAACCAAGTAAATAAAAAGCTTTGTTTTAAACCAGGGAGATAGAGTTTCCCTTTACCTTCATGTTTTAAACAGTGTAATTATAGCAAAACTCATTGCCATTTGACAAATGATAATTAAGTCCATTTTTCATACAACATACTTACTTACCTAAGTGAATGTGTATAGAGATGTGCACTTTTGTCAATAATTTTTGCTAGGATATTTTTTTAGTGAATTACTACTGTTTCATTCCAATCATGCTCTTGTTGCAGATAATAGCATCTGTAAACCGGTTTTATGTTTTTTCTGCACTTTTGTCAGTATGGAATAGCCAATGGCAGCAATTAAATTTATTATGTACCACAATTTTTTCAAACCTCCATGGAAACAAACAAATTTAGTCCTACGGTATAGCTGGCATCAAATTTACTATTGAGTTCAGGTTACAATGATCAAGTTTAAACTCCCAGAACCTGCCTATTGGAAGCATTTACCTGCTTATAAAGCCCACCCTGTATACAGAGTTTGCCAAAATGCTTAATTGCACATCTGGTGTGCATCAAAATACCTGTTTACTCCTAGGAATTTTACCAGTGCGTAAAAATATGTAAAATATTTGTAGCAATGAAATGTTAATAAATCTCTGACGTTTTAATATGTAGTTATACAGTTTTTCCTTAGCACTCTTTGGGGATAATTTTTTGTTAATAAATAATGCATGAGTAATCTTACTCTTCATCAATGAAATTAATTCTTACTACTTTTACAAACAGTATAAGTGTATTTTATTGATAAATATAGTATTATAAATGAACTATTTATAAATATAATATATCTGTATTTGTGGATAAAAACTTCCTTTAGTAAAATATCATAAAGAAGAAAATATAAAGATATTAACCGGTCAGATGCAAAATGAACATTCTTCAGAATAAGATAAACAGAGCAGTTACTCCATAAAGGAAGTAAAATGTCTGCCGACACATATTGTAATTAATATCATTGTTGAAAATAAGTATTGCATTGTTTAGAAAAATATAAGAAAGTGATTTGTACTATAACAGATTTTTTTTTAAATATTCCTCACTTTGTAAGATTATTCCTCACAAATTAGAAAAGGAGTAAAACTACCCCCCAAAAAATTCATTGTGCGATCTCTGCCCATATAGGCTGGTTCTGTCAGTATGTACATTGTTTGACTAAAATTTTATTCTAATTTTTCTTATATTGGTTGATAAATCATTTAGTACATTAAAGACTTTTGACATAATACCTTTTATTTTCCAACCGTTATTCACCTTTTTAAATTGGTGAACACTTTTGAAAGGATATATTTAATCTTCAGTATCAACAAGGAGTGTGTGTTCTCTGTGCTAATGCACTCAAAAAATGTAGGAAGAATTCATAACTTAACAACTCCATAAAACTGTAGTTTTCTAATTAGTGATCACAGATAAGATAATCTACCCATCCATATAACTCCACAAGTTGCAAAGTATAGCTATCAATTTCTTGCCAGCCATACTTGCAGCTTTAGGTTGTTTAATCTTTACTTCTTGAAAATAGGTAAAGATTGAAATGTTCACAATCTTCATGTGACTAAAGTTGTGTAAAAATGTTTATATCAAAAGAAAAACTTTGTTAAATGGAGAATAACTTTCTCCATTTAGTGGTTGTTTATAAGGAAATTTCCTAAATAGATCAGCATCCTACAAAAAAATTATTAAATAGAGAAATTAGTTAAATAGATATTCGTTAAAGAGTTTTAACTGTAATTCTTTAATAAATTCTTATTATTTTCTGTATTTTCTATTCATATTGTGATCAGTATGAATTAAGTAATTTAAATAAAAGCATGTACTAAATAGAAAATATGAAAATATTAATTATAATATTAGCAGAGGCATATTTAAGGGAAGGGTTAGGAGGTTCAACCCCCCCCCCCTTCCCTTCCAAATTGAAAAGCTTCAAAATGCTTCCTAAACACAGATGTGATAAAAAAAAAAAGAAAAAACTACTAAATCCCCATTTAGTTTGTCGTCCTGAAATTCTTAAACTATAAAAACAACCCATTTTAGCCTCCAGTGAATAAATAAATAAATAAATAAAATAATAATAAAGAAAAATAAAATAAATACTCAGATTTTAGAAACTAAGAATTCAATAAGAAGTGATTTGGCTACTGTGTCACTGTAATAGGAGGAAAATTCTCCTACTATAGTAAAACCCGAAGTTGCAAATTTGGAAAAATCCCAGTTCCTGAAGCTGGCAGAGGAAACTAAGAGCACAAGCCAGTTGTGCAGTGACTAGACGTATACACAGGTCTAATTTAAAATTTTATCTGGACTGAAAATATTAAGATTTGACTCAGCCAAAGCCCAAGAATTTTATTTAAATATTTCACTCAAGTCTAACTTATCCCGAAACGAAAACACTCAAAGCCATCAATAACATGGACCTGCCCAAATTTTTTTTGTAATACATTGAAGCCTGTTGCCTCGTATAATGATCCAAATTTGCATTTAAGGAATTAAACACAAGTCATATTAGATATAGTAAGAAATTAAAAAGAACCCAAATTTGAAAAATCTGTACAAATCAAGGACATAACTGTCAAGTATGTTTTTATTTATCATTTTGGTTTGATAATATCAGAAATTAAATGAGAAAATGACTCTTCACTGAGATTATGTTTAAAATATGCTTTATTCCCCCATTTAAGTTATCAGTGAACAATGCAATGCCTTTTTGTTAGAGCTCAACAGCACCAAATATTCTTGACTGCAATGGTTGCAAAACAATATGCCATATGCCGCAATTGTTAGAATTAAAAAAAAGATTTCAATGCGATTAAATTTTCTTTGTAAGTATACATGGGTATTATTTTCTTTGATTATGATGTAGTTATGAACATTTTTAAAATTTAATAATTTTAACTTAAAAGTGGTAGATGTTTAAAATACAAATATAAAAAAATTCAAGGACAATAATTCGTCTTATCCATAGATTAGTTTTAAATAATAGTTTGCTTAAATAAATTTTCATTCAATATTTATTATCGGAAAGAAATCAATGGAAGTGTTTTACTTTAAGAATATAATTTATATAATTTTGATAATTTAGCAACATTTAGAATCTAATAATTGAAATTAAAATCACAGAAAAAAATTGAAAATAAAACATCAGTTTTAAATTTTAAGTAAACCGTATCTATTGGCTTTTTTATTTACTTTGACCCAGCCCAACCCGACCCAAATTTATAAAAACGTGGCCTGTGGGTCAGGTTGGGGCTAAGTCCATGGCCAGACCCAAGCTCATAGACCAGGTCGAGCCCAAGCCCATGCAGACCTCTAACTTAGACCCTTTGACATTGATATTTAAAACTGAAACCTCTCCCTCCCAAATTGAATTTCAAAATACGCCACTGAATATTAGTTGTTGAGCAAGTGTGTCTTCTCTGCCACAAATGACATGTTTTTCAGCAGTCTTTATGCTGCTTTTAATTTAGCACCCTCTTCATCAACTGTTTTGCATTATATACGGTAAGGTTTAAACTGGTGAAAACATTAGCATTTTAGTTAAATCTCTAAAATTATTTTTGTACATTCCTGATTTCGACTTTTAATCACCTTAAAACTGCTTAACTTTCTACAAAAGTGCATGAAAAACACTTAATTTTGTTTACAGATATCTCAGTTCAGAAATAAAATAACAATAAAAGTAGGAAAAATTGTCTCCCTTTCAATGTTCTGATAGAAACTCAACCCTGATTCCTTCAGTCTAATAATAGATTACTGCAGTACCCATAGTCCTTTGGTCGTCATGTGATTGAACCCTGGGAGCTGAACGACATTCCTGTCAAGTGCCTGCTTATGTTTGCATCGGCTACTGGTCTCTTCTCTTAGAGACCTTCACTTTTTGGGGTAGTACAATAGACCTCTGGTCGATGTGCTAGGCTCTTCTGGAGCCACCCACCTTCATATCATTCATTCATTCACCCATAGTCAGGATTTACCTAAAAAATCACAGGGCCTTTTGTGTAACATTTATTTCATTTTAAAGTACAATTATCCATAATTGCCTGATCTTCCGAACAGAAAACTTTCTTTCGTTTTCATGATTCACTTGTAAAAATCTCTAACATACTTCATGAAAGCTCGCCTTTTCTTACTTGTGATTATTCACATAAAATATTGTTAAAAGTCTGTCAAATCTTTCCAAATCAGCAAAATCCAAAATATGTCAGTTTTGCTCAAATGTAAAGAAATTTTTATCAGTGATGTTAGAAAATTTTATAAGCATTCCTCGACATTTCTGATATAGGGTTGAAATCAAATGATATTACATTAAGTGAAGCTTGATAAAACTTCATAATGAATAAAACCTACTTTTCTCACAGTACTTATTTTTTTCTCTGTAGTCCTTAAAAGACACTTAACACGTTAACTGCTGGTCATGAGAGGTTGTGTTGACAACTATTGCCCTGACATAGAAGTAGATTGTACCCATATGCCGACTTACTTTTTATAATAAATATGATTTAAAAGTGGTGATAAAAGATAATTATGTGTATCACACTGATTGCTAAGCATTATGTAAGCCTTTAATTATAGAATTTAATGACTACGCGCCGGCGCGTGATTGGCACTAGAGGTAAAATTATATCCCAAATGCCACATTACGCGCTAGCGTGTGGCATGTAAAAATGAATCAAAATAAGAAAAATAAGTAGCAATATGCATTATTTTTGTATGAGACTGTATCACAAACAGATATATATGTTACAAATGAATTTATTACGAGTTAGTTACAATGATATTATTACAAATGATATATTTCAGAATGTTATTTGTGTATTATCTTTGCACAATCTAAACAATAGCCGGGAGATCCTTCACAAACTTTGCAGATATAGATGGTATCTTTACGTTTTCCTTGGGAATAGCAACTTTTGCACTGCTTACGTAGTACCTTCCCGCCTTTTTTTTCTTCCCGCTGTTTGAGCACATGTTCCGGTGGAGATGGATCATACACAGGAGCACGGTGTTCAGAAGGCTGTTTCAATAAGCATCTTATCACCGATAAACGAAAATCATAAAGTGATATATTTCCATTGTAATATTTGTTATAAATAAAGTGGGAATTCGTCATCATCATTTGCAAAATATGCACAAATATTTTGGTAGGCCACCTAATTGTTTTCCTTTCACATGGATAGTAGGCAAGCATTTGATCTTGCTTATCAATGCCTGCCATAAATTTATTATATTGAATTATAGGTAGTGGTTTTGATTTCATTTCGTCTCTTTTATTTGTCGTTTCTATAATATCATTTTTGTATTCACTAGAAATGTAAGTGACGTCTCGCTTATCCTTCCACTTAGCAATCATTACACCATTAGCATACTTTGCTACAGTTTGTCCTTTCTTTAGTTTTTTTTCGCTAACCTCTTTCGGAAATGTCTTCCTGTTCTTTCTGATTGTCCCAGTACAATGAGTTTTTCTATCAGCAAGACATTTCGCCAGTTCATAGCTGTTATAATAATTGTACATAAATATGCTATGTCCTACATCTAGCATTCCATCAAGTAAACTCAACACGACTTTATGTGCATGTCCTTTTCCACCAGAATCATCCAACATACCTGTATATACCATAAATTTGAGAACTATACCATTAGGTGTTGTGATCATATACAACTTGATACCATATTTATGACATTTGTTTGGTATATACTGTCTAAAAATAAGTCGTCCACGCCACAATATCATCGATTCATCTAAACTAATCTCTCGTCCTGGGTAATATATTTCAGATAATCGTGCGTTGAACAAATTCACCATACTTCTGACTTTATATAGTCGATCCTTTGGGGGTTCTGCATTCTGCTCTGGGACTTTTGCGAAGTGCAATGCCCTCAGTAATAACAAAAATCGATTCCTGCTCATATTATCTGAGAATGCACGTAACCCAAACAGTGTATCTGTTTTCCAGTAATCTTGTATGCGGTTCATTCGTATAGTTCCCATATGTAAAATTAATCCCACAAATACCAATAGTTCATCTTTTGTGGTGTCCTTCCAAGCATTAATTCGAGAATGTTTCTTTTTTTCACGGCGACAAAGTATTTTACGAGCATAGTCATTGGTTTCAGCAATTATTTCATCCAAGATATTATCGGTAAAAATGTGGCAAAAGTAATCTATAGGATTGTCACCTGAAACAGGTTGCAGCAAACATTCAGATTTTCTGAAAAGAAATTGTTTCATGGATGTTGAGTCATTTTCCCAAATTATGTTTTCTACCATAGCAGAATCATGCTGTTGACATGTCGCTCCTTGCACGATATGTTCGTCATCTTCATCTTCCAAATCCGAAATATCATGGGCACCTTTGGGAGGAAAGAATTCCTCGTCACTGCCACTGTCATAACTAAAATCACTCGGGTTATCTGATAGCTCAGCCAACAAATTTGCAATCTCATCAGGCGTTAGAGGCTTATTATTTTGCACTTTTCTTCTCTTTTGACGTGAAGGCCCTGCAGAACTATCGTCTGTACAACTCATGTTACAAGATTATTTTTTCAATAAGTAATAAAGCAAGAAATCCGAAACCACATATATGAACAACTAGTTTCTAACCTTCACTCCACGCCAATACCAGCATACATACCTAAAACGTAATGCCGATTGAACTGGAGAATAAACATACAAGTGTAGCTTTTCACGCGCCAGTGCGTGACTGGCACCTGACACATCACCCCACACCACGCGCTGGCGCGTGATTGGCTATTCAGCGATAACACCACATCACGCGCTGGCGCGAGATCGGCAGTCAATGTGTTAAAAAGTGTTTAATTTTTTAAATGAAAAATGTAAAAGAAACTCTGTTGCTATCTAGAAATTAAAACAAAATTAAGGGTGTAATATGACGACATATAATCTCTTAAATTTTTAATCTGGTTCTTATTTACAGATAATTTTTGCCCACCCTTGTTTATATTCTAACGTTAAGTTACGCCTTGCTAATAAACATTGTTTCTTTAAATTGTAGACTCTGTTGTAGAACGAGAGTATCTGACTGAACGAGTATTTCCCTACCTGAGGCGTTACACTGCTGAGAAAGGCTATGAGCTGAATGTGGCAGATCTGCACTGGGGAATTCCTGGAGTAGGGATCATGGATTACAGTCT
This sequence comes from Amaurobius ferox, assembly GCA_951213105.1. NCBI lineage: Eukaryota > Metazoa > Arthropoda > Arachnida > Araneae > Amaurobiidae > Amaurobius > Amaurobius ferox. The sequence goes on along the minus strand of OX578150.1, from coordinate 8,190,193 downwards.
CCCTGATTTATGTATGAGCATGCTTGAAAAGTGGAGGACAAGGAGAAGACTATTAACTTTGGTAATTATCTTGTATTAAAGATTTTTTATTTGTTGACTGAAGTATGATATAGTCGAACCTGCCTTTAATGGAATTTTATGTGACTGGAAGAATTTTCTGACTTAAAAAGGTTTCTGTTTCATACAGGTCATTTCAGGAAAAGCAAAGTTTAAAGTTAAGCTGGAAATGCAGATAGCTCATATATAATTGCTCACCTATACATCAGACTAAAATGACTACTGACATTATTTTTTCAGTGATGTTAATTCTGCTCTCATCCAATCGTTCTGAGCTGCTCCAAATCACTATGCTTGCTCCAAATTGCTTATAAATAGGTTTTTTTTTGTTAAATTTCTACTATTCTCCTCCAAAACATAAAATTAGGAATTCATAGTCATTATTCACTGCCGAATATTCTTTTACAGATAATAGAAAAAAAAATCTTATATGATGTATGTTATGATCAATATTTCAATTTTGTATGTACATTTCGAAGTATTAATCTGTTGTAATTGTATTTAGTATTATATTTATTTGAAATGCTTTAACAATTTAAGTATAGTCAAACCTGCCTTTAATGGAATTCAGGGGACCTGAAGAATTTTCAGTCTTTAAAAGTTTTCCATTTCATGCAGGTCATTTCAGGAAAAGCTAAGTTTAAAAGTTTAGCTGGAAATGCTGATAGTCCATATGTAATTGCATCAGACTAAAAATTCTGAAAAGTGTATTTAGATACATTTGATTAGTACTATATCGTACCATAATAGCTAATTTAATTATTTTAAATATGTATATACATACAGTTTTACATACTGCAATCACAGGAGTATGTGTAAATAAATATATAGAGTGTACCCCATGTCCTTAACTATTAGCTTACTACCATACCTTAAAACCTAGATGAATTGACTTGCAGGCAAAATATTACTACTTACCATGAAACAAAGAAAATAATGTAAAAAAATGGTTTATTGAGATGAACTTTTAAAATAATGTGACTTTCAGTTAAAAATGCATTGATTTATATTTTTAGCTTTTCATAATCACACCGATTAAATGAAAATTCTTGAAGTCAGGAAACAGCTTTCAGAAAATCCGGATATATTTAATAGAAAGTTCTGGGAAAAATGGTTCTCTTGGAAATAAATGGCTAAATTAGTTGGACGATGTTTCCATTTTTTGTTCGTTAACAGGAGCTTTTATTAACAAAATAGTTTAAATTGGCCATTTCTGCATTGTGCATGTTCTATTTCACACAGGGGAAAATAACATAAATTTTCTATATGCTTGGATGGGGGCTAAATATATTTTCTGCTTATTATAGTATTCCGTTTCAAACAATAGTTCTGTTACAAGTTCCAATAGTTCCATTTTAAACAGGTTTGACTGTATATCCAAGGACTAAAATTCCCAATTTGGTGTATCCTTGTGAAATTCTCTTCTTTGTCCTCTTGTCTCAGCAGGTAATTGAACCACTGATCTCTGTTATGCTAGTTGACACTTTTAGCCTGTTCACAACCAGCGAGTGAAGGACGAAGTATTTCTACGAGACTGCACATAACGAGAATTGCCTGCTACTTCAGGCCCGGCCACTTTTGGATGCTAAGCCTAACACGGTGAAAAAAATCGTATTAAATTAACTTTAGTTTAAAATATATCTACCATTATCACAAAAATACATGGGTGTTATCTCATTTAAGGGACTTGACTCCACCATTGTTTTTATAATGTGAGTCTTGAAAACTTGTTTATTTCAGTGATTATTCCTTGTATAATATCATCACTGAAATACGGATTAAAGAATTAATTTCCATTAATGAGGTTTTGAACTGTTTATATTTAGTCCAGAGTTCAGAAAACTGAATAGATGGCAGATTTTTGACATTTGAACTCTAATTATCTGTACAAAAATTTTAACAACATCATTACACTCATTATTGTCTTTCAAATACATTTTCATACTAAAGGGCAACTAACTATTTCACTTTATTCCCTTATACCACTATGAGATTAATTCATCACTTGTAAAATCTCACTTTCAGAAAAATATTTCACTATTTTCGCTATAATTATTACAATTCTTCTGACTAAATTCTTACTAACTCATACCACACCCTCTGAATACCAGCGATAAGAATTCTCAGCCCTAATCCTCTTCTAATCGTGCCACTCAAGACCCTCTTTGTTGAAATAAACACAAAATAACTGCCATGAAAGAAAGCATCCATTTAAATCTCTCAGTCGATATGCTTTTAAATTGGAACTACCACAACAAACTTTCATATGCATTTGTATATACTATCAAATTAGTCAGCATCCTAATGAAAAATAGAAACTGAAATATGTAGGTCAATGTTCTAAGTAACTAGCTTTGTAAAAATTATGGGATTATAGTGCCATCTAGTGTTATTTAAAATTTTTGATCAAAGCTGTTCATCGGCTGGTTGCTTATATACGCATCTATGGGCCACAGTGCTGTTTTATGTTCGTTGCACAAGTGCATTTGTGGGCTGAGGAGGGTGTCATGTGGAAAAATTGATTCCTATTTTTTTAGTTATTATTCCTTTTAAATTGATCACATAGAATTCAATAAACTTACATTTATAATTATTAACATCATCTCTATCTTTATTTCCTTTACCAATTCCTACTGTTTGGCCTGTGTTCAACCATGTTTACGTTTCCAGATATATTTCAATACCTTATTAAACTCTAAAATTTCCACTTACCTTTAAAATAATTTCATAATAAATAGCACAGCCATTACACTAAAGAATCACAACTCACTTATTGTTAAATTAAAAATTAACTTTTATTTGTAACAATTCAAAATTTCAAAACATTATCCAATTCATTAAACCCTCCAATTAAATGTATAGTGGTTCAATTTACGTACATCGCGTTATATTTAAATCAATTAAATTCAGAACTCCTCTTTTTAAAGAAAAACCCCAGGTTCAGAATCCACTCTGGTCTGAAGACCAAAGTTTGGTCTACCTGGAGAACTGTCCACCAACATCAAAAAGTTAAACTTAAATAACCCAAAGTATAATTTCAAATAATGACTTTTTTGTATATAAATAAGAGTGTGCAAATTATGTATGTAAGAGTGTTAATTAAAATTCATAGTAATTATTAACATTCAAAATGCCAATCTAATAAAGACACAGCCATCCCTTTTATCATTTTGGGGAAATTTCCATTTGGTTTGGGATGTTTCTAGAGAGAGAATATAGATGGCAGCACCACTGATGTGCAACCGGAAAAAACTGTAGAATAATGTGAAGGTGAAGATGTGATTATGAAAGTACACTAAAAACTTGCTGACACTGTGGAAAATCCTCAGTATAACATTTGAGTAAATTCGACTTCTTTATTGGAACAAAACTTCTGACACTACGGTCACGTGAAGAAGAATCACGAGGGCATGCTTGCCCAAACACCAATGAGACACCACAGGTTCGTACTGACACACTTTCAAGTGTGTTTTTGACTATCGATCACACTAAAATTTGAAGGAGATTGCTGAGAGCACACCCCTGGAGCTCATTTAAAAATCATGTAGATGCAGGTTGTAGTACCGTGTACATCACAGAATACAATATATATTAGTCTGTTGTGTACATATGAAGACATAATAAAAACTGGCTGAGAGAGCACCACTCTTGATTGCTTCAGAAGCTTGGCACCTCCACTACTACTCTTGAACATCACTAATATTGAACAGTGGAATAACTTAAATCATGTTTTCAACAGCTGCGGGTCACAGGTCCCTTGCTCGGACCCGGACCACGGTTTTCAACAGCGCGAAAATAAAAGATCACCTTCTCAAACGCCAGTCAGGAATCGAATGCCTCCTTAGCAACACGTTTGCTTTCCAAGAGCTGCCAAACTTGGCTAGTATAACCTTGGTTTGGATAACCTGCGCCTCACGCAGAGCGCCTACGCATATACCGTGGAATAAAAATGATGCTACGCCAAGAACCGCGAGGTGTGCGTTTTTCCACCAAGCGTACAGCAAACCCAATGGAATGCCTGGCACCCCGTTTGCATGTGGCAAAGAGATAAGCCGGGAAAGAGTCAAATTTTGCCTAAAATTCATCCCTTTTTTTGCAAACTCGTGAATGAAGTGAAATCAAATTAAAAGCCGAGAACGAACACTGGAGAATTAGCAAAAGATATTTAGCATTTGAAGACACCTCGTGCATAATTTTGAATAATGAAAAACATGCAAAGGATAACAAATTAACTTTAAGAGGGGGATAAATAACTGAAATACTCAATAACAACAAATTAATTTAGAATTTTGAAGGGAAAGGGGAAAATAACGAATTTTGAACTATTAAATAAATTTTGAATTATTAAATAAGGTAGCATCATCAAATCCCAGCATAGCATTATAATTAGCAGCCAAATTTCAATTAGCACAAATCAAAATTTCAATTATCGCAATATTTAGTTAAGACCTAAGTCTAGGTTGCATTCATAGAGTGATAATGTTCAGTATATAAATATTTTTTATATATTGATGTGTCACTCATATTATTTATATGAGTGTATACTGTACTGTACATTAAATTATTTTCAAAAATGTATACTAAGTTAAACGTTGATTTAGAAGTTCATGGATTTCAAAACATTTCCATATTTCGATACAGTATGCAACATGCAGGCAGAATTGTATCACATGTTACATGGGATTATATTATGTGCCATTCATAAATTATGAGTGTAATATACACACACATTAAATATTTTGAAATGTTGAGTACTTATCTAAACTGTGAGTTATAGTTATTTTTCAAGGAAATACTTAAACATTGTTAATTTCAATAAACTTTTGCTGCAAATATTAATTATTATCCTTTGTTTTTATTCTACTGTATGTAAAATTGTCATAAGAACACATTAAAAAATATTAGTTTGTGTTTTAAAGGGCATGGGACACATTATGATATTTTATATTAATTATTAAATTCGATTCACATGATTTCGCTTAGAGTCACATTTTTTCACATTTAATACAAATCGGGAATTTCTGTATATTCACAAAATCCGTTTATAGGAGGTGTTTCCAACGTAAGTATTGTGCTCTTATTGCAGATAACAACATCCATGAACAGGTTTTCTGCTCATGCACTTATCAGCATGGAATATCTGCTATCTGCAAAAGTGGCAAGAAAGCTTTCTTTATGCCACAATTGCCGTTTAGCAATTTTTCTGTTTGTACTGTTAGCTCTCAGTTGCCAGTTTATCTGCATCGATGAAGAAATCAAAATATTTTTGAAGTATACTTTTGCTTGTTAAACATTGTTTGCTCAGCATATTATGTATGTTGTGACATAGTTTATTTATTGATTATGTGCAAATTCATGTTCTATACTTAAAAATGGATTACTTTTGGAAATCTTTGGTAAAATATTTATTAATATGTGGAATTTCCTTTGCAGGTTGTTTTTAATGATAACATCGGGGCAACTCTCCTACCACGCACACTACCCAAGCCCCATTTTGAATCTGGAATGGAATCTGTTGAAATGGAGCAAGATAAAGACCTCTTCAGCAAATGGTATGAATTAGACTCACAGGCTTCTCCCATGGTGTATGTGCTTCAACCCATCATCAAGCACTATCCGGCCATAGCAGGAGAGGATCCAGCTGCGAGGAAAGATGCTTTTTTCCAGTGGAAGGAGGAAGCTGATCAGATGATTTCTGTATTGAGTAATATTTTACCAGATGGACAGAAACAAAAGAATCTAACATCAGGTACGAAATTATTATTGTTGTTTCTTAGCTAATAGAACAATACATAAGCCACTTATTGTGATCACTGATGATAGAATTGTTTGGCTATTTTTAGCATATTGAATCAAATCTTGCCCAGTTGTATACAATAATCTTTTTTTATTATATACAATGGTCATTGTTTATTGGTGGCAAAAATTTTGCCATACTATTGTTTTTACGAAATTCTTTTCTTTGAAACATCTATTACTCAGGATCTGCTATAGATAGAGCTCAGATGATGCCTGATTTGGATTCAGCATTCTGGAGGAGAAATGAGGATTCACTAAGGATTTCCACTTTCTGTACTTTTCCATTTCTGGTTCAAAATTTTTCATTTTACTTGAAACTTCTTTTCTCCAAAATTAGCTATAGATAGAGGTTGGATGATAACTGATATGGATTTAACATTAAATTCTGGAGGAAGTAAGGTGATTGACAAGGAATTTTCATGTCTATTTTTTTCCCACTTCTAGTTAAAAATTTCTCTGAAACATCTATTTCTTGGGATTGGCTATAAATAGAGCTTAGATAATAACCAATGTGAATTCAGTATAAATTCTAGAGAGGGTAAAGGGACTCACTAAAGATTAAGGATGTTACAAAATCAAAAAAGAACCAGTACCAAATAACCGATACTATTGTGTTACTGAAGAACTGATATGATCCGATATTGATACCGATTAGATTGCTATTATAACATAGAAGTTGTGACTTTGGATATTCACTTACTGGTCTTCATGACACTGTTTCTTCACTTTAATACTGGTTCCACAGGTGGCAAATGATGGAACAATCAACATTTAGGGCTTGGGCTACTTCCAACTGTTGCTGGCTCCTTTCGAGATACCCTATTACCTCCCATTGCCTGGCACCAGTCAGATGTAGTCTACTCATTTTTCAAAATTTGGTTATTTTGATTTTCCTTCTGGAATCTGTAACATGAAGATACAGGCTCTGCACAAAACAGGCTATTTTTATGCCTAATATGCTTCCTTATCAAAAGATGTTGGTATGCAAAGTGTTTTCTACAGGTTAGTTTCTGTGTTTATGTTCCTGTTATGTATGCAAATTTTGTAGCTACACACTGTTTCTTTCGCCGAATATACTAATTTTGTTTAGCTTTTGGACATGAGTATATATTCCATATGAAGAATAGGTATACTGCTATTTATATATAAAACTTATTTCAGCCATAATTTATAGCCACTTTTGTAAATATTAAAAAATGAAAATTTTTTAATGCACATGTTAATAAATATTTTATATACTCTTCTCATAATCATAGTAAAAGAATGATCGTGAAATGCTAAATAATTTACATTAATCTAAACAGAGTGAAAACATTGTTCTATAGGGAATACGAAAACCTTGTATAAAATACAAAATTTCAAATTGTAATCATGGATAAAAGAGAATAGAAATACACGAACAAAAGAAATCATACCTTTATCTGTTGTACTTTTAAGGAGAAGTATTTGTGCATTACTAGTTATATCTGTGCTGGTGAATTATACTAAACATTATTTAATAATCTTCTCTGTATTTTTGGCAGAAGGCATTTGTAGTGCGAAACATTCACAGCAACCTTTTAGACAATTAGCATCTGCTGCCGTTGTTATGCAATAGTTCCAATGAAAAATTGTTGAGGAATTATACCTTAATCAATGCTTTTTTATCTATCGTATCTCTCTCTCTCTCTGACACACATAGGGAGTACACACTCACACCCTGTGAAGGCTAATGATGTCAAGAACATAAAAATTGCATCCCGGCTATTTTTTCACAGAGATTGAAACAAAAAGTTTTGTGATCATTGAGCTATAAATAACTTTTATATATGATATGTCAAATTTTGTCCTATGCTGCCATGTTAAGAAAATATGAAATTATGAATTTGCAAAAATAAATACTTCTGTTGTTACAGCATACAGTTGTTATGCTGTATTTATGCAGATAATTTAGATAGCAGTTTAGACGAAATGAGAAGGGAAACATGAGGGAATGGCAATTTAAGGAGAGGAGAAAACATAATCTGTGTTTATAGTGAGGAAAGAAAAAAAAAGCTGTTCTGGGAATAGAAGCTGAATCTCTTTTCTTAAATTAAGGGGTTTGTTCACAATTGTTGCTGAACCACAGGACTTCATGAACAATCTTTTATCATTCTGCAAAAATAAATATTTCTGTAGTTACATTATACACAGTTGATATGCTATATTTTTGCAGATTAATTTAGACAGCAGTTTGGATGAATTTTTATAAACTTCTTATCAGATGTTGTAAAAGTGTAATAATTTTAGGCTTAAGGGTAAAATGATGTGTTTGTGATTATGTGTGCAAAAGAATATCTGTTACATCAGGGAACTAAATTATGCATTTTTACCTATTTTACTATACATAGTCAGGAAATTACTATACATACACTGTGTATATCAATTAATATAATTGTTACTGGATTAATAATTGATTGTTACTTGATCAAGACTAAAGCAGGAATTTGCTGTAAACGATTATTTTTAAAATGCATAAATAATAAGTGTTGTAAAATACAGTATCTGACTATTTTAGAAACTAATTTTTACTGAAACACTTTTCTAAAGTTTTCAAATATTTAAATTCACATATTTTATAGGATAATATTAGGAAAAAATAAGTAAATTTTAAAATTACATAACTTGTTATTTTGCCCTTATTTTTGGTGCCCATAATTTACTAATGCCTTATGCGTCTTTTTAATGTGTCTATTGTATCTTATGTGTATATTAGTCATAGAATAAAACACCTCGGAAATAAAGTATGCATTATATGTATGATTTGATCTTTTAAAAATATCCCCAAATTAAGGCATTATGGTAGATAAATATATTTTTTTTAAATTGTGAAATCATGCAATTTGATCCTGGCAAAATTTGATGATCTGATTGTGTGTAGTTTTACTGATGTTGAAATTTTAAAATTAATTACATCAGTTTCGATGGCAATTAGAAACAATCACCGTCCCACCCGAAGGTATCCAGGAAACACCACGATCCATCCTCACGATGACAGTTGAACACCCGGCACAGCGCCCACTCCAGCGGACAGTGGGCAATGCCCCCACACCACCAGAACCAGGCCCACACCTCCGGTCAGAACCCCCAAAAGCCCCTGCATCACCAGCAAGGGGCTAGAACCAAAAGCCAAGCAGGCAGCCCTGCCATCCGCCAAGAGTCATCCTCTGACAGGATTACAACACATGATAACAGTTTTGTCGAAACAAAAACATGATACCAACATGTACCAGAAAATAAATTACTTCAGACACCATATTCTCAATACTCTATAAATATATAATAACATAAGGGTGAGTGTGAATAAAACAGTATACATGAGTTTTAATTTGTCATTTTAACAAGCACAAAATTTCCAGGCAACTTACAAGGCCATACAAAGTTTCCTCATAATAGGTGAGGATTACCATATATCGCAAGATATTTTTCACATGGAACTTTATTTACAATCTTTACCCTTTTTCTAAAGGGAGTATCTCTTGGATACAAACAAAGCTACACAAAAAAAATGAATAAAATATATGTAAAATATTAAACATTTTTACATTTCAACTTGGGATTCCAATCTCCAAGATACCATCTTCATTTCAATCTACAATTTCTAAAAATTCCAATATTCTATGTATAAATATTTCTTAAAAGAATTCACTAGAATTCCTATACAAGCATTATATAAACAATATTAACAATATTAAAACTCTTCTATACACAAGGGAGGGATGCAAATTTCTTATCCCATAAACACTTTTCAAATTTCATCAAGCTCTCTATTTAACAGCAACTTGGTAATTGTTTCAATTTCTATTTTACTCTTCTCTCCTCTGCAGAGATTGATTAAGGGCACTTGCATGAAGTTTTAAGGAAAGTATTTTGCTCTAATTTCTTTCCAATGTTCGCATCTGTATATACAATGCTCCATCGTTCCCTCCTCCAATCCACATTTACACTGTTCACTCTTGTTATGAAACCTATGTTGATAGGAGCTAAACGCTCCATGTTCAGTGAGTACTTGATTCAAGTAGAAGTTTCCTTTGGTTGTTTCTATAGAAACTTTTGATAACAGTTTGTATAGGTGGCGACCCTTAAGAAACGTGTCCCATCTGTTCTGCCATTCTTTTTCACAATTTTGTTTAATTTTATTCCTGATTTGGGTTTTGATAATTCCAAAAACCCTACTAGCTTCAAGTTTCAATGCTTCTTTTGCTAGTTGGTCGGCCATTTCATTACCATATAATCCCACATGAGCCTTGACCCAATGTAGGTTAAATTGGCATTCGCTGTACAACAATTTCTCTTTGAGTTTGTATATCGACTTATTTTTAATGCTATATGAACTCAAGGCCATTAAAACTGATCTTGAGTCTGTATATATATGAACTTCTTTTATATTTTCCATAATTATATATGCAACAGCTTTCCAAATTGCATATAGTTCTGCTTTGAATACTGTTCCATTGTCCTCTATCCTTTCCTGCCATTTTTTCACAATTTCACCATATCTGTATATAACATATGCACTTCCAACTTTTTCGCTCATTTTAGAACCATCCGTGTAAATCTCCCATTCACTTTCCATAACTCTTCCGATTGACCAATAAATGGTCTCTTCTTCCCAAGGTTTTTTATTGTTTACAAGAGATTTTTCAATATCATTTGCCTTTATTTCTTCTCTGTCCAAATTGATATCTTTGTTCCAGTGGAAAAGATTATAAATCTTTACTTCGAATACTTACAATTTTGATGGTAAAGGCAACTTTTGAATTTGAATAGAATTTGGAAATTATGCTATGGTTTTCATTCAGAGGTCATTGAAGAAGAATTCCTCAATCTTAACAATGGTGTTAGGATTGAAATTCTGCTATAATTTTTTTTTCACATAAAAAAAAAAAAAAATTTAAATTGCTCAATATTTTCCGCTTTCAGCATTAATAAAAATTAAAAAAAATTAAAAACAAATCACTATTAAATTTTATAGTTGTACGTTGCTTGTATTTTCCATTATATCATGCACATACATCAATATAAATTAAACATTGTTTCTTGATTTCTCAAATTTACATGTATATGATATATTCTGTATTTTGCCATAATCTGTTTTTTTACTTTTTATTGACTTTATATGTTTATTTTTTTTAATTTTATATATTTTCAGTTTTACAAGAGGAGATAAAATTTATTGTTACTGATGATCCCCAAGAAGCAAAAAGAGTTCTATGGATGCAGCGGCGCTTCACACACAAGCCAGTCGGAGGAAGTGGCGACAAGCCATCTCCAAATACCAAAAGGGTTGACCAATCGAAAATCCAGCTAGAAGATTATCTTCCTGATACTCAGAAGCTGGTTTTCTATGTCAAGTGGCACGAAGAAGGTATCGATCCACAGAACTTTGAAGAAGACGAGCAATACATATCGGATGTTTGTGATACATTAAAGGAGGAGCTGAAGAAACTGATTGATGGTCTCTTGGAAGAAGATTTTCTAGAGGAAGCCAATGAAATATATCGAGGTGTGATAGATACTTTATTATCCAAAAAGTGAAAATACTGTATATTACTGCATATTATAAACTGGGAATTTTTGTAATTTTTTCCTGCTGTTAAAGTAGGGGGTTGGGGAGTTGACTTGTATAAGAATTGAAAATAATTTTTAAAAAATCAGCTAAAAAAAAAAAAAAAAAAATCAGTAACGCAGAATAAATGACAGAAAAAATTTACATTTCAGCATTTGTATGTTATTTTTTCAGTTCATCTATCCTAATTTACTCACACATTCATCCATCGACATTCAAATCCCATTTCCGAGTTCATCAAATTGCATAATTATGCTCTTATAATGCATAATTGCACATATGCAATAGTTCTTCTCATACAGCTGTTTTGAAGATGGTTGCCCTTAATTTGCACATCCAATACCGGGATCCTTAAAGAATGATATTTCAATCAAAATTTGTCAGATTTAATACCAATATTAATTCTAAAGTTTTAGTATTACCAGTATTTCATATTACAACTTGTTAGGTTAAAAACTTAACTATTATTCTTTCATGTTCTTTATTTTTCATTATCTTTCAAGTTCTTAATAACAATGTAAAAATTTATTTTATTCATTGTATCATTTTGATATTAATGGATCCATTTTTTATCATTTAATAACCTTATATAAATTTGGATCTTTATTTTCAAGACATTCTGTTGTTTAGTGTTAAAGAACAAAAGATATTTCTTACCTTAATTTTTTTTCATTTGTAATACAATTCATATTAGTGTTTAATATGATTTTATTCCTTACCATCAGTGGTGTATTTCGGAACAGAACAACATTCTGGTACTTTTTTGTATAGAATGAATGTTTTAGAATGAATGCATTATGGAACATTTTTCTAAATAATATCATAATAGAAAATAATGAAATTTATACACCTAATATTATGAAACAATGGCATAATTTAAGAGTTTAATTCTAGAGCATGAAATGTCCTCTTCTGGCGGATGGTTGAGGTTCGAGTCAGTTGAGCCTTAGTTGAGTTTCAGTGCCTCATACGATTCTCCCATATGGTTTGTCGTATCCTGACTCACCAAAATAGACCACTGAACTATGATAACTAAGGATCCTGACATCAACATGATCTGCATACCTGACCAAGACAGATGGAACTCGACCTACTATGGACTACTCCTGTATGGATATTTTCCCAAAGTTAGCATAAATTTTGGTTTCGTGAACTTTTACAGTTAAGTCCTTACCGAATGTGGCATTTGGTAGAGCTATCAGAATAGGTTTTTCGGCAAGAGCCTCACTTGTTTTTATAATGAAGATACTGGTACAATGTACCATTGTATATACAAATGTAACATGGGGAATGATGTTAGAAAACAAAATTTTTCAACTGACTATCTTAATGTTTGTATTATCAATGTACTGAGATTGAATAAAGCTCATAACTGTATTTGTTTTATTATTGCAAAGCTTTTAGAATTTGAAATTGATATTTAAATGTCATATGCTTAAGTACCTTACTTATTGCATCTCGTATTCTGTTGTATATTGCTAAATACTTGATTTTATTGGTTCCTTTGCATTATAATATTTTATCTGTTCACCATCTCTTTGCACTGTAACTGCCTATTTTATTGTTACCTATGTACTTTGCTTGTTGGGTAATGTTGTTGAAGTTTGACCTTAGTACTTGTTAACTAAATTTTAGTCTCGTATTAAATTGTAGCAAATTGTTATTCACTCCAATCATGTATGCTTATTTTTATGATGTATCTGTATATCTTGCCAATTGTTGTTCAGTGGCTCTTTAATGCAGGATTTGTCGGCTGTACTGCCCTTTCGCCTCTTGATGTGTTTACAGCAACTTTTGTACTTTTTGGATGCCCTGTCTGGGATCCCTCTTCAACTCTTGTTTTTGGAGTTGATAGTTCCATCCAGTATTGTCTATTATGTTGTGCATGTTATCACTGCTCTATATTACCCTATGTCATCTTTAAGATTGGCTCTGTGTTGGAGCCTCTGTCTCTCAGTTTTGTTATTATTTCATTTTCTTCTTGCAAGTTGTCGAATTGAGTCTGGGAATTGCTTTCAACCGAATCTGTGTGATGACTTGCCGCTTTTGACTTTATGTTTCGTTCTTTGGCTTTGGCCGTTCTCCCGGTGACCTGTAGAGCATCTTCGTGTTGCTAGGATTAGTGGGGGGGTTTCGACCTTATGGTGCCAGTTGGTTCTGTTGCTAAATTCTGGCATGCACCGGACGTGCTAATTTTATTATCAGAATGTTGTAGAAGACCCAGACCGTCCGACTCGTCCAGAGGACTACGAGCAACTATTTGGACGGCCGGTATCAGAATGTTGTGTCATCTCTCTGCATGCCTTCGGTTAGGACAGATTACTTCTTTGCTTACTGACCACTTTGCTACTAGGATAAAGGAAGTTTTCCTTTTTTATGATTTCAATGCTGCAATTGTTCATGCATGCATACAAATTTCTGGTTCTTTGATCGCCGATCACTGTCAGGACATCTTATTATATGCTTTGTATGGTATATTTTTTAAATTTCCGAATTTAGACAACAGATATTCAAAATATTAGACTTTTGGATTGTTTAAAATAAACACAAATAAATAAAAAGATGTGCTTATTCAGGGCGTATCAGAGGATCTTATTTAGGGTGTATTAAAACAGCTTATTTAGGGCATATTATGTTTATGTAGTATAATTGGCATAGTTACTCATGGTTATTCAAAAATGAAGCACACCAGTGATTTTGGTGATTTGGAAATTGAGTGGTGCTATCTGTACCTGTATTATTTAAATAGTGGTTGCTTATTTAGAACCATGGCAATCTTGCATAAGTCATTCTAGTCAGAAATAATTCTTTAAAAAATAATCTGTTAAAAATGCAGCCCATTAAAAGATATTATTTGTATGATTTCACTCCAGATTTTCTTATTAGATTTTATTGTACATGTGCCGATTATTATTTTTGTTGATTAAAATTAATATTGTCAAAAATGCATTTTACATTAAATTAATTATTTATTAGTATATTAATTATACATGTAATCTGTTCTAACTTACTGCTGTGTACATTGCGTTGGTGGCCACAAAACCCACCTATTTCTGTGCTTAACGGGATACTAAGTTAACAAACTAAAAATTAAGGTTAATAGTAAAGGAACAAACATTTATTTATCACATACTCAATTTACACTCTTTAGTTTTACAAATTAAATAAATATCACACATAGTGGAATACATCTCAATGGTAGTTCGGGGGATGTAATGCCAGATGAATTGATATTTGGTTGGAGCACGTGGTGGGATGCATTAATTAGCTTTTCCTTAAAAACACAAATTTAGACAAAGAGGTTATCCACATATAGTTTAATTGTACGGTACCTGATCTTCTTTTCATATAACTTGGGTAACACCGATGCTTTGTCACACTTTACACTTGCAATACCAGATGAACATGAGCTCTCCTTCGAATTCCTATATCAGAGACGCACACACAACTCTTAACTCTGCTACCGTCGCTTCTTCTTGACTAGTCTAACTCCAACAGCCTGCCTTGACCAATTCTGACTCCCACTTCGAGCAACTCTCACTTATATCCCTTTTTTGGTCGGTGGTCCACGTGCTGAAATCTAGAGCTGAGGGCTAATCCGTAGACATGGCGTCGCCGTCTCGGTTGCCGCCAAACGGCTTAACGTGGTATGTAAACATGGGCGTGGTATTTAAGATATGGGGCCACCTGTATATTATCGCCCATCTGCTTAGCGTGGGGATAATCCGCCCGCATTCCTGGTTCCATTATTTTTTAATCCTTCCAAATATTTATTACTTTACATTTCTGGCATTACATTCTCACCCCCCCCCCGCGAAAAAAAAAGTCCAAAAGTTACTCTCCCACAGTTTCACCCCAGTGGTAAGAAATTAAGTTCACAATTGTTCCTCGCAAACACATAAGTTCATCCATCGTGAGAAAGGCTGAGTTCCACTTTTTAGCCTCGTACAACTCATAGCTTTGATAGTTCTTTGTAGTTTCTTGATAGTTCCCTGTCAAGTTAGTCCATTATTCATAATTGACATAATGTACCATAAATTACATGAGGATTACCAACATTCACATTATTATTAAATTGTAAATTTTGATATATATTATTTGCAATGCATAATTTTCATTTCTCCTTTTACATAATTATTTACATACGACATATCATTACATAACAGCATTCATTACTTTATTATTATTATACATTTTCTTGTTATCATTCCATTTTGTAACATATTGTAGTAGTGCAACTATCAACTTCCGATTCTTGGTTATGGTTGAATTCCATACCACCATATTATTTATAAATTACTTTGTTATTTCACTTTTTTTTTTTTTTTTTTTTTTTTTTTTTTTTTTTTTTTTTTTTGAACTTGCCATATATGTAATGTCAGAAATACATAACATACTTTTTGAAATATACTTATATCTACAATTTATAACATAAAAACATATACATATACACTCAATTGTCACTTTCTATTTATGACATTAATTACAAACTTTTTACATATTTTTCATATTCTTTGTTTTATGAAATTACTATTTACAACAATTCGAGGGCGAAAATTATACCCTCTGGCATTATAACAAACCTCATCATCATTTCTATTATTTTCACAGTTTAATTGCTTTTCTTTAGTGACCTTCCCTTCCTTAATCTGACTTTGATCATTATTTCTAATCACTTTCTCATTTTGATTTTTTTCTTTGTCCTGTGTGTGTGTGTGGTTTGATTCGCTTTCGTCACTATCTTTCAAATATTGTTTTCGCTCCGCTGCCATGTATAGTTTATTTATGTGCACTTTATAAGTTTTATTTTCATCACTTTTAAGACATATTATAACATTATTATTTCGGACTAATTTCGTAATTCTAAATGGTCCATCATATCGATCCTCTAATACCCTTGGTTTTAGGAACTTTTTTAGGTACACTGTCGCTCCTATAAATATATCGTTTTTTCTCACTATTTTATATTTCTTTATTTGTTTGTCATTTATCAGCTTTTGTTGTTCCGATGCGTCTTTCACGACTTTATCTATATTTTTTAAATGCTGTGCCACATAATTTTTATAATTATTTACATCACTATACATTATATCTATTTCTTCCTTACTTGGTATGTTTGTTTGTTTAATATTTTCAAATGGCAATGATAAATCTCTAAGATAGAACAGGAATGAAGGCTCAAATCCTGTATTACTGTTAATAGTGTTATTCACATAAAACTTAAACCATTTTAAAGATTCATCCCATTCAAACGTAGTCTTTGACAAACACATTATACATTGTTTCATGTCTCTGTGTATTCTTTCACAACGACCTAAAGAACTTGGGAAATAAACCGAACTGTATCGCCTTTCAATATTTAATGCATTTGTAAAATCTATGTATTCTTTACTTTTAAAAATTTGAGCATTATCGCTTTGAATAATAATTGGAACTCCATAAGTTGTCACGAAGTTTGTTAGCTTATTCACTATTGTTTTAGCAGTAATGTCTCTGACTGCATAGGCCTCAAAGTATCGTGAAAACATGTCTACAATTGTAATTACAAAATTATTTCCTCCATTACTGCGCGGTAGTTTTCCTACGCAATCCAGTTGTAAATATATTCCTGGTTTTAATATTTCTGGCATAGCCTGAAGTCTGGCTGGTGGTATATTTTTGTGTTTTACTAATAAGCATTGATTACAAGACTTACAAAAATTTTCCACGTCTTGGAAAGCCCCTATCCAAAAATATTTTCTTGAAAGTAATTGGTATGTCTTTTTTACTCCGAAATGAGGGAAATGTGCTATCTCTATTATCTTTCCCTTTAGCAAGTGCGGTATTACAATCTTATTCTCATTTATTTTCCTATACGTTTGTCTTTTATTTTCCTTCTTTACCATTAACAGTTTATTTTGGCTATCAATATAGTATACCTTGTTATTGTGATATCGGTTTCTTCCTTTTTGTAATTCCTCTCTAATTTTACTTAATTTTTCATCTACCATTTGTTGCTCTAATATTTTCTCCACATTTATCTCATCATTTTTAATTAAAGTATTTACATATTTGATTTGGTTATCATTGTCAAATACATATCTCGAGCAATAATCACTTGCGTTATTTTCACCTTTTTGATATTTGAATTTAAAATCATACTGACTTATGTCAATTAGCCACCTCGATATGATATTTGGCATTTTATCTAATTTTATGTGGTACATAAGGGATTTTGCGTCACTCAGCAAGGTGAAACTCCTTCCGAACAGATATTCTCTGAAGTGTTGTAAGGATGCGTGTATAGCTAGCAATTCTAGCTTTATTGCAGGATAACGCTTCTCTGCCGGGTTCACAGGTCTTGAATAAAATTCGATAACATGATCGACTCCATTTACCCTTTGCATCAAAATACTACTAATTCCCTTACCTGAGCCATCCGTAGTTAAGACAAACGGGTTTACTTCATCAGGCTGTCTTACAACTGGTTCTTTAAAAATTGCATTTTTTAATTTTTCAAAAGCTTTTCTACATTCATTATTCCACTCGAACCTAACATTCTTTTTTGTCAAATTTACCAACGGTTCTGCAATTTGTGCATAATTTTTTATCAGACCTCTAAAATAGTTTGTTGTCCCAAGAAAGCTTTTTACTTGTTTAACCGTTTGGGGTTGTTTGAAATTTTGCACTTTTGCACAGTTTTTTATTGATGGGCTTATACCATTCGCATTTACTTTATATCCTAAAAATTCAATTTGCAATTTGCATATCTGTAACTTCGCCGGGTCGAGTGTTAAATTATTTTCTTTCAATCTTTGGAAAACAATTTTGATTTTCTCTAACATTTCGTCGTTATTTTGTGCGCATATGACTAAGTCATCTAAGTAAAAGTATATTTTTAACTCTGATAGATCTCCTAACACTTTGTTCATTAAAAGTTGAAAATATGCTCCTGAGTTTTTAAGACCAAACGGAATTCTTTTACGATTAAAATTTCCCATAAAAGTTGTGAACGTTAAGGCCTTTCTATCTTGTTTTCTTAGTTCGATCTGAAAAAACGCCGCCTTCAAATCCATAACTGTATAAATTTTACTACCAGCGATATTTTGTAATATATCCTTCACCTTTGGTAAGTTTATTGGCAAAAGTGGTAAATACGCGTTTATGGCCCTATAATCAATAGCAAGTCTATATTTAGGTTCTTCATTTGGTTTACTTGGTTTCTTTACAAGAATAATGGGACTAGCGTACGTGCTTTGTGAACTTTCAATAATGTCATTTTCCAATAATTCCCTAATTTCTTTTTGCGCAATTTCTCGTACTGCTCTCGGAATTGGGTATGGTCGACTCTGAATAGGATAATTGTGCATAAGTTCGATTTTCGGTACTATTGCTGATGTTTTACCTAGGGTAGCATATGACTTTGAAAAAACCTCTGTATTGGTCATCATTAATGCAATAACTTTATTTCTATCTTCCTTATTTAAGTGCTGTACTTGAAAATCGTCTGGAGATATTTCTTTCTTTCTTAATTCCCGAATTTGTTGATAATCTGTTTTATTTAAATTTTGAATATTATTAATTTCCAACGTGGGTTTACTGCTTTTATTTTTTGTATCAACAATTTCGATTTGTTCTGTTATTATACCCACGTTCATATTTTTATTAAGTGTAATTTGGCAATTTTTTTCATTGTATAACAACATTCTAATCTTATTTTTATTTTCTATACTTTGGATCGCTTCATCCGTGATTAATGTTCTTGCCATTTTTATTGGAGAAAATAAAACATCCTGTCCCTCATTTAATTCCTGTGACAAAATCAATTGGACTATTTCTGACTCCCCTGGCTTTAATGTTATTTTTCTTTTCAATTTAGCGAAAATCTGCTTTTCCTCTTTCTTTTTAACATTCTTATTCTTATTACTTTCATTAGAACTTGGTAACCATTTTTCATCATTTACATTATCGCGAGTGCTACAATTTTGCATATTAGCGTTTTTTCTATCGTTATCGCTTTCATTATCCTCGCTTATTCTACCTTCATTCTCATTATTGAATTCATTACAACAATTATTTATTTCCTCATATTCGTCGTCATCATTATCATCGCTTATTCTATCTTCATTCTCATTATTGGATTCATTATAACAACTATTTATTTCCTCATATTCGTCGTCATCAGTATTATAATTTTCATAATTACTATTATATCTATTTTCATCGCGAATTCCCTGGCTTTGTGGTTTTTGTTTTGAATTCTGTATTGGGTTTGTATTTTCACTTTTATACAATTTAATCGCAGTATTCCCAAATTGTACTTCGTTATCTTTTGTATTTAAAATTGCTTTATGTGAGGATAAAAAGTCGTAGCCTAAAAGCATTTTATATTGCCCCTGAAAGTTCTGTTTTGTCACGAAAAAATAATTTTTGCATGCCTTTTCCCCAATTCTAAATGAAAATTGAATGCAATTTAAAAATTCTATATTTTCTTTAGTAAACGTCTGAAGTATTACTCTTCTGGTTATGTATTTTATTTTTACATTTCTATTCTGTTTTAGTTTTTGAAATGTTTCCAAATCTATAATACTAACTTGAGCCCCACTATCAATTACACTTATTATTTTTATTCCTTTGCAATCTATTTCTACCATCGGTAATTGTGGGCTAGATACGTTCTCACATTCGCTTGAAAGGATACTTTTGGTATCATATTTTGCTTTATCATTATTTTCATAATATTGTCCTCTCTCCAAATTTGTATAGTTTTGCCAGTCATCTCCATTTTTGTTATTTCTATATGTTTGTGAACCGAATTTATTTATTTCTCTGGAATTTGTACGATTCGTTCCTTGGTCCCAAATTCCAGCTCTTAGTTTAAATTACTATTATTATTGTTTCTCTCATATGTGTTTGATCTTATATTTCTTCCGTTGCGCCCCCTAAAATTTCCTCTTATACTTTGCCTCTCTCTATTTTCTACGTTGGTTTCTAATTGATCGTAATAATTTCTTTGATCATTATTATTTCCTTGATATTCCCTATTATTTCTATTATATCCTCCTCGTTCAAAATTTCTGAGATTTTCGTTTCTGTTTCCTCTGATATAATTTGTTTGCTCCAACCCATATTGCTGATAATTCATTCGTTTGGGATTCCTTGCAAATGCAGTATTACACTCATTGTACCAGCAATCTGAGAAATAATGTCCATTTTTTCCGCACCCTATGCAAAAAACAGCTCGTTCCATGGATTGATTTGGTATATTTTGCAATTTTAATTTATTAATTTCTAAAGTCAAATCTTGAACCTGTGTTGTAAGTAACATTTCTTTCAGTTCGTTATGTGATTCTTCTGGAGTCCTATCATTAAGAATTATTTCAAACAGTTCGGCATCTTTTATGGCATCTTCAAACCGCTGCGGATCTTTTTTCTTCACTTCAATTGCCAAATCAGGGCGTAATGCGCTAATGAATTTTCCCAACATTATTTTATTGGTTATTTTCTCTACCTCT
Source organism: Amaurobius ferox (assembly GCA_951213105.1). Classification (NCBI taxonomy): domain Eukaryota; kingdom Metazoa; phylum Arthropoda; class Arachnida; order Araneae; family Amaurobiidae; genus Amaurobius; species Amaurobius ferox. The sequence goes on along the minus strand of OX578150.1, from coordinate 8,169,256 downwards.
CCATCTGTTGTATCCTTAAGGTTCAAAAATTTACGCGCTGCGTTTTTTATTTTTAGCACAAGCTCGTCCACTGACATATCAGGCGTTTGTTTTATTTTATTGAAAGCGTCCTGTTCTTGCGTTATCGTTATTCTGTTTGAAAATTTTTTTATTAGTAATATTTTTATTTTATCAAACTCCTTTTCGTTTTGTAATTCAGGGTTTTGAATTAAAAACTGCATAGCCTTATCTTTTAATCTGGTTTTAATGATAGCCACTTTATGCTCTTCCTTCCAACTTGCTAACTCCGCTAATTCATCAAATTGTTTTATAAAGAAATTTATATCTTCCTCCTTACTCCCACTAAATAATGGCAGGATCTGCATTACTGGAATATCCATATTTTTATTATTTCTATCCAATTTACTATAATTTTTATTTGATATTTTTGAATCTTCTTTCAAACTTGAACTCCTTGTTATAATTGAACTTTTCACCACTTTTTTAACTGGTCCCATTCCTATATCCCATTTTTCTAATTATACCTTCGATCTCATTTAGAAGAACCATTTTTTCCATTTCATTGATAAAACTTTACATAATCATACATATAACATAAGGAGAAATGAGAATTGTGCACAATATTTTCACAATCATCTATGTCGCCACCAGTTGTCCAACCTTATCAATATTTATTTTTTATTATTATTATTCCTTTTATTTTTATTAATTTCATAAATCCTTATTTTATTCCCGTTATTGCAAAAGTCACGAGCACCAAATGTGCCGATTATTATTTTTGTTGATTAAAATTAATATTGTCAAAAATGCATTTTACATTAAATTAATTATTTATTAGTATATTAATTATACATGTAATCTGTTCTAACTTACTGCTGTGTACATTGCGTTGGTGGCCGCAAAACCCACCTATTTCTGTGCTTAACGGGATACTAAGTTAACAAACTAAAAATTAAGGTTAATAGTAAAGGAACAAACATTTATTTATCACATACTCAATTTACACTCTTTAGTTTTACAAATTAAATAAATATCACACATAGTGGAATACATCTCAATGGTAGTTCGGGGGATGTAATGCCAGATGAATTGATATTTGGTTGGAGCACGTGGTGGGATGCATTAATTAGCTTTTCCTTAAAAACACAAATTTAGACAAGGAGGTTATCCTCATATAGTTTAATTGTACGGTACCTGATCTTCTTTTCATATAACTTGGGTAACACCGATGCTTTGTCACACTTTACACTTGCAATACCAGATGAACATGAGCTCTCCTTCGAATTCCTATATCAGAGACGCACACACAACTCTTAACTCTGCTACCGTTGCTTCTTCTTGACTAGTCTAACTCCAACAGCCTGCCTTGACCAATTCTGACTCCCACTTCGAGCAACTCTCACTTATATCCCTTTTTTGGTCGGCGGTCCACGTGCTGAAATCTAGAGCTGAGGGCTAATCCGTAGACATGGCGTCGCCGTCTCGGTTGCCGCCAAACGGCTTAACGTGGTATGTAAACATGGGCGTGGTATTTAAGATATGGGGCCACCTGTATATTATCGCCCATCTGCTTAGCGTGGGGATAATCCGCCCGCATTCCTGGTTCCATTATTTTTTAATCCTTCCAAATATTTATTACTTTACATTTCTGGCATTACAGTACACAATACTTACTATTTTGTAAGGTGTGTATAATTACTCAATTCCTTTAATTTTGGACACTAGTGTACTTCTAATGTTATATCTGTTTAAATATCTACTTAAAGCTACTTAAATATTGAACTCAATTTACACATTTTTCTCTTTAGGAATTGAAAAATCCCTTTATGTTGAACTAATCCAACAGTATCAGGCTTGCAAGAAACTGAGCAAGAGCTTCATTAACCAAGAATCTTTTGCATCTTTTGCATCTCTGCAATCTGTTAAAGAATACATTTGTGGCAACAGTAACCATCCTTTAATAATCCATGGGCCTTCAGGATGTGGTAAAACTTCATTGATTGCAAAAGCTGCTGAAATGTCTTCTGTTTGGTCCTCTTTGTCCTGCGTAGTTACTCGACTTGTGAGTTTGACAGCAGAGTCCTCGACCCAACAGCAGCTACTTAGAAGTATCTCCGAACAGTGTTGTGCATTATATGGGGAGCACCCATCAGTTGCTTCATGTGTAAGGTTTTCCCCTTGCTTTTCTCTCCCTTTTATATTCATTACATTTATACTGTGATTTTGTCATTTTATCTATCTATGTATGTTTGTTGTAGATGTGTGTACCGATACCGATTTAGGCTTGACCCACTACTTAGACACAGCCTGTCTTGTGAGCCATGTCAGCCTGATTTTACTGAAATGGTTTCAGGCGTGGCAGGGCTCGGACTTAGTGTTAAGGATTGGGCTATGTCTGGACCAAACTTATGCAATGTTTTAAATATTTGTAAATAAAATTTAACAGAGTATATGAAATTATTTTGTGGAAAAAGAACTTATTTTTTTATACAAAATTATGTTTTTGTCACATTTAAATAAATATCATTTCGAGCTAAACTGGTTTGAGATTTAGACTGTCTTCAGGCCAATCTAGGTTGGTTGCAAGTTCTACATCTGAAAAATATCTTTGAGCTTGAACCAGGTTCGAACACTGTTGCTGTCGGGCTGAGCTGGGTCAGTCTGAAATTTCAGCCTGTGCATGCCTTATGTTTGCTATTTAATGAAATAAAAGTATAAAATCTCTTCAAAATAAGCTAGAGAACTGCTGCTATAACTTAAAGTTTAAAGAAAAGCTTCATGTAATACATCATCATCATCACCATCAATTCTTTTATTGTCCCAGACACATAAGGCCTTCAATTTAGATTTCCAAGATACTCTGCTATGTGCAGCATTCCTTACTTCATTCCAACCGTCCCATCCAGCCTATCTTCTTTTAATTTTTATAATTTTCCCCCAAGTAATCCAGGAGCAACGTTTGTTGTGCTTTTCCTCTGATGCCCATGCAACAAACAGTACAGCATAAAATAAAAATAGGGTGTCAACCAGTTTCAAAGGTAAAAATCAGCCTTCTTCAGGATAAGCAAGAAGTGGGGCTTACACTCACCTGAGCAAGATCAGCATCTGTAGCTAGAATAGCAAATGTGGCCGAAAGTATATATTATACGGAGTCTGTCTATAACTTAAAAACGGACTGAGTCTATAACTTAAAAAGTATTTGCAGTAGAGCGACTACTATAACGTTTTTGTGTTACTAGTTCTCTCCCTCTTCTAAAAGTGGTTTGACCCAAATCACGTGGTCAGTGGCTCGCCACGGCATTGTATTTTGTAGACGGGAACACTTGGTAACCGTCGATTGAAAGAAATGGCATTTGTTGAGTAGAGAATTAATATCAGTTTTTGTGTTTGCTTAGGAAAGAGAAGGCAGGGAAGCTGCCAAAGTCGACAAACGCATTGGCCATCCTCAGACTTCCTGCACCTCTGAAAACATCAAAAAGATTTCTTCAACGGTACATGGGAACAGGCAGCAAACTAGCGGAAATAACAGAATCATTTGGGATATCCCAGGCCACATGTCAACGGATCCTGACTAAGGATCTTAAACTAAGGATCTGTGTGTCAACACATTGTTCTCTGCATGTTAACCGAAGATCAAAAGGCAATTCGAATGGAAATGGCGGGAGACTTAATTTTGGCTGTTGACAAAGATCCTTCCCTACTTGGCAGAATTGTTACTGGAGACGAAAAAAGGTGTTTTTTATACGACCCGTAATCCAAGAGAGCATCAGCAATGTAGAAATCACCACAGTCTCCACGCAAGCAGAAATTCCGCCAGGATAACTCTAAAGGGAAGGCCATGCTAGAGGTGTTCTTCGATATCCAGGGCATTGTGCATCTGGAATTTACCACTGAAGGACGCACTGTGAACAAGGAACTCTATGTAGACATCCTGCACTGTTTATGTGAATCGATCCGGAAGAAGAGACCAAAACTGTGGGCTGAGCAGTCATGGATGCTTTTGAATGACAATGCTCCTGCACACTGATCCCTCCTCATTACTGACTTTCTTGCGAAAATGCAAACAATTGTTTTACCACATCCTCCTTACTCCCCTGATCTCACCCCCTGCTACTTCAGCCTATTTCCTGAACTGGCAAGTTGCTTGCAGGGTCGTCGATTTTAATCCGCAGATTAAGTTAAAAGTGCATTGCAGGCTGAATTAAAGGACGTGGCTGAAAATGGATTCCAGAAGTGTTTCGATGACCTTTACAAGTGATGGCAAAAGTGTGTTGTTGCGCAAGGGTCTTATTTTGAAGGAGGATGTGTTTCAGTAAAAAAGTACGAATCGCATTAATTTCAGGGATTGATATAAAAAATGCATAGATGCCAAGCTACCACAAAAAAGGATAGGAACATATTGCACGAAGAAAAATCATGCACTAATATCATTTTTCCCCATACTGCTGCAAAATAGCCTTCTATTTCATTAATAATATGTTTGAAAAATAGTTTTTCTACATAATATACAAAATAATTACAAACGTTTTAAATGATGTAAACAAATTGTAACAGTGGAAAAATACTTTCAAAATAAAACGAAATATAGAGGATCGCGCACAAATGCCGTTTATCGCGATACTGCTGCAAAATAGCTTTTCATGTCATTAAAAATACGCTTGAAAAATAGTTTTTCTGTATAATATAGTATATATGAAATAATTACAAACGTTTTAGACGATGCAAACAGATTGCAGAAGTGGAAAAGTATTTTCACAATAAATCGAAATATACAGAAGATCGCGGACAAATGCAGTCTATCACGGTACCTGGTACTCGTACAATATAGCTCTTCATTTCTTTAATAATACGTCTGAAAAATACTTTCCTTGTATATAACAAGAAATAATCATAAAAATTGTAGTCGATGCAAATGTGTTTCTCCTATATTAATTAAAAACAGACGCAATCACGTGGAAACGGATTTTTAGATGAAAAAACGGGAAAACCTCGATCTTAAAATCCCTGACTTTGTTTCTCATTTCTTGACCTACTTCTGATTTCATGACTTATAGGTACTCTTATGCAGATTTGCATACAATAAAATATAAATGTTATGGAAAAGAAAAAGCGTACTACTGTGGATCCAAATCGGATTCCCGGAACAAGACTGAAAAAACGGAACAAGTACATAAAAATTGGAACACTTGGCAGCTATAAAAATGTCATTTTCAATGTCTGATAACAAAATATTAGCTAACTAAATTTGCAAGACGCTGAAACAATTTAATCTGGAACGCAGTGTGTTCTATAATAGTAAGTAATTAGAATGTAAAGACTCTAAAGGATCACTCCCTTTTCTTCCAAGTGGGATAAGCAGATCTACGAGGGTATAAAGGGGAGGGGAGCAATAGAAACTCGTTAAATATCTGGAGTCTCGGACATCGGAATGTCTGAGGATAAAGCAAACAAATAAATTCTTCAGAAGTGTCAATTTCAGGTCTTGAAGGGTGGGGGGTTGAAGACCCAGACCACACGACCAACCCTGAGGCTTGTGGCAGCTTAATGTGTTGCCAGTGAAGGGTGGGGAGTGGGGGTGGAATGAGATGAAGTACAATAAAGATTCCAGTGTTTCCTTCCCTGAATAGACAGAGGGGGATTTTACTGTCTGTGTACCACCTGCAGATTTATCACTGTGGGCGTGTATAAAATGCTGCTTTTTTTTCGACCGCTGTCCAGTCTTCTACCAGGAATCGTAATTTAGTCAAAGGGAAAGGGAAGACTGATATTTAATAATAACATTGTTGGGCATCAAATTTGATGACCAGATTGAAGGATCTAATCGTCAAATTGAAATTTCTAGTCGCAAATTACGACTAACGACCGCTAATTTTGAACACTAGAGATGATAATTAGCTGGTTGATTTAGAAATTTGGCTAATGACTATTAAAATTTTCAAAACAATTTTTTTTAATTGGCTAAATACTTTTCAACAACTTAAAATTTAAAATTTACTAAAATTTATGAACTGCTTACATTTAAAAATCAATAACAGTTGGCTAACATTTTTTAAATTAAACTAATGATTTTCAAATTTTACAAAGTCATTAACTAATAGTCTGAAATTTTTAGTGTAGAATAAGCTGCATAAAGATTTAAACATTTGTTTTCTGCTCATTAAAATATTGTAAAATTTATGATTGTTTCCTCTTTTATATTTACAGAGTATCCATTCTTGGGACTATGGTCTTTCCAAACTCTTGGCCAAGGTTTCTGAGATGCGCCCCCTCATCATCATGATTGATGGCATTGACCAGCTTGCACACTACAGCAATAAAGACCTACAATGGCTGCCCCGGGAGTTGCCTGCCTTTGTGAGGTTACTTATTACTGTGCGTGATGATAGTGAGGAGTTCTCTAAGATTAAGGTACTGTGCCAATAAAAAATAATTTCTTACTTGTACTAATTTATATATATAGCTTGTATTAATTTGTATACAGTACAGTCAATAATGAAATTGCAAAGAAATTCATATTTGTTGGCTATAAATAGAGCCTGGATTTATAGGTATTAAATATTTCAAAATAGACACTAAAAAGATAAAATAAGCAATTAAAATAGGCACTGAAATTGTCCAATCACATGTTTAAAATTACAACTATTCCAAGCCATATTTATATATTTTTTTCTTTCTAACACTTTACAACAAAGTTGAAAAGTGTTTATGACTTTGTTCATTCTGTCTGTTTGTCTGTCCGTTAGCACGATAACTGCCGTAAAAATGACTTAATCAAAATGAAGTTTTAGTATGTTGTTCAGACGGTCTGTAGGACCTATGGGAATATAAATGAATAATATCACCCAATTAGTTTTGGATTGAACCCGGGTTGAAAAAATGAAATACATTGAGCCCTATGGGACATAATTTTTCAAACATTTTTTAAGCGGATTTAAAATTCACAAATTGCTTCGAAAATTTTAGGTAATATTCAAATTGTTCCATAAAATATATAAAAAAAAATTCAGCGAAAAATATTCAGTAGTTTTTTAAATAAAAATTAAAATAATAATAACACCTCTTACATGAAGAGATCACGTGACCACGATATGAAAAGATCACGTGACTCACTTCAAAATTATATATGGCATCCATCTTGTCTCAAAATCGTGATTTTTAAAGTTCTTTTTAATTCATATTGAGTGTTGTATCCGTCCTAAAACCACTTTATTTTTCTTAGATTCTGTGCATCTACATACTGAAACAGTGCAATTACAATATATTTGGGTTTAAATGCTCATCCAAATTTGATTATTTCTACAACGAAGACTATTTTTCATCTATGTAAAGTGTAAACAGCAAAATATGTTGAATGAGTTGTATTAGAATTGCTGTATTTCTTTAACACAAAACCATTTAGTTCATGGAGTCTGCGTAGCTGATATGAATAAAATATTCATTGATTTTATAAAGAGAAGGACAATTTTTTTCGATGAAGTTTTACGCATAGAGTTTAATTACTTGTAACTGCATGGTCTTAATTTTTAAATAAAATAAATTATTATAGTATTGTGATGAATGACATGAATGGGAAATTATTTATGAATGAAATGATGCTTTTATAGAGAGAGCTAGGCGTGTTATTTTTTCTATGACGTCATTTGAATGAATTTCAGTTGTTTTCGATGAAGTTTTCAAATATAATAAATTATCGTAGTATTATGATAATTCTAAAATTATTACCGAGGAATGTATCACATTTTAGAGATGTTTAAACTAGGTAATTTATATTTCAATGCCGTCATTTGAATGAAGTTAATTTTTTTCGATGAAGGTTCAAGTTTTCAAATATAATAAATTAATGTAGTATTGTGATAATTTTTAAAATATTGCCGAGGAATGTATTGCATTTTAGACATGTTTAAATAAAATTGCATTAAAGTTGGAAAGTGTTTCATACTCAATGCTTTAAGCATGATTGATCTTTCTTGTTTTTTTTTTAAAGAAGACAACAGTTTACCTACACTTTTTCACTTTTCGCATTATCACACAACCTTTACTGAAATTTATATACCTGAAAAAATACCTTACAAAGACACATTTTTATTTACTATTCTTATTTATTTATAGTTGGTAATGTACTATCAGATATATTTCAATATTTGCTGGACTAAAACAACATCATCAATTTGTCAAAATGTTCTAATAATTTAAGAAAATTTGATCCACATCGCATGATTTCACAAAAGTATATATCAAGTCTGTTACCTCACTGGGCTGCAGGCCAGCAAAATATTCTTCATCCTCACTAAGCACACTGAAGTGTCAAAGAATTTACCACACGCTGGGTATTTAACTATTCAGCACTTTTACACATGGCTGCCCTATTTTGGGTTTAGATAATCCCGTGGCTGAGGTGTTGGGATTGCACACAGCCCAGATTCTATACCCACTGCTCATAACTATATGTCTATGCGGATGAAACACGAAATCTGTAGGGCTGAAAGTGCATCTAAGAAGTGATGGGTTAGGGTAAAGATGGTATGGTTCTTGTGGTTGCACATAGCCCAGGTTCTATACCCACTGCTCTAAACTATATGTCTATGCGGATGAAACACGAAATCTGTAGGGCCGAAAGTGCATCTAAGAAGCGATGGGTTAGGACAAAGATGGTATGTTTCCTGTGGTTGCACACAGCCCAGGTTCTATACCCACTGCTCAAAACTATATGTCTATGCGGATGAAACACGAAATCTGTAAGGCCGAAAGTGCATCTAAGAAGTGATTGGTTAGGGTAAAGACGGTATGGTTCCTGTGGTTGCATACAGCCCAGGTTCTATACCCACTGCTCAAAACTATATGTCTATGCGGATGCCACCCCATTGGATTCCTGTCTAAATTAGGTGGTACTGTCCCAGCCCTCCAAAGAGTTAAATTATAAGGAAGACACTCCCATTGCAGATAAAAGTATCCATGGACCGGTTTCAAGTGTTTTTGCACTCATCAGCATGGAATACTGCTAACTGCGATGGCAATAAGAAAAATTTTTGTTTGCCACAATTTTGCAAACTTCTGTGGGAACTGACAATTTTAGACCTTCCATGCAGCCGGCATAAAATTCATTCACAATTGAGCTCAAGGTGCATGAAGCTGCAAAGGCCAAAATCAAAATGTTGCAGTTAACAGTTATTCTATGCTGATGAGCACATGATAAATGTGAAACTGTTCCACTGATGCCGTTGTTCTTGTGGTTTTGAGTTACAATTATTAACTTTTTGTACAGTCATATGCATTTTCGGAAAAAGTGAAGTGACATCTCCAGAACCAGAAATTGAAATCCCTAGTGAAATAAGTTTTGCATAGAGGTAAAAAAATATATATTAATAGACTTGACCTCCTTAATCCCATCATTATCATAAATGCGAAATAAAATAATTAACCACAGCATCATAATCATCAACTCTGGCTCCTACTGTGTTTTGTTTAGGCTGCTGGCTCAACGTAAACAAACACTTGGTGAAAACAGCTGTTTCACAAATGAAGAAGGGAGGGAATCCCAATCTAAATAATTATATCTGCAAATATTAGTTTTAGAGCAAACATTTTTAAAGAGTTCAAATTTTCAGAACTTTTTAGTCGAAATTGACACCAAAGAATAATTGAGATAAATTTTTGTAAAGAAAACGAAACTTACAATTTATAGGACAGATGGGGAAGGGCATCATTCATAATCTTTCTACTGTTATTCATTTGTTATTTTTCTTTCTTTAGGAAATGTTATAGGAGATGTTTTGCTTTTTTCTTTTCTACTTTTAATTCGGCTAATAAAAAGTGAATTTTACAGGAAAAGATGCAAGTAAAATAAGAAAATGGTAGAATAATGAAGCTAAATTTTGAACTCTATTTTAACTTTCGTAGAGCAATGGTTATTCATATTGGATACAATAGCGAGATTCAATCAAATATGAACCAAATATTGGAGAATAAAATAAAATCATTCTCCCCCCCCCCCCCCCCCCAAGAAATTTTCAGATTTTTTGAATTTTTTTGCCAGTTACACTATTGGAACTATTCATGTATCAAATTGTAACTTACTGCCCCTTCTAGCAGTGGGCAAATATTTTAGCCCATATACATTAAAAATAGCCCTTTTATATAGTTTTACAAGTCACCGTTGGCCTTCTTCTTCACCCTCAAACATCATACAGCCATGAAATTTAGTACCAGGTACTGCAAGACCCGGGGAGGTGCACCTCGACAATTTAAAAAAAAGATCGAATTAGATTTTTAGTTAATTTGTTTCAACAAGTCATGATAAGGGTTCCAAAGTAGCCCAATTGGCGGAATGTCATCCAATCTGGAAACTCTGTCTTTAACTGGAAACACTAAGTTTAATATCTATGACATATATTTGACTAGGAATGGTTTTGTTTAAGCCCCATGTGGCTGACTCATTCAGTTTTAAAAAGGAATTTCATTTATGTATCAAGAGTAGATTTAAATATTGCAGACATACAGCCACAACTGAATTTATTTAGTATTAAATTAAAATTGTATAGGATGTGTCAATTAATAAGGATGGAACTAATATTTCTTATGTACTATTCATTTTTTTTTGTCACTAATAGTAAGATTTTTCACTCCATGATGTTTGCAGGTATGTCAATGCATTCTAATTGGATAAAGTGTCTTTTGTTCCGTGTGAACTGACATACTTTGTAATAGTGTTTTCTTTCTATATTTAGGAAATGCTAGAAGATTCTGACTGTTTCCTCTCTCTCAGCAATCCATCTCCTGAAGAAGGAAAAGTAACTATTACCAGACTCTTCGAATCTTGCAAAAAGAAACTTAATGAATCTCGACACAATACAATCAATACGTACCTGAAAGAAAGCTCCAGTGCTCGCTTTGCGCACCTCTTGGGCATTGTGTGTTTGCAGTGTCCTGAGCTTCTTAATACAAAGTTTGAAAATAGCACTGAAGGACTTGTTCTACAGTATTTGTCTCATGTTGAATCCCATATCGGTATTACCCTTCTGACATTTGTTCTAGGTCTTTTAGTTGCTGCCAAACATGGTATTTGTGAAAGTGAGATGCTTGATCTTCTATCCTGTGAAGAAAGTGTATTAAATATTATATTTTTTAATGAGGAAACTAAGGTCCGACGGTTTCCTGCTGTCATTTGGGCACTATTGAAAAAATTCTTAGACCCTTTCATTCAATCACAAGTCCTTGGGGGTAGAACTTTAACAATGCTTTCTTGTGAAGCATATAGAACAGTGCTAAAGAAATTCCTCCAGGATAAAGGTTGGTCAGTAAAGGCTTATGCTCAAATACTTGTTGATTACTTTTTTGGCAAGTGGGCAGAAGGGCACAAAAAACCTATCTCACCTAGTTCCACTGTTGAGCAAGATAGGTATGTTCTGGACCAGCCTTTAGCCTATGGTTCTAATCCTAACCGTAGGAAATTAGAAGAACTGCCATACCAAGTTTTACAAGTAAATGATTCTATTCGAGACAACTTTTTGTTTGACCCTACATGGCTTTTGTATAAATTTTGTGGATCGGACCCTTACCAGTTGTTAGAAGACCTTTCCGGTTATCGAAAGACTTTATCGGATGATGATAAACAATTAGATTTGTTAGAAAATCTTGTACAGTTGTCTAGTTATGCATTGCGTAGTGATGGATCACAGTTTTTTTCCCAAATGTACGGCAGGCTGACAAATTCCATCTCAAACTCAGATTTTTCTTCCCAATATCCTGCTATCAAAAGTATATATGACACTTCTTGTAAGCCGCCATTGTCTTGTCTATTACCTGTTGGTTCGTGTTTGAAAGAACCTACAATTTTACATGTGACTGCCAATTGCAATGGTGATGCTAACTTATCCCCTGAATCTCCTAGTTCTAAAGGTTTTCCTTTTACTGGTTTGTATACTATAAAGGAAGATAAAGCCCATGCTGTTTCAATATGTAGTGAACATAATGAAATAGTAGTTTGGAACATATATGAGGAATCTGCTGTGCGACGCTTCACTGGTATCAATCAACCCAAGGACATCAGAATGATTGATTGCCACCGTGCTTTAGTTTTGTGCAATAGAGAGTTGAAAGTATATCACTTAGATCAAGGATCTTTAGTGGTTAAGTTAAAAGGAGTGATGAATCAAAAGATGGCATACTATGGCTTGCACAATGACAACTATGCTGTAGCTCTGTCTAGGAATAGAATGTATGTGAATATGACTAATCTTACTACTGGGGATCTGGAAACAACGTTTAAAGTTGGAGAAGATAGGTAAGTATACGAAATAATTATATATCTTAATAGTATTTACCTTTTACTCTTTTTTGAAATAAAGGTAACAATAATTAAATTCTGACTGTAACGAGAATAATCAAATTCTTCTTTAAGCATTGATGCTAATTCTCTCATTGTTTTGAAGACATGGAAATGAAGCCAAAATGACTTACAATATTGTGGTTGATTGAAGTGTACAGTTTGGTTGGTTTTTATTGCAGGTTTACAAATATTTAGCATATGCTTATCATATATCATACACAGTTCAAGTTATTCTTTTCTCATGTACTAGAAACTAGATAGGACAGTATAACACCCAATAGGTACATTAGCACCAATAGGACACCCAATAAGACATCCAATATGTATCTTTAAGACATCCAATATGTATCTTTAAGATATCAACAATGCAGGATTACCAAAAATAAAGTCAAGATTACAAAAGTTATATACATTTTTAAAGTAATTTTTAAGATTTTGATGTTTTTGAAAAAAATTAAATTTTAAAGCTTTTTTATAGGTTTACCTGAGGAAAAAAACATGTCAGAAGTATTGGTTTTCTGGTGCATTCGTTTTTTGAACTAATAAAGGGGGAAAAATAGTTTTCTTCAAAATTGAAGTTGAATAAAAAATATATAAAAAGAATTTGGTAAAAAGCTAAAAAAACTGTTTGTTTAGCTTTTTACCAAATGTTTTCTAAAATGCAATTATGTTAAACATAATGTATATCACTATATTCTTGACATATGCCTTTTACAAGTAACTGCAAATTCTCAAATAATTTAAAATTTGCACATCATTAACTTTTAGAGTACACATCAGTACAAACTTGTATGCAAAGTTTTAGAAGTTATACTTTTAGCCCTGAAACTGCTAAGTTTTGAACTGCGATGAAGCAATTTATTTTTAAATTTACAATATGAAAATTCAAAACAAATCTTCAAGTTATCTTTATTTGCATAAACAATTCCTCAAATTCAAAGGATAAGAAATTGCTTCCCGTTAGCTGTAAGGAATTTGTGCCTACTGCAATCTACAAATAAAACAGTTTTATGATGTAAATAAATAATATTAAAAAAATTTTTGTAATACAAAATTCCAATGAGTGTATCAAGCAAAGATAGAGCTTAAAAAGGAAAAATCTATAAACCTGGGCTCGAGTGCCATAGTAGAGAAAGGTCTGGCAATTGAGTGAAACTCAAGCATAGATCAGAAAGTGTTGAGCAGCATTTTTCTCATACAAGTTCACTGAAGCTCCTCCCAGTTCTTGAGTGAGACTGTTTCCAGCCAAACTAATCCTAGTCTAAGATTGTTTCTACAATTAGAATGTTTAGAAAAAATTTATTAATTTTAACAAATGCTGTTATTTTTGTTTTCCGATTCTGAGTTTTCTTTTCACATTTTGTTAAATTGTACTGGTATCTTAAAACCTTTTTTAGACTATGCTAGTTAAAATTTAAAAATTCACCATATTTTGCACTTGTGTTTGAGATGATTTAATTCTTCTTTTAGGTTTCTAAACAGCCTGCTTGTGAGTGCGAATGGTCGGATATGTGTTTGTGGCGATGAAACCCAGAAGCCCTTCCCGCTGCTTGTTTGGGATCTCACTAGTAGAAAACTTGTGTATGATCTTCGAATTCCTCATCATGAATTTGTTACCAGACTCTCTGCCATCAGTGATGATGGACACTATGTTGTATCTGTGTGCAGGGTTTGTATCTAATATTTTCATATTTAAACAATATTAATTTGATGGTCTAACTTATATATTTATATTTATGTAATAAGTTTTGAAAAATTACTAATTAACCTAATTTACCTGTATCTATAAATAACTTATGTAATACTTTTTGTTTTGTATGGAAATATATAGCCTGCAGTCAGTAGTCCATTGCATCACTTGTTTAATATATTCTATGTAGCATTCAAGTGAGCACCAAAAAATCTTCTTTCCTGTCTGCTTTATTGCAGGTGGTCTCCAGCTGATACTTGGCATTGAAAAAAAAATATCAATAGAAAAATTAATTAAAAAAATACAACGTTAGACACCACTAAGTCAATCCCTTTGTTTCAAAAGTTTTATCTCCTTTTGCCCACTAGACTTCATAATTGTCTGCCACAAACTTTAAAATTTATTTTTACATTTCCATCTTTTTCCAAGGGTATCAATGAATGGTTATTCATCTTACTTTTGCATTGAGCTTTGTATTGTATTACTAATTGATTTATTCTGCCCTTCAAATCATATATCATTTTTTTATTTCAGCTTTTATACCTGTTATTACAGTGTTCTTGATGTCCATAGTTAAAATATTCATTGTGCAGTTATTATGACTTCATATATATTTTTTGTTTACATGGAAATATTATGTAAATGATCCACATAATAATTTTCACATCTGTTGCTTCAAAATATCATCTTTATTGGTTGTACATTATCCCTCACCTGATTATAAGATTTCCCTTTTAAGCAAGAGTTGCGAAGTATTGATATACTCGCCTGCAGTCACTATTTTATTGTGGTAACTTCTTTAGATATCAGTTTAAAAAAAAATATGCAGTCATTGTGTGGGAAGGTGGTAAGGGGAGCAAATATATGTTAAACCCCCACAACCTCCCCAAAATCAGAAATTAAACCCTTCACGATGGACAATTGTTTCTTCAAATATTGTTTAAATTTTGTTTCTTTAAATATATCATAATTCACCGAAAGCATGCTCTATATGCCTATGCCATGTATGTGCAAACATTTTGAACAAAACAAGTCAGTACCGTAGTACCGCAGCTTATCAGTGAAAAAAATAAAGTTTGTACTGTAGCTTATTAATTTACTTGCCAAAAATCCCCAAATCATGTTCAAAACCTAATTTTGTTTTCATATAGCGTTAAAGAATGCATTTTGATGTTGACACATATTTTAAGATCGCATTGTGTTAGCTTTGCCAATGTGAAACTATAATAATGAATTGCATAATTTATTTTAAACTTTCTTTTTGTGATCTTTAAGAATTTATATAAAAAATGCATTAAATTTTTTTTAACTCCCCACATATTTAGGTTGCATTTGAAAGAAAAGCATTCCTGTGCAAAAAGTGATGTAAGAGATAGCATTTGAAAAATGTTTTTTGAGGAACTTATTTAGAAGCGTTTATAAATAACATGTACCTGACCTTGCCGGGGTGTTAAAGCAGGGTAGTTATATAAATAATAAATTTTATTTCTATATCTAACAGTAATAATTGCATGTAATCTGTGTACATTGGCACAATGAACCCCTCATCCCAAATCACAAAACTGATATCCGTCATTTGTAGAGAGACTACATTCTATGTTAAAACCTCTCAGCACAAGTAGGCCACATTTATTGTCCACATCTTCTGCAAACAAAGGAATTTTTATATTTTCAATAAATAAGAAGCAATGTTTTAAGCACCCTGCTTCCACAGTAATGCAAAGATTATCCCATCCCAAATTATCCACTTCTGCTTAACCTTTAAAATGGGTCCGATTCCATGCGAGAGAAAGTTTCTGAGAGGGTCCAGACTTCAATAGGATATGCTTGGCTGATTCAAAAATTAAGAATTTGTTCAGTTAAAAATATATATAATTAATCAACAGATGGATTGAGGAAATTATTTTTTATTCTGGAGCAGACTGTGATATTTTGAGAAGCAGCTGTTAAATTATAAACATCAGATTGCACATCAATTTTTTTATATTGTAATATAAAAATTGGGGAGGTTTAAATTCATGAAAAATCATCTGAGTTGTATGGATTTTGTTTAAAGTTTGTTTGAAAGATAATTTTTTTATATTACTGATGGGGTCAAGATGGAAAATCTGTGATAATATTTTAGGTCACTAAGGAATCGATTTGTGTGAATATTGTCCAAAATCCTTGTAAATTGAGCTAAAACATAAAATAACTTAAAAACTAATTCAAAATTTAAAAAAATAATGCCAAGGTGCACCTATTCGGGTCTTGAAGTACCTGTGTACCAAATTTCATAGCTCTATAATGCTTAGATTTCCTGCTACAGACTGCACACACACAGATATCTTTCTTTGCTATGTAAAATTAAAAATTTATTAAATTTTTGGAATTTTTAAAAGTACTGGTTAAATGCTCAAATCAATACTTAGTTTAGAAAAACCAAATTTCTAGGCCAAGTAATTGCTTTATAAATTGCGGGATATATAGACACCTCAGACGGTTAGACAGAAATTATTAGGGTAGATAAATAGGGTCCCTAATTTGGTTGATTTTGGAATTTTAAACAAATGTAAAATCTGTTGGATTTAATCATGTTAATTTTGGAGCATTTGTTTATGGTAATGAAATAGGTACTATGTAACATTTTCTATCTTTTAAAAAATCACAAGAAAAGACAAAAGAAAAGTTCACTAAAGATTTTTCTCTTAAAAAGGAATTCGAAGCACCTCTGTTGTACCAATGATAAATATTGTATCTAAATATTTATACTCAGCATTTCTCTTGCTTGTTTAGGAGTTGCATGATGCATCCCCCAACTTCATCATTGTGTACGATCTTCAAAGTGGCACTCTCTTCAAAAAGTGGAAGCCAGAGAGTAGCAGTTGCAGTATAGCTATTTCATCCCAAGGAGGTTGCGTTATTAATGGCTTGGAGAATACTTGGGTCTTGGTCTGGGATTTGTCAACAGGGGCAAGGAGGTAAGTCATTTCCTATAGACCTCTGATAATAGATTGCCAAAAAATTATTCCTGGGATTAGAAATGTCAAAATCCCAGGATTTTAGGTTGTATTGCATTTATTTTAAATTATGTTAGAATGTACTTTCTCAGTTCTGCTATTACGTCAAATTGCTATAGAGACTTATGTTATCAATTTAATGTAACAAGATTTTACCAGAATAGTATTTACATTTTCAAAAATTGATATATACAGGGTGATTAAAAACAAATTACCAACATTAGCCCCCTCCCTATCAATATAAATTTTTATTAAATTAGTAAAACTCTTTTTTCTCGATATTCATTTTCTTTGCTAGAAATGTAAAAGTGAGATTTTCACCTGGATGCTTCTGTAACTTCCAGTTATTGAGTCCTTGAGAGTATAATCTGTTCATTACAAATTAAGATATTATCAACAGATAGTCCTATTTTTATAAGCATGTTCATTCCATCTGAAAGTTTGTTATAGGACGATCTCAATATTATATTGTTTAAATGCATGTAATATTCGTAAAAAAATAAATCAACATGTAAGAGTATGAAATACATTTTCCTTTAAATGAATTAAAATAAAATTTCCAAACCCTAGAGATCCTGTGATTGAAAAATTCTTAGTTCTAAAAATTGTATGATTGCAGTTTATATTTAAATAAATAAAATTGAAAATCGATTTGTCTGTTTATCCGTTTGTTTGTCTCATTATCACGAAAGAATGGCTGCACTGAATTTCATTGAGAGAGTAGTTTTGATGAGTAGCTTTGGTATGGCCCCAATTAAAATTTTTGGCATCCTTCTGTCTGTCTTTGTGTCCTGGCTGTTTTTAATTCTATTTGTAAGCAAAGTAGCTACAGCAGACGATTTTTTTATATTTTATCAATGAATTTATTTATAGTTTTTGATTCCATTATGATAACTATGGTAACCAAGTTACATTTAAATTCTGAAATCATTTACTGGCTATGGCTATTCTTTTAATTAAACTATTGAATAATGTTAATTGATTATTAGATTTAAATGTCTGAAAACTTTAAAAATAAGACATAACATACAGTGATTGGAGATGAAATATTGTTTTACGTACTGCAATGTCACTGTTAATCGAACCCTAAAATGTGCACAATTTTTGTGTTTAAATTTGAAACTGTGTTTGATAGTCTGAACTTTAATTAATTGTGCAGGTGTCACATTTAATAGACTATATCTATATAAATAAAATTGAAAATCCATCTGTTTGTCTCATTATCACAAGAGAATGGCTTAATCAAATTTCATGAAATTTTTATGGGTATCTTTGGTAGAGTTCCAATTAAAGTGTAGGTATCCATCTGTCCTTCTGACTGTAACCCAATCGTTATATAAGCCTTCAAATAAACAAGACTCAATTGTTATTTGAGTCTCCAAACTTAACGTGATTTAACCATTTTTTTTTTAGCCTCTCTACAATAAATGCAAATCAAAATCCGATAACGTAACCTTTTCATTATTTACGCTTTATCTCTAAAATTATGGAAGCTTTATAAATTAGGGAAATAAAAAATAAACCTTTTAATTTCAAAAGCCAAAAATACTGTTTGTTTGAAAAATCTCTCTATATTTTTGCCTATAAGAAGACAAGAAGCTACAAAAATGCTATTATTTAATTGTGTAATTGTTATTATCTATATAAATAAAATTGTAAGTTATGCTTCTATCTGTCTGTTTATCTCAGTGCAGGAGAACTCTTTCCTTTTTTGTGAAAACTATTATAAGATTTCAAAACAAATTTTTTTTTTATATTCAACCTTCATTACAAATTGTTAATTTAAAGTTCCTTTACATTATATAGTATTCTGTGTGAGTATACTGCTAGTGTGATATTAAATATATATTCCAGCATTGAATATTCACAAGTGCATTGCCCATTTTCTAGGTTCACTCTGCGAGGCCATAGTGCACCAGCTGATCAAATTCGAATGGAAGAACAAGGGAAGAGGTGCTTAACGTATGACTCTAAAGGCCGGGATCGAAGTGTGAGAGTCTGGGATGTTACTAAAGGTAAGTTACAGAATCTATTACATGTATCCATCCTATAGGAAAGGCATATTTTCTTTTTCACACTTCCCATGCTTTCACATTTGTCATAATAATTAATTCAGATATTTGAACTTGCCTAAACTGGTGATTAAAAATTAGAAGTGGGTATAAAATTAAATGGTACTCTTAATTTCACAAATTTTAGATACAATTTACATTTCTGTAATTATTTAATTATTATCAATATTGTGTGAAAACGTCTCTTGAATGAGATAAGAATTACCCTATTAGGCACTTATATACGGCATGCAGGCTATAAAGTGGTGTAGTTCTGCACTTGTGTGACAAATGTGTATTTTTAGTCAACTTGTTTAAAAAATTGATTGTTAAAGAAGTGGCTTTAGTTAGAGCATAGATTGCTGTGGGCTATGTATGTGTGTGTGTGTGTGTGGGGGGGAGCAACTAGCAGGGATCACACTCCTGCGCCAATTGGAAAAAGCTGATACATTGTGATACAAATGCATAAAATTTCGATTTTCTGTGCCAAACTATATATATATATATACAAATCCGCCACTTGTATCAATTGCGCCATTTTCACTCCGGTACAAACGTGACACTTTCTATTTAAACCTACATTTTATTGCCCATTTCCGTGCACCTTTTATTATTAGTTTTTGTATAAATCATGTATGTGTATTGCGGCAACCATGAGATTAACGGCAAGAGATATACAAGCTGCAAATAATCATAGCTTGTCTGGGAAGACCTTGACTTTCACCGGGATGGGGAAATGAGATCAAAAAAGTTATCAACATTTGATGTCCAAGAAATATAATACTTTGTCAGCCACAGAGAATCTGAAGAATGTTACGACTAATTAAAAGTAAGTATTTTATTTATTTTATGAATATGTTTTAAATTTATCCGTAAGATGAATTACATTTATAATATTTCTGAAGTGTATTTAACATGTTTTACAAATAATACCTTCAGATAAGTAGAAATATAAATACGAATTTGGTTAAAATTAATTTCATAAGACTGCCGAAGTATAAACATTGCCAAAGTATAAACGTTATTACTATCGAAAATTTCTGGAAAACAGAAACTGATTGGAACTCATTCTTAAACTATTGCGGTTGCTTTTTATTCAGTTTCGTTTTTCTCTGTGTGTGGGAAGAATAAAATTAAAAATACAGATTTAATTCTAAAGAAAAGAATTTGTTTCGCAAAAATTTCATGTGGGCAACTCATGTATATGTGCCCATACGGGGGTGGCGGACTGCCAATATTTTCTTTTTGCAGCATGAAAAATTCATAAAAAAGAAAAAATCAAATTGGAAGGGACCCCTGATAAATGCTTGTATTGTACACAACTGCTGTTGGCGACCCTGGCCTATTACTATGGAATGACCGTGGGCTTAGTAGTTCAAAACTACAATAAAAATAGTACAGATTGCGGTGTTTCCCCCCTCAATTCATTAGCTGAATCAAAAGTAGAAAAGATAGAGCAAAACACCCTCTTCTAAACCTGAAAATAACATAGAAGAAAGAGACAAAGTTTATTAAAATAGTGAGGGCATTACCCCAGATAAATTACTACAGTTTTGTTTTATTTACAAAGTTAAAATTTTTCAGGATTATTCTTTGTTTGGTATCGATTTGTGGTTAAAAGTTCTGAAAAATTGAATTTTTGTTTTAAAACTAATATTTACAAATGTAGTCGTTCAAACTTGGATTCTTTTGAGTCTCATTTGAATGAACTGTGTTTTCGCCTTTAAGTGTTTACGTCATCGAGTTAGTCAAAGCAAATAGGGGAGGGAGAGTTCTGTCTGCCATTGATGCTCTGAGCCTTTGAGGCATTAAAGAGATTAAAAGGTCAAGCTAGGGTAATTATTTTTTGCAATCCAGCATAAACTATTTCCAAATATTATTTATTTATAAAACCTTTAAGCTGGATTTTTGCTGTTTTTGTTTCTTTTTTTTCTTTTGGTGCTCTTGTTTTAATAGATACATTTTATATATATAATGTGCTTTGTTTTTTCCTTCGAACGGCATCGAGCATATTTAAAAATCTGATGTGGGCAGCACATGACTTTCCTTGCAGACTTATATACACGTTCTCTTTATTTTAATTAAATTTATTTCACTTTTAATTCAATTTTCGTTCTCATTCGGTAACCGGACTTATTTTCAAAGGTGGCGAAAAACTAAAATATCTCAAGAACGACTAGTCCTAGTGTAATGGGGTTGGTCTTATTCTTTTCGTCGTTAAAAATTACGTATAAAACATTTAATGGATATATTTGAGTATACCTAGTTCTTTACTTTAGATTTTGACGATTTTTGCGGGCCATTTTGCAAAAAAAGGCAGGTTATTTTATTTCCGAATCATACCAAAATCTAATCAGCACCAGGGTAACCCACAAGTGACTCATATATTGAATTTTGTGAAATTCGGTCCATTAGTTTTTCAGTTAGAGTGGATACAAGATTGTGAGGGCCTTTTCACAAAAAAAGGCAGGTTCTTTTATTCCAAATCATACCCAAAACTAATCAGCACCAGACTCGCTCGCAAGTGACTTACCTACCAAATTTTATGAATTTCGGTTCATTAGTTTTTTAGTTAGAGTGGATAACAAATCTGCACAGACAGACAGACACACAGACGCATACACAGACATCACACTAAAAATGGTTTTTCCGTATTCTAGAGGTCTCGAAACATGTAGATCTGTCGAAAACTCGAGTTGCGATTTTCGACATGATTCCAATACTTTCCCTATACATTACCATGTATTGCAGGGAAAGTAAAAATCTGATGTGGAGATCACATGACTTTCTCTGCAGATTTATATTAACGTGCTCTTTATTTTAATTAAATTTGATTAACTTTTAATTCAATTTTCATTCTCATTCGGTAACCGGACTTATTTTCAAAGGTGGCGTAGAGAAAATAGGGAAAACTAAAATATCTCAGGAACGGCTAGTCCTAGTGTAATGGGGTTGGTCTTATTATTTTCGTCGTTAAAAATTACGTATTAAACGAGCATTTAATGGTTATATTTGAGTATACTTAGTTCTTTAGTTTAGACTTTGACGATTTTTGCGGGCCATTTTGCAAGAAAAGGCAGGTTATTTTTTTCCGAATCGTACCAAAATCTAATCAACACCAGGGTAATCCACAAGTGACTCATCTACTAAATTTTGTGAAATTCGGTCAAGTAGTTTTTCAGTTAGAGTGGATACAAGCTTTTGCGGGCCATTTCGCAAAAAAAGGCGGGTTCTTTTATTCCAAATCGTACCCAAAACTAATTAGCACCAGACTCGCTCACAAGTGACTTACCTACCAAATTTTGTGAAATTCGGTCTATTAGTTTTTTAGTTAGAGTGGATACAAAATCTGCACAGACAGACAGACAGACAGACACACAGACAGACAGACACACACACAGATTCACGCTAAAAGTTGTTTTTTCGTATTCTAGAGGTCTTGAAACATGTAGATCCGTCGAAAACTCGAGTTGCGATTTTCGACATGATTCCAATACTTTCCCTATACATTACCATGTATTGCAGGGAAAGTAGAAATCTGATGTGGGCAGCACATGACTTTCTCTGCAGACTTATATCCACGTTCTCTTTATTTTAATTAAATTTATTTCACTTTTAATTCAATTTTCATTCTCATTCGGTAACCGGACTTATTTTCAAAGGTGGCGTAGAGAAAATACGGAAAAACTAAAATATCTCGAGAACGGCTAGATCTAGTGTTATGGGGTTGATCTTATTTTTTTCTTCGTTAAAAATTACGTATAAAACAAGCTTTTAATATATATATTTGAGCATATATAGTTTCTTATTTTAAATTTTAAAGATTTTTGCAGGCCTTTTTGCAAAGAAAGGCAGGTTATTTTTTTCCGAATCGTACCTAAATCTAATCTGTACCAGGGTGAACCACAAGCAACTTATCTACCAAATTTTGTGAAATTCGGTCCATTAGATTTTCAGCTAGAGTGGATACAAGTTTTTGCTGGCCATTTCGCAAAAAAAGGTGAGTTCTTTTATCCCAAATCGTACCCAAAACTAATCAGCACCAGATTCGCCCACAAGTGACTTACCTACCAAATTTTATGAAAATCGGTCAATTAGTTTTTTAGTTAGAGTGGATAAAAAATCTGCAGACAGACAGACAGAGACACAGACACACACACAGACGTCACGCTAAAAATAGTTCTTTCGTATTCTAGAGGTCTCAAAACGTGTAGATCCGTCGAAAACTCGAGTTGCGATTTTCGTCATGATTCCAATACTTTCCCTATACATTACCATGTATTGCAGGGAAAGTAAAAAAAAGAAGTGTATTAACCTCTTATAGAAAATAACGTTCTATATATAACCTCTTATAGAATGGTATCGAGCATATTTAAAAAAAAGAAGTGTATTAAACCTCTTATAGAAAATATTAACCGATACAAATTATAATTGTTGCATTTTTAATCAGTCTACTCAATTCAAAAGTTTTGCTGTTTACATTTCATTCATACATCAAACGTAATAAAAGATTTCTGTGTCGTCTGAAGCGGAAAATCGAAACTGTGGATCGCGGTGAAATTCAGTACACTGGTACTTCAGATTCTCGAACGATATGCCTTGTGATATTTTTTTTTTTTCTTTGGTGGCGAATAAGTTTAAAAGTTATGAACATTTAAAGCTGAAAATTCGTATTCCAAATCAGATTCAGATTTATTTCTAGCTAAGGATAGTGATATTGCAGACATTTTTTCAAACGGAGAAACAGGTGTTCAACAAACAAATTGGATTTCATTTATCGGTCTTTTTACTTCGCGAATTTTAAAGATACCATTCTGATGTTTTAAACTTTGCATTATATATCATTACTAGAACGAATTACCTGGGTTCTAAATAGGCGTCTACTACGCATAAATAAATAAATAATTGTACGCAATTTACTACGAAACAAAAAATATAATCACAATTGATTCAACCGCTCATGAAACAGGCGATTCTGCGAAAATTTACATGCACCCTAATAAATATGAAACACCATCCATCAGGAGTTTCCAGCTTCGTGACCGAGATCCTTGTCTATGATCTTGCTACCGTACCTCGAATGAAATTCGAGCCATATTTTTCTTCATTCGTTTTATTGAGTTGTTAAATAAGTTGTTATTTATTGAGTTGTTAAATAAAAAAATATTTCGAAATTAATTTTTTATTTTTCAACTGCGACTGTCGCACTAACCACTCGCTCTTCTTGTTTTATTTTGTTCCTTCAGAATTTTCACGAGTATTTAGAGTGTATTAGGTCCACGTATTCTGTTTGATTTAGGGTTAGGCACTTAGTGGCCTACGCACCAGCTAAGCGGGCGCGTACGCCGATCCATGGCCATTTAACAAAGGCCGCTTAGTGCCTGTGCATCAGATCAAAAGTGAGTGAAAGGCGCTTATTAAGGGTGTATCATGCCCGCTACGCAAGTGTACCTAGATTTCACGTGGCAACTGAGCGGCCCATGTTCCCATTATGCAGATGCTTATTAACAAATTCTGCTTATTAATTAACCCTTAGCGACCAAAGTATCGAGCGCCCGCGCAACTGTTCAAAAACAGTTCTTATTCATTTGCTTAAAATAAGGAATTATTGATAAGCGGGAGGGGTATGAATACGCTTTTTGAAACATTGAAATAAATTAACTGAATTAATACCTGCTTTAAATGCTGGCAATCCTACTTTTTCTAGTTATGTACATAATTTACCATATATTTTATTCATATTAGTTATAAAATAGTGCATTTCTTATTTCTAGGAAGATGCAGTCATTTTAATACTGATGTGCGAAATGATATAGATGGAAATGGTGATAAAATTAGCACATGGTGCAAAGCTGGTGCTAAAGAGGAAGAAGCAGTTTTTTACATATGCAATATCAGTATTAATTGCAGCCAGCATGGAATCGCTTATCAAGTGACATTAAAAAACAAAAGCCATATAGATAATTGTGTAAAGAATTGTGGACAAAATTACATACTTAAAAAGCTGTCACAGTTGCAAATTACTACTTGCTTTAATTTCCAAGGAATTACACATACAGATTTTGTTAGATCTGCAGAAACAATGCTGTATTTGGCCGTCCAAATAGTTGCTCCTAGTCCTTTGGACGAGTCGGACGGTCTGGGTCTTCAACATACAGATTTTGTTAGATCTGCAGAAACAATGCTGTATTTGGCCATTGCAGTTCATTATATATCATACTCATTTAGTAAAACTGCAACTAATATAGTGTATTTCTGAAGATGTTTACTGACAGTAATGTGCAGTAAACATCAGTGTTACAGCCAGTGATTTTAAATGCAAAAGTTCTAAGTTGTCCTACATAATGTCTGATGGATCAGGATGATATTAGTTCAACTTTTAAAGACTATCGTTGGTAGGTTTCTGAAAGATGAATGTTTCAGAAGCTAGAAAGGAGAAGATCTAAAGTTAATGGATGTGGAAAAAGGTGAAAATTGGTAAAACAAATTGGAAATAGGTCCAGATACAGAAAAGGCAATGGAACATCTAACAAGTTCAGAAAAAAGTCTATTATTATGGGAGCCAGATATTTTTACATAACTGCATGCAAATACCTAATAAAAGTTTTACCTTTATGTAACTGAATTCTCAAGAATTTAAAATGGTCTACACCCCTTACAACAAATTCCAGCTAAAATTCTCATCTCAATAAAATTGATTGCTTCTGAACTTCCTGAAATAATTTCATCAGAAGATATATCCAGTCCAGGTGATGAATGAATCAAACTGCTAGCAGAGTGTTCTGCTGATCTTGAAGAATGAAGACAATGTAAAACATATTTCCAGCCCAGCTGAGTCTCTTGATGTGCATTGGTCACATATTTTTAAAAAGAAAGATATTACTGGATCGATTAAATATCAACTAATTTCAAAACTTGTCAAAGCTTTTATCTCTCTTCCACATGCAAATGGTGACAATGAAAGAGGCAAGTTTTAGCTTTTATTTCAAGGTAATGATTCAGTTTTTCTTATTTTTCTAATATATAGCAAAATTTTTGTTTTAAGTATGTGATCCTTTCCCTGGTAAGTGCTTTAATTCTGTAATTTTAACTTTTATTGTTTATTCAATTTCAATATATAAAAATAATTTATAATTTACATAAAATAAATTAAGGACAAAAAGAAATACTTTACATTGCTACAAATGATACAATTTGAGCATAGGTCTGCTATGAAATTGATACTAAACTTAACTTTAGCTGCTACAAAACTGATACCAAACTTAGCTTTACCTGCTACGAAACTGATACAAATCTCTGTTTTTCCTGATACGAAGCAGACTAGTGTGAGTGTGATCCCTCAACTAGGGATCAGCTGCCCACCAAGATTTTTGTTTAAGAGTTATTATTTTTCTTACTAGGAGTTTCAACCCCCTGTTTGCTGATGCTCACCAACCCCCATAACTCGCTTCGTGAGTTGGGAGGCTTCACCTTCTACTCTTTGGAGCTCGTAGAGATCACTTCATGAGCTCCTTCTTTCTGGATGCTACGCAGACATAATACGCCCATTGGAGCAATCTCTTATTTGCTAATACTCACCAACCCCAGGTCTCACTTCGCGAGCTATATATTTTGCCACTTGTTCTTTGTACAGTGACAAAATATCGTATTTAGTTAGTTTAAATCATTTATTTAAATATTACTTATTTTGAAATGAAAACAGGTTATGCTTGCAAACTCCTGGAACTCTGTGTTATACTCGCAAACTCCTGGAACTCGAGGGTTCCATCTCCTATCTGCACATTAACTGCCCAATTTTGCTTAATCAGCTCTTTCTACAAAGTAGCTACACATGCATAATAATCTAGGGTCTCACCCCCCCCCCACACACACATATCTCTGCTGCCTGACGCTCACCAATCCCTGCAATTCGCTTCACGAGTCGGAAGGCTTTCCCTCTTAATTGTTGGCTGTCGATGAGCTCGCTTCACGAGTTCTTTGTAGCTGACTGCAGTGTAGGCTTAATACGCCTGTTGGGGCCATCCCCTAATCGTTGATGCTTGCCAATTGGCAGAGATTGCTTTGCAAGCTCGACCGGTGCCAACTCAACCCAGCCTGTGCACATAAAAGCTCTTATGTACCCTGCACGCTACTGCTCATTAAGCCCCGGGATCTTCTCCCCCTGCATATTGCTGCTCATTTATTGCCAATACTCGCTTTGCAAGCACTTTCATTACACCTGCATAATAGCCTTACAAACAAACAGCATTTTGCAAGCATTATTGTCATGAACAGTTATGGTTCATTGTTGAAATTGCTGTTGCCATTTCAAAAGAAATAATATGTATAACTAATGTATTTCTAATTGTTGAAATCAATAATTTAAATATTACTGTTTTTGTAATGGCAACAACGTTTGCAATAATGAAAGATTAGATTTTGAAGATACGACAAAGAAACTATTTTTTTTTTTTTTTTTTTGCAATAGCAGTGTAAAAAAAATGTCACCTTCAAAATTACATAAAAAATAGAAATTTCTATTTGATTATAACCAAAATAAAAGGCAACCAATATAGCAATATATTCTAAATCATCATGTCAAATTGCAAATCATTTGATGCCATAGGTCCAGCGCTAGTCTTGACAAAAAATCTCTCTATTTTAAAAGGATTTGGTCAGTGGCTGCACCAACCTTTTTTAATATAGAGAGATATAATTTTCCTTGTTGAATCGTATTTTCATTATTAGAACAATTGTTCATCAATTTTTAACCCTCTGAAAAATGCCCCCTCCCCCCAATTAAGAAATTCTTGAAATGGAATCCTTTGAAATTATTTAGTAGGTGGGCTATGGAGTTACAAAGCAGGTGCACATTTCTAATTTATCTGGTTAAAAAAGGTGGTGATTGTTAAAGAAGTGATTTCTAGTTGAGAGTACTGCATAAGATATTTTTCTGTTGTATATTCAATTGACATCCTTCAACTTGCATTATTTTTTGCTAAAAAGGATTCTTTTAGCTGATGTATCCCACTCTTATCCTATTACTATTATTGAGACATGCTATGACTAAACATGGTTTTCTTCATCAACCAATCAGCTAGTTGTGTCAGAAAATTCCTAAAAGCAAATCTTTGTGGTTTTAAAATATAAATTAAATATATATATATATATATATATATATATATATATATATATATATATATTTAATTTATATATATATATATATATATATATGTATTTTAAATTTGCATTTTAAATTCAACAAAACTTTATTTAGAACTATACAAAATTCTGTATATCCCAAAGGTAAAAAAAGGTATGTTACAATTCATCCTATTTCACCCCCCCCCCCTCTTTTTTTTTTCAAATTAAATAATTAAGGAAAAACTGAAACAGTGTAATTCAGCACAAAGTAATAGAAACTAAAAGTTTCATATTGTTAGTTAGTAAATTAGCCAAATTAAACATTAGCCACTTTCATGATTGTTAATCAATGTTATCATCCAAGTAAGTATCTGTTTTTATTATCAAAGCTGCTATAAAATGAGTCTTTTATTCCTGATCCTTCACTATTTAAAAAAAAATCAAGTTGAGATTTTTTTATTTTAATGTTATATGATTGTTAATGTTATAATTACAATTATATGTTATTTATTTTAATGTTATGACAGGTTTTATAATGTTCTGTTTACTAAATTCTCTTTCATCAATGATTGTCATAGGACATGTCAGGCCAATTCTTGCCATGTTAGTTAATATATTTATATATTGTATCATCATTACAAATGTATTTATAGTTAGGCATCATAAGTCTAAGTGACAAATTCTTGCCTTAATATTATAGTTTTGTGTATTTTGCCAATCTTTATCCCTTTTACTGTTTAATTTTGCAACTTTTCAGAGACATTTTTATTTTCGAATTTGGTGCAGTAAGTTAGTAAGTACTTTTTCAATACAAACAACACTAAATATTATGAATTTCATTCACTTGCTCTTCAAAGAATGACACCAGCAATTATTGGCTCGATAATCTGCGGAAGCTCTCCAGAAAATTACTCACTAGTTTTTCACCAAATTTATGATATATTCACTTTTGGTGCATAGACGAATGGTTAGCATAGTCCCTGACTATGGACGAATTAAGAAGGAAATATTTAAAAAAAAAAAGTGTTAATGAGTAATAGTATAAATCATGTGTTTCTAAACAATTTTTCTGCTTTTATGGAGTGACCTCTTTGTTTCCCTTATTCCGAACAATGCTCGTTTTCTGTTTAAAACTGGTTAGTTAGTATCTTTATGTTTTAGTGTTTAGTTATTTTCCTTACAGAGGTTTTTATTCACAAATATAAATATGTTTTATTTATAAATAGTTAATTTTTATTATAGTCAATAAAATAATAAAATGTATTTTTACTGTTTGTAAAACAGTAAGAATTCATTTTATTAATGGACTGCATAAGTGGCCTCCCTTCACCCCTATTTAGTTTAAATTTTGTTTTTCGCTGTCATTCTTATCACCCCTAGGTGCATAAAAAGTGTTATAACTAGTTTTAGGTTTAGTTTCATTTATGTTAGGCTGAAAGCTTTGATTTGGCTGATGGTAAAAAATTGAGTAAGTTGTTGAAATTCCTGCGTTTGCTGCAGAAAATTGTATGGATAGTTTTGTGTTGGCTGTAAAAAATAAAAAGGTTGTTGATACATTTGAGTAGACAGAGACCCAGAATTTCCTTTGAATCTGTGTCATTGAGGAAATTTCCCACAATTCACACTTATGTGACCTAGTAGGCCACAAGAAAAACACCTCCGGCTACCCTTTTTCAACCTAGTTTGAGGCAGCTGTGGTTTGGTGTCAATTTGAGTTTGTAACTCAGCAAGCCTTTTAGTGAGATTCTCTACCTCCACTTTATTTCTCTTAAGCTCATCATGGAACTACTTATTTTCAGACTCTCCAAGACTCATTATATACTGGGGGTCATCCCCATGTTACTTGCTCCATACCTCTTCTTCTGCCACAGCATGCCTTTTTGCCGAATCAAAACTCTTGTGGTTTTGAGGTAGGATTAGCCACTTGAAATGAGGCTTCAGACCTTCAATAAAAACTGAGTACAAGACATCAAGTCTTTGCTGGTTTGCAATTTTGTCATGTGGTAAGTCAGGTAGAACAGTCTTATATGAAGAAGCCTCAACTTGAGTGGCAAACTGACGCACTGATTTATTGGGTCTCTGATAACTTTGTAAAAATGATCTTAAGTTACTATGCAAACATTCAATTGAAGAAAATCTGTCGTGTAATGCTTTGAGAATTTGAGAGAAATATTTTTCCTCCTTTAACCTAGGATTATTCCTAATAAATCATGCAGCTACACCTGACAGTTTTAATTTTAAGACCCAGACCTTGTCTGATTCATACTATTTTGTGTGGCTGGCTAACATTTTTATTCTATCAATGTAATCCTCCAATGGGAGACCTGATTCCTCTCCAGAAAACACTGGGATTGAATCCAAAAAGTCTCCTATTGAAGAGACTGTTTTAAAATTACTCATTAAGTTACATTTAGAAGAATCCATTTTTAATCCATTAATCACACCAATTAAATCATTTTGTTTAATATTGACATCTGAATCAGTATTTTTGTTACAAACAGAATTTAAATCATCAGAGATTACCTCAATGTTTACTTTAGAAGTTAAAATTCTTTCTAATAAAGATAACCAAGTTTTCTTGGTACTAGCAATCTGACTTCTGGGAATTAAATCCCAATCTGTGCTGTCATTGGAATTAGTGTAAAATTAAGTAAATGGCACTTTTCCATGTGAGAGCATAGAATACAATAAGATTTCAAATGGTTTATCCTTAGAGCCATCCCTAGTTTCATCAGACCCAAAAACAGATACATATATACAGTTATTTTCCCCATAATTGTAATAAAATTGAAAGCTTAGCACTACTAATAAATATTATTAAACATGAGAGCAATTTCTAGACTGGTACATGGTACCAAAACCTGTTGTGTTTATTATTATAAAGGAAGACATAATAATTAGTGTAAAGAAAATTAGTTTATTAAATTGAAACTTCAAATTAATTCAAGAAACAAATTACAAAAACTCTGCTCATAGGCAAGCAAATCAGGAAGAATTAATAAGTTTAAATTAAATTTATCACAGACATTAGAATTTTAGAATTTATCAGCTTAGTTAAAATTAAAGAATCTGTATAAAAACTATACTCTAGAAAAATCTATTTAAATCCTATCATAAAATATTAATAAAATATTAAATTAAAAAAAAATTAAGAATTTTCCCAGGCTCTAATAAATTTAGGAAGGTTTAGAAAATTGCTCTATCAGAAATAAAGCTTTAGAATTTTAAATTCAAAGAATAAAATTTAAATCATACATTTGAAATATTGAGAAATCATATATTCAGAATTTAAGAAATAACAAGTTTAAAACAATATTTATATTCACCCAACCGGGTCATCAGACAGGGTGGAGATAGCCGGCAAAGTAAACGGGGAAAAGTTCCATATTCAGAGTTTCACTTGAAAGCCACAGAATTACCCAGACTAATTTTCTTGGGTTCACTATACTTTATTCCAGAGAGGATTCAGCACGCAAAAATAGCCTAACATCTACAACAGGAATTCTCAGATCTTCTTAAAACAGCCGAACGAAAATTCCAGAAATGCTTCTTTCGCGAAGCACACGTAATAAATCTTAAAACTCATTTTTCCATGAGTCACACCGTAAATTAGGTCATAAAATCAAATAAAACCTTCCTTTTTTTTTAAAAAGAGAAGTGTTAAAAAAATATCGCGAGAAACTTAATGTTCCATAGGAAACATCGCGTGGAACACAAGTTCCATTCGAAAAGTGAATGAAGCGCTTCTCGCTCAAACTAAAACGAAGGATTTCAACAAAAAACTGAAACTGAAAAATTCCACTAGTGTATTTATATGTGTTGAAATCGAGAGAGTTTAGAAAAATGGCAGCAATTAAAATCAGCTTACCAAAATTAGAATTACCAAAATTAAAACTCAAAACTCAGATAGCAGATGATCCGGAAAAACACGAACCAATTAAAATAATTCACGAATTCCAAAGAGGCGTGAAAATCACTTAGACGTTGCATCAATCGCGGCTAAAAGCACACAAAACCAAGATTCCACGATGGCCACAACTGAAATTTTTGAAACACACTGAACATGGAAATAACTGGAAACTATAGAACAAACAGAATTTCTAGCCAAAAAAGGAAAATGAGACATCAAATTAAAGGGAATTTTAAGGGGAATCAAATAAATAATCATTTTTATAAATTTACAAATTAAAAGTAATACTAATTTAGGGAATGGAACATTTTTAATTAAGAATATTGTAAAGAAAATTAATTTAGAAGATTAAAAATATTCTAATTAACGAATAAATGAAAAAACCAATAAATATTATTTAAATATTACCATATTGAGAATATTGAGCCAAGGAAAAAATAAATAAAAGTAAATTTCAAACCCCCAAATTACATTAATTCTAAATCAACCCAACACATTCATTAATTAGTAAAAAAATGTATCACATAATCATGCTAAGGGAAAACAATTGAATTG
Organism: Amaurobius ferox; assembly: GCA_951213105.1. Lineage (NCBI taxonomy): Eukaryota > Metazoa > Arthropoda > Arachnida > Araneae > Amaurobiidae > Amaurobius > Amaurobius ferox. Next base: position 8,136,603 of record OX578150.1, on the reverse strand, counting down.
CAGTACATTGAAATTTAAGAGGTTTATTAATGTATCAATGTAAATTTCGTTGTAGTGAACTTTTAACAGAATAGAATGCAGTTGATGAAATAAATAAATACTATATATATATATATATATAATATGAAAATACCGTGAAATATAATATAATAAATTTATCAGAAATCACATATATATATATACACTTATATATATCATGTATATATATATATATATATATATATATATATATATATATACAACAATTAAAGCATAAGGAAGCAGAAAATCATTAAAAAAAAAATTACACAAAATTTCACAGGGTAAGCCTGTATTTTGGTGCATGTTAGATGCATAATTATCTGTTTTGGTGAACTTTGCTGGTATCAGTAATTAGGGGCATAGACAGCCAAGTGGGGGGCATGGGGATAAAATCTTTAAGGGGGCTCTGTCCTCACCCAAAAGAAGGTGTGATTTTAAACAGTTATTAATAAATAGTAAAATAATTAATGTAATAAAATTATTATAATAATTATAATATTTATTAATATAATTATTATAAAAATTATTAATTAATGAGCAGTCACATTCTAGATTTCCAACATCATATCCTCCTATTTTAAATTCTATAACAACTCTAGAAGAAATTTCTTTCAAATCCAAATATGTGTCTGGGGTATCATCTTTAGTTGAAGAATCATTAGTGTCCGAATATGTTTCGCTTTTTTTCCCCAACTGCTCAGGAGAAACAATAACGTATTCTCATTCACTAAGCATTTCTCTTCGGTATAGGGTTGTGTTTCTTCAAATGCTGTTTATGACCAGCATTGTCACAGTTAAATCCGAAATGATCTTTCTTTTCTTATCAAATACCCTGACTTATATGTGCTTCCCTTTTTCAATTTTATATGGTTACTTTTTTTATATGATTACTTTTTTATTAAAAGCAAAAATAGATGGGGCTTGGACTAGAATCCTAATGTCTTCTTGAATAAAAGCAAGTTCTTGTAAAACAACGTATTGCAGTGATAGGAGCCCTCTTTTCATCGTGGGCTCCAGGGATTTCTCCCCAATTACTCCCCTCTCTGCACCACTGCCAGTAATGAAAGGGTTTATTAAAAATATGGAAGTTAAAATGCTTCAATAGCGTGTACCAACCAGCTGTTAAAACTTTTGCATCTTACCTCTGTCCTAAATCCTGTTTAGATCTTCATCATTTATTTTTCACTTTATTCTCTTTCAGGCGAGTGTCTAGCAGTTTTCAACCCTGACCGAGAGTTTTCTTGTTGCGAGTTGTCTTTGGATGGCAAAGCTGTTATTCTTGGACTCAAAGGATTCAACACAATCACTACCCTCTTGCTTTGCCGAGAGAGCACCGTCGAAGAGGAAATGCCAAAACTTAATTGTTATGGTAACCCACAATTAAAACACAAAGTTTTTGATATGACCCATGAAGGTCAGTGATGTTTCTCCCTCTGACATTTTTTGATGAGACTGGTGATTTAATTAATCACATAACAATATAACCATCTGAAACTGTGCATTGCGTTTATTAAAATGTGAATTGGTATCATCTACAATGGTGTTCAATATACCATTCGTGAAGATTGCAGTGCACATTAAGGGTGGTTGTAGTGACTCAAAGTATATGTTGCTTGCCTAATTTTCCTCAGCATTTAAGTCAATTTTTAATTACCAAAAAATGCAGCCAAAAATTTGTGCAGTGGAATCGCACATTTGCATACATTAGCTGTTACAAAACTGAGTCGAAAAGAAAAGTATTCTAGGGGACTGATATAAAATTTGATGCAGCTCTCCACGATGCTGACTGTTATAAATGCGTTCTCACAAAATAGTTCAAATTTGAGGTGTATAGGTGTCTTGTTTCTGTATGTATATTACTGAATTCAACATAATTTTGTTTTTGCTTTTATTGTACATACATCAAATATTTATGAAACTCAGGTTTTTCGTGATCATTAGAAATGGGTTTGTGCTTCTCGTTGGACATTACGATTTATTTGGCTGTAATATTTCAGATTATCTGCATATTTTTATTTATATCAAATATCTTAGTGCTCAAAATAAGTGGAAATATGCTATGCAAGTGTATAATTAGTCAATGTGTACATTGCTAAATTTGATTTAGATTAGTAGGTGTTGATTTGATAATAAATCTAATCTGGATAATGATGTTGAATTTATCAATTTTGGTTTGTGTGGAGCAGCACTGGGTTAGTAAATAGTTCAGCTTTGTGTCTAAAAATGAAAATGAAATTCATTTCTTTAGATTTTTTAAATTTTAATCTTCCTGAATTCTGAGCTCTACATGACTCTTGATGTTAAAACTATTTTAATTTGTGTTACAATATCAGGAATTTATATTTTTTTTTACCAAAAAGTATTGTGTGCTCATTAATTTTTACTGGCATCACCTTAATTAATTAAAAGGGAACTGGGACTACCCAACTGGCCCAGGTAATTATGAACTTTTACCAGCTCTAATATTTTTATTTATAAGCGTAACAAGGCAAAAAATAAAAATAATGACCCAGTCAGCCTATCCTGATGATTATATAAGCTGGTTCTATGGTCTTCTGATACCCAAAAGATAGCGTTTTTCAAATTTAAATTCATTTTAGCAATCACTATCTAAGAATGAATATCTGCAGATAAGTTACTTATCCTATTTATGAATACTAGAACAAGCTCTATTAGGATCAGAAGGTCCAAGGTAAAGGGAAGAGAAATGTAGCTATTGTTAGTCAGAGAACCATAGGTGCAAATTTGGGTTTATGAATGTGTCTTTTTGTTTGCTTGCACTTTTAATGATTGTCATTAGTGAACATGATTTGAAACAGTTGAGAATGAGCTGATAAAACAATTGAAAATTAAGTACTTGATCCAATATGTCACTGAAGTGACTTCTGCTACTTATAACAGGACAATGCAAATAGGCGGGATAGTGCTCACTGGGTTTTGTAACAAGGCTTTTGCAATTTTTACCACTCTTCTGAAAATAGTAGGTAAAGCCGGAGACTAATAGTTAGACCAAAAGACAGGAATGAAATGAGACTATCCAATCGATCTGGGTGATTGTAAACTTTTATCAGCCTTGATGTTTCTACTTAAAAGGGTGATGAGGCAGAAGATATAAAATATCAGTCCAGCCTAGTAATTACGCGAGGTGGCTCTTGGTTAGTCTTATGCCTAAAGATATGACTCCTTAATTCAGGCTGCACTTTGTACAGAAATAGATTTGTTTGATTGATGACTGAAATGATTGTGAGCCACTTTCTCCAATACTCTTCTCCTCAGAGCTTACACAATCTCAGATTGCTGTAGGGAATGTTACTGATTTCAAGATGAGAGTAGATTGTAGAAGGGGGGGGGGGATGTCCGAACTGACTTCACTATGTACAGTGGTGACATCTGATGAGCATCATTGAGATTGTTAACCATTGCAAAGTATAATTGGAAGGTTGAAGGTTACGATTTTATTCGTTCCTATGATTTATCACTTGTAGAGACTTGCTGTGGAGTTCGAACCCACAGCCTATTGATTACAAACTGGTGACTAATTAGTTAGACCAGGGGTGGAGAACCTTGGCATTAAGGTCAGAAGTGGTCTTCTGGGCATGAATTTCGAAATTCTCAAGGAACCTTGGTGTCAAAAGGTTATGCTGAAGCCAAACTGTATTGACACAATATCAATAAAAGCATTTCATAGTTTTATTTTCTAGTAATTTGACCTAGCCCAATGCTGCTGAACAGGTGTAAACTCTACTTTGGTTCATATCTAGGATTGATTGTGAATATGTGCAATCATCATTTATTTTCTTCTGGTTTAAATGAGAATTTTTAATAAACCTAGTCACTTTAGTTCTTTCATAATATTGATTTTAAGGAATGTATTGTTGAAATGTTATTTAATATCAGAGAAAGCATTAAAAATTCAAATGATTTGAATGATCATGTTTTGACCTACCTTTGCTAATTTTAAGCTTGAATTGTTTGTTTGGAATAAAATATGTGTTCATATCAATTGCTATAATGTAATAGATATAGCATTTTAAGATCAATGTTCTTTGCTTTTAAAAAATATATTGTATATGCATTTTGTGCAATTTTAAAGCAATAATTTCTTTTTAGATATCTATTATAACTCTACATATTTACATACACATCTCTTTGATAAGAATGTAATGTATTTTTTTAATGAAAAGTTATATTTCTCATAAGTGTCTGCAGCTATTCCAGATCTGTCAACCTTCAAAATAAAAATAAATATCAGGAGACTTTACAGCTTAAGAAATTGTACTATCAACATTTTTTTTTTTTTACTTGAGGACAATAGGTAATACATTTATTAAACAAGTTAGCAATTACAATGAAAATTATTTAAGGCAAACTACAAATGAATTAAGGGGAAAAAACATTAGGGGAATACATTAAGGGGAAAAAACAAGCTGAAACTAATATTTAATAAAACAATTGACAACAGAATTACTATAGAAAATAAAAATAGTAATAAATCTTTCATTAATGCTTTAACGGTGGGAGATTTAGCAGCCCTCTTTAAAAATGATGAAGAAAATTTTTGTTGAAAACAGCATACTGGATTTAACTGTCAACAAATTTTCAAGAATTTGAGTGTAGAGAGTTGATTTAAATTGAGTGTGTGTTTTAGTCACAAGACTAAAAGTTATCTCACACTTTGCATTGCTATAGGGAATGTTCAAAATGGTAAGCATGACTTTAAATAATAAATCATACTTTAAACCAGGACTGGACAAACCCCGGATACCAGGTTGCCATGGTGCCTAAAATGTAGCGATTAGAAATTTGGTAGATCAACAATGGAAATTGCCAATCAATGAAAAATTGGAACTCTTGAGCTGAGTGACAAGAAAGAATTATAAGAAAAAGTGCTAAAATAAGTGTTATTGTTAACCTCTATGTGTTGTACCATTGTAACTATTTATCATAAGCACTTTCTAGAAAATGTCATCAAAATGCAAAGTAATGTAAATTAAAAGCTGACTCCTAATTTTATGGCATGGCTCATAGATTGAGGAGGAATTTGTCCAAACCTGCTTTAAACGACCATCAGAATTCATCAATTTTCCCATTAGGGACCACTGTATGTTTATTCTATTCTTAGATTTAATGTTCTCAGGAATATCTTCTAGTTGTACTGCACGAAATTGAGTTTGTGAAATGTTCATACCTGAATCAGAATTCTTTATCCTTAAACAGAACAAACAAAATCTATAATTTTTTAAAGGAACATTTTTAATAAATGTGATTGATGCAGCTTCAGAGTTTACAAGAATAATTTTAAGAGGAAATTTGTGGATCATATAATTACACATTATGACAAAAATATTTTTGTGCGCTATTATAAAAAAACAATTTTTTCCTTTTCCTGCAATTTTCCAACAACTTAAGCAGCACTGTCCTATAACCAAATCTGAGACATATCTTAAGCAGCGAGTTATTGTATTTCTTAAGCAACTGAGAACAGACAGATAGGTGCACACAAAGCATAAAGTCATTCACCGAAACCCAGTGGCGGCCATTGGGGGGGGGGGGGGGGGGGGGGGGGGGGGGGGGGGGGGGGGGGGGGGGGGGGGGGGGGGGGCACGGGTACGCTTGACACCATTGAGTAAAACACCACAAATTATTTTTTTAGTTATACAGATTTATTACAATTTCTATTGAAAAAAATCTGAATTTTTGGGTTCAATTAAATCGAGAATTATTTAAAACTAAGTTATGAAAAATGTCACGAGATGGCAGCACTACACCTTTTTTCGGAGAAAGTCGACTCACGAAATGCAGATTTACTAGTAGATTGTGTTGCGGGACTGAGAGTGCCTCGAGCCGAAAAGAAACAGAAGAGTAGAAAAAACATCAAGAGGGACTTCTCAAATTGGCTCAGTTTCGCTAATTTGGCTTCAATTTTTCTACATTTAAGAATGTGTTTGTTCTCATTCTCGTCTTTGTTATAAATTTGGAAGTTTAAATAAACATTTGAACAAATGAGAGAATTAAGTGTACGTGTGTGGGGATAGGAAGGGGGGGGGGGGTATGATATTTTAGGGGTTTCTGGCCATCGTGAATAAAGTGCCTTGTTTAGGACACTCAGTTTGAGGGATCGCTTGACCCACCCAGCTGTCTTAATTATTGAAGTTGTTTCGCATTTCGTCATTTCTGATGTAGTTTGTCTGTTGTCTGTTCTTCCAGAAGGGATTTATTTCTATGCTCTGGTTGATCTGCTGGTGACGAATTTCAATATGTTTGACTTCAAAATAATTCTTCAAACGTCACGAATTTCCAATTTTTGGCACACTGTGACATATAGGCTATTTTAGTGACACTTTCATAAATGTGTTGTTTCGGACATTTAGTTTGAGTTGACTTACCCAGCTGTCTTACTTTTTCAGCTATTTAACATTAAAAAATGCCTAAAAATTAAAGAAATTCCAAGTATTTGTTTAAAAAACTTAAAAATTAAATTTTCAACATGATCCTTTTATCTGACGTTGTTTTTCTGGAAATTTTGGCCCGACCGCTGGCGACTATATTAGTAGCCCCCAAATTGGCTCATGACTTATAATATTGGACCTAGGCTTATATTTAAATTGAGGTAGCCCCCCAAATTGGCTCATGACTTATAATATTGGACCTAGGCTTATATTTAAATTGAGGTAGCCCCCAAAATTTCTTATCTTGGCTTCTAATTCAGCGAGTTTGATTCTTATGATGGTTATAGTCTCTGCACCATCTATACGTGTCACCTGAATATATATTTTGTGCCAACCCCCTGGACATAACTTTTAGCTTAGCTCCCTCAATTTTACATCTCGTTTCCTAACTGAGAGATTTTGGTTTGGCTAGTGGCTATAGCCTCTGCACCATTTATACATGTCACCTGGATATGCATCTTCGTGAGAAATCCCTGAGATTAACTTTTACTTCAGTTACCCCCCACCCCCCTCTAATTTCCCATCTCACCTCTTAATTGAGCGATTTTGATTTTACTTGTGGCTATAGTCTCTGCACCATCTGTATCACCTTGATATACATATTTGATGGATATAATATACATACTTTTCTTATGTTAACCCCTGGGCGTAACTTTTATTCACCACAATTTTACATCGCTGTTCCTAATTGAGTGAGTTTGGTTCTGCTAGTACCTATAGTCTCAGCACCATTAGCACATGTCACCTGGATCTGCATCTTTATAGTGATAAATCTCTGAGCATAACTTTTACTTCAAATAGCACCCCCCCCCCCCCACACACACACACACAAATACACTTATCCATCTCGACTCCTAATAAAGCGATTTTGATTCAGATGGTGGCTATAGTCTCTGACCCACATGTACGTATTAACTTGATATACATATTTAATGGATATATTATACATACGTTTTTTGCGTCAACCCCTGGGCGTAACTTTTAGTTTAACTAGTCCCCATAATTTTACATTTCAATTCCTAATTCAGCGATTTTGATTCTGCTAGTGACTATATAGTCTGAGCAACATTTGTACATTTCACTTGGATACACATATTTTTGTGTCAACCCCTGGGTATAACTTTTAGTTTAATTAATCCCCACAATTTTACATATCTGCTCCTAATTGAGCGATTTTGGTTCGGATTATCGCTATAATCTCTCCATCATTTGTACATGTCACCTGGATATGCAACTTTAATATGGCAAATCCCCGAGCGTAACTCTTACTTTGGTTCCCTCACCCCCCCCCCCCCCCTCCCCCAATTTTCTATCTCGCCTCCTAATCCACCGATTTTGATTTTACTAGTAGTTATAGTATCTGAACCATCAGTACGTATCGCCAGAATATGCATAATTTTTAGTCAACTCCTTGGGCATAACTTTTAGTTTAACTAGCCCCTACAATTTTACTTTAATGTAAATTAGGACTATGTAATGTTTTTCACTAGGAAAAATACGTTCCTTGTGTCCAGGTTTTTATGAACGAGCGAGCAGGTGGGAGGTACGTTATTTTACTTAATACATCCGTCATTTATATTTTTAATACTCCCGTTGCTATGCCCAAAATAGGTATATGTATATACATATGCTTTTTATATATATATATATATATATATATATATAATATATATATACTATATAATATATATATATGTATATATATATATATATTACTAACACATATATAGGCATAAATACATAGATGAGTGCCCCCCTCTACATGTCGCTCACGAGCCGCCCACTGCCGAAACCATTTGGACATGTGGTGGTGAAAGTTATGTGGTAGTAAATCGGTGGGCTAAAATGGAATTTTTATACTAGAAAAAAAAATTATCACTGAAATCAATAGAAATTTGAAATTAATTGGGAGGTAAGTAGAAAATCCATAATTTCCCATCTAAATCCTTAGAGCTAGCAACTCTACTATTGATATTTAGAAATTTTGGGGTAAAACATTGTGCCCAAAAATTTTGAACTCTTGATTCATAAATACCACAAGATTATATGAACAATTTGACAGTTTATCATGTCTGAAAATGTCTAAGTATGACTTCAAAACTGAAATGTGCAAATTGAGGATTAGGTATATATTAATTAGTTTATTAGAATGTACAATATTAAAATGGGATATTTTTCTTAATTTAATTACATTTTTTTAATGTGTGTTTATATATGTTACCTATTTAGTTTTCTGAACCTCTTCAGTATTGCAGATTCTTATGCTAGAAATTTTCTTTTCATTTAAGACATATTTTGAAGAATGATTTTTACTTCTTCTATTAGAAGTAGCTTTGTACAAGTTGACCTAAAAATCCTGAAAAACTTCAAATTAATTTCTTAAGAATAATGCATCAGAGAAGAAAGCAGGAGTACTACATGGCATAGTGCTTGTAAAAAGAATCAAAATTCTTGTAAATCTCTCAAATCTATGTATGTATATCAATACAATAAATTTTGATACATGTTATATAAATAATTTTCTCCAACTCTACACAGCTGCCAGGAAATAAGTTCACTGCCCTGTTTAAAATAAACATCATTTCCTTTTTAAAATTGTCCACTAAAATGAGAAAAAAGAAATAAATTTACTTAACTATATAAATTTTTTAAATGATTGCTTCATATGCAATTTTAGATAGTAAAATGGATAAAACTACTCAACTCTAAACTGTTCTGAAGATGCTTTCATTTCTTTTATGGAATTATGTCAAAGTGCCTTCATTTAAATGTGTCAAGTTATCAAATTGAAAAGGGAATTATTTTAAACTGTAAAATTAAATTAAAAACCTCTTGACATTTTCAATTAAAATGAAAAAAAGCCAAGATTAAAATAAATTAATTAGATCAGAATATTGATGATGTAATATACAGAATATGATAATGTTATTTTTATACAGAATAATATATCATAATGTACTGTCATATCCCTCAGTAGGTTGAGGAATATGCCAGTCTTAGAAAGTTACCACAAAACGAGGAATATTTCAAGAATTAGAAATACAACTGGAAATTGCAAATAACAGGATCCATGGACCGATTTCACACTTATGCACTCATCAGCATGGAATAGCCAATATCTGCAATGGCAGCAAGACACTTGCTATAAACCACAAATTTTGTGAACTTCTACTGGAACTAACAATTTCAGTCCTTCTATATAGCCAGTATCAAATTCGTGTACAACTGGCAGTACACCCGTTCCTCATACGGAATATATAATATAAAGAAACTTATAACAATTATGTGCAAATTCCTGTAGTATTCTAAATGACATTGCTATTTAAAAAATTCTAATAAAATATTTAATTCTTCTAAACTGAAGTAAAAGAATCTCTGCTTTTACTATACAAAAATATCTTCCCAGGCAGATTTGAAAAGTGATAAAATAGTATTGGATGGAAATAGATTGGACAGCTAGCTGATACATAATGCTACAAAAATTTGATTTTCAGCATAAAATGTCCCATACTATGCATGCACATTGTCAGTCACAATTATTTGCATAAAATTTATTATGATTATGCTGGATACTGATCCAAAAATGGCTGAAACAAAAAATGTCATAATACTTTGGTAGATCCGAAAATTCAAATTTTCACTTAATAACAAGTGGCCAGTAGGCTTATGTATGTTTAATATGTAAAATATATACATACAATGATGCTAGGGGGTGGAACAGAAAAAAGAAAGATAATTGTCCGATCAAATGAAAAGAAAATTAGTTTGATGAGATGAGGATTGGAGAGGGAAGAAACGTACAGTTAGTAAGGCAATTTATCGATTAAAATGGAATAGAGAGAGTGGTGGTTGGTTAGTTGTTTCATTTAATTACCAAACTGCATTGCTTAATTGACCTGTGATGAGAGCCTATTTTTAGGTCTATACGTTGGTGTTATTTGCATTGGTATTGATTAAAATAATATTCAAGTTTATCACACGCTAACGCATTCTAAAAACTATTTTTACGAATTTAAAAGCATTCATTTCCATTCATGTTTTGTATCAAATTATTTTTATTAATAAAAGTACAACTTTCATTTCTTTATAGTATGTTTCATTATTATTAAATATTTTAGTGAAATATCGATTATTTTATTAATTATGACTTCGCACATACATGCAATTATACTAACGAAACATCCTTTTCCATCCATCCAAATTTTCGAAGAATCCACAGTTGGAGAAACAAATTTATTATATTTTGACATTTAATGTAAAAATGGTTATCTAACTATTTTCTTTAAAAGTCAATTTTCCTTAAAAATTATTATTGTGCAATTCAGCCCCCGCCCCCTCTCCAGCCTAAAAGTGGCACAATTACGTTTTTAGTTATTATTATCATTATTATTATTATTTATTTATTTATTTTTTTTTAAGAAATAACTTAGTTCTAGTTAGTATAAAGGTTTTTATTGTTTTATTTCCAGAATTGTCTAGGGAAGGGGGGAAGAATATAAAGTTAAAATATTTTCAGTTTTGGTCAGGTATTTTAACTTGCACTCATGATGTGGTAATAGGTGTCGCAGAAATAAATATTTTAACTATTCATAACTCTGTAGGAAGGATCAGTACCTCATGATTATATTTGAAAATGATGCAAACTGGCATATTCCCCTGACTTAGCCTAATTAAAAATAAGAAAAATAAATTTGGTATACTGAGCACAAGCTGAAAACTGTACTCTTCTCTGATGAGTTATTTTTTTTTTTTTTAGTTTTTAGTCACTGTATTCCTTACAGTTTCAACAGAAATAAAAATGCTAAAATCAGTGTGTGTCAATAAATAGTACCAATGAACTCCATGAAGCATACATATATATCAATTGATTGTTTTTAGATTATTCATTTGTTATTTAGATCTATTTAGAAATGTTCTACTAAACTCAATATTAATATATATATGGTCATGCTTGTAACATTAATTAATTTTTAAAACAGCTTGATCAAATGTGGGAACAAAAAATATTTTATATGTGCTGAATATTTTTACTGCAAACCTAAATTGCTGTTTATAGTAGAGTTTTGAGAATCTGAATATTTGAAACGTTCATTAGCATCAAATCATCAGTATTCCCTTATTTCAGCAGTTATTTATAATTTTCATTTGTAATAAAAAGTTTTTTATTGAATTAAAAATATTTCAATTTTCTCTACAATATTTAGAAATACAAAAACCTTTTTGACATTCAATATGTGAGTTTTTTCAGAACAGAAATTTTCTTTAATATATATTTACCATTTTAACCTGCCCAATTTAAAAAGCTTTTACCATCTTTCAGGGCCTAGGATAATTTTTATAATCTTCAATATGTTTGAAAATGCTATAGAACAGGGGTGATCAAACTTTTCTGTGTCGAGAGCTCACCTTATTGACGTTAAACTTAATTGAATATCAACTCTAACATAACATGCATAATCGGGCTTGAATAACTTCATGAAAAAAATTTAATTTTTACATTAATTTTTAACTTATTTTGTTATTATTATTATTATAATTTTGTTGTTAAATTTGATTTATTACTTTTTATAAAAAGTAATGAAAATTTAGTTATATATAAATCTTAATTTTTTACTTGTTTTACAGCCATTTTAGTTCGGATCAATGGGCTATGACATCATCACTTAGCCTGAATGTTGGCTGCACTTGGCATCAGGAGTGCTCTTCATGTTACTCCAACTTGCATTTTGCAGCACGACCATGCTTGTATGATCGTTTCTGCCACATTCGAAAACAAACATGTGTTTTACTGCTTTTCTTTTTCTGTGTTAACTAGCTCATAAAACGCACAAATGGTTATTTCAAACATTATTGTGCTGTAAAGCTTCAATTTGAAATCTGAATTACAAAAGTAATGTTTAATTTACTTTAGTTACTTTTGTAAATCTAATTAGTTATTATTTCTTTGAGTTAATTTTTAACTTTATTAGTTACTTTCTAGGGAGTAATTTTTAATGTAATTTAGTTAATGTTGGTAGTAACTTTCCTAAACCTACCTATATTTAAACACAGTGTTTTTAAATCTGTTCTATAAAACACTGGCATTTCTATGATAAAACATGAAAAGGAAAAAAAAATCAACCGATTGAAACAATTCAACCACAAAAACTGTTTAAAAAATTATATTTATCATATTTGATTCCTATAGTAGAGCACCGATTATCTAAACTGTCCAATTATCCTTCAAACACCTTTATTTTTTCTTGAAATTGTCTGCAGAGGAAAAGAATATTCAGGGAAACTAAATGACCCAACAAAATAATTTTTCCCGGATGTTAAGATTTCATCCCCCCAATCGGAATTTAGGACAAAGACAAAGGGGAAATGGGCTCGTGAACACAGGAAATACAGGTACAACACAATGAATGCAGAATTCTGCTCTCTACAAAATGTCTTCTCTCTGGCAAAATGCTCATTAGGTCAACTAAATTCTGATCCATCACTGTCCAAGAAAATATAAAAGAAAATTAAGTGCACAATGTCTGTATCTAACCATTCCTTTAATACACATTCTTTACAATACACAAAATTACAATTTATATACAAAAAAGAGGGGGGGGGGGATTTTATACATGGTCATGAATATTTTTTAAATCATCTATCTAATTACTGTTCTGCATATACAAAATTTGGAAATCTCTGATGTAATACATGATAACACACAGCACAATTTTGATTTAACTACAACATAAACAATTAGAAATGAGAAACAATTAGAAATGGAGTTGCACACAACAGTTTCATTGAATATCGAAAAAGTAAAGTCATAAAACACAATTTTCACCTGTCAAGGTGTATGTAGAGTACATGCAGACTCAAAGACAATATTGCATTTTTTTAAATTTTCCATTTTACTCTTTAAAGCTGTATAAATTATGTTCAGAGAGAGCATGCTTTTCTTCCATCCACTTGTCTCATTTTCCCCATGTTAATCTGTGGAAAATTGTGGATAACCTCTAGTTTGATTAGTTTTTAGAAATTTTCTTGCTGTTTTTTACTAAGAATAGGAAGGTTTGTGTTTTTTTTAAAATTGATAAAATAATTAGAAGTATTTCTAATATTTTTGTAAAGTGAGCATGTTAGTTTTCAATAATTATAAAAACGTGTCTAACTATTTTACCAATTTTTTAAAATTACATAAACTTTTTTCTTTTTAAGATCTATGCTTGGTAAAAAATAGAAAAAAAAATCCTAAAAAATAAATAAGCTAGTGATTAGGGTCTATTTTTTATAGGTTAACAAGGGACAAGTGAAATGGGTGACTGTAGGGAAAATATCTTCTTAAGGAACTGAAATATTTTGCAGAATTGTAAGTCATGCTACGCGATCTGCTTCATGCATCTTAAAAATGTAACATATAGACTAATTTAAGTTTTAGTCAACTTAATCCAATAAGTTTCAAAATAAGTTTGTTACTTGTGCACTACTTACGGTCGCTATGCAAGGATAGTTTCACATAGTGGTTTTAAAAATGATTCATCAAAAATATATCTACAAAGTTAAATAAAATTCAACTAAAAAGTGACTTCACAAACTATGACTATCACCATTTGATTGATCATCATAGTTTCTATTACCCGAATCAGATTATACAGAAGCCAAGTTTTTATTCTCCACCTTTTCAGAGTATGTTAGCAATTCAAACATCTCACACTAAATTTGATAGAGGGGTAGTGGTAATTTCAGAAGCTGCAATATATTTTAAAAACACCTTTTGGCACACATAAGCTTTTTTTTTTAATTTTCATTTTATTGATTTTCATGATGTGCACACACATTCTATAACTGATTGTGAATGTACATTGACCTGTAGGAAAAGTCTGTCTTAACTCATTCAAGCAGGCTTGCAGCTAAGTTACAGTGGATTTCTAATCATGTTCATGTGTCTCACAATAAAAGGGCAGAGAAAATTGAAAGCTGGTCATTTCTTTCTCTCAACTCATTCTCTGTACAACTGCCAGCATTAACCCTCTGTTGATATCATGGCTAAACTGTCTTTTCATATGCACCAGGAGATACATAATAAATGTAATCATTTATTGCAAACTGATAAATAATATAATGGTGATAATACACTTCCAATACATTGAAAAAATATAAACTTTTACTCTAACCTCTTTTGCAGGGATATGGTGGTATGCCACTACACTAACTAATGGTTATTATTTATTTGATCATAAAAAATTATCTCTCCTGTATCATCATCAAGTCAGTTCCGAAAAAAAATTCCGGATCTAATTGAAAAAGGTCCAATTCCTTTAACTGAGGATTGTGGTACTGCAGTAACCACTTTCAGACTCTTTATAGGCTACAATTTTTGCCAGGTATATCTGCATAAAATTGCCATAATGTCTGTCACCTAATGCCCTTTCTACTATGGATTCTGACCATTAACAAATGTGCACAACCTTACCATCTAGAAACATTCCACAAAATCTTTCACTCTTCAAAACAGGCAGGCATACTTATACAATGCTTAATGGTTGAACAACTGTGGCATTGATGAAGACTATTAGATTGCAATGGAGAGATTGAGCACCCCTGTTATAAATTATTTGTTCTTTTTTAAATTACAGATTAAATCCAGATATTTTTTTGGTTGTTGATTTTATAAACTTTTCTAATATATATATATATATATATATATATATATATATATATATATATAAATGAAAAAATTATTAGAGATTTCAAATATCACATAGAATTATTTTCCTTTTTAATTTATTTGATTATTCTAAATATTTTAATTGTCATATATGATTCAAATTTTTATATATCTTAATAAAACTAAAGGAAAACAATTGCCTTGCCATTTTATACAGTGCAGCCTAAAATAAAGCTTATTTTGTGAAATATTAATATAAAAGATATTCTTTAAATAGAAATGCCTTTCATACACTTAAAGTTGTGTACATTTATATAAAAGGCTAGTAAATGTCAATGTGTTAAAAATTGATTACCAAAACCTCCTCTGATTATAAGATTTATGAATTTTTGAAACTCTACTATTTTGATATACACAAATATATTTCAAGCAAAAACACAAAAACTATTAAATTTTTTAAATAATCCTAATTATTATTTTTGATTTCCGAATCAGTTTGTAAATCCATAGTTATTTATTCTCACTAAACAATTCTAGTTAAAACATTGTGTAGAAACTTTAAACATGTGCTTTATATTAAGATAAATATAAATAGAGTGTTTATACAAGTGCATTAGAAAATAAATTTGATATTCATATACATAGGGCTCATCTCCACACAGGGACAGGGGGGGGGGGGGCTATAAAATCCATCTACAAGCCACTGAGTATGCTAAACAAAATTCTTCTATCAAATGCCAGAAAGTTTCGGCCCTATAGTTTCCAAATAAGAATATTGATCTTGCAGCCTAAGTTTTAACCAAATGAAGGATTTTGCATTACCTCCACATGAAAATATTTAACAAACAAATATATTACAAATTATTTAGACTATAAAATTTTTATGTACTCTTATTTAAAATACTTTATTTATGCATTTTATCATAACATAAGCTGTCATAGCCATCCACAAAGGTCCTTGCAGCCTTTAGTTGTAAATCCCCTTCTGGTTTTCACCACTGGTTTGTTGTAACTTATACCACTTGTCTGGAACAAGGCCAGTACAAGCCCTTAAGATGGAAGTTCATGGTGAAGAGGGATACAATACAGCTTCTGTTGGTCAAAAGAGCCCAGGCACACCATTGTAGAAAATTAATTTTACCTAGTATCACCCAATTTAGAGTGGAACCCAGTGGCAGTGGCATCCACAGGGACTGCACCCTTTCATCCCTTCCTATCACCTTTCAGGACTTTTGGACCTACAGATTTAACATGTGCATACTTCGTGTAGACATAGGGATAATTTTACAGCAGCACTGGTAATTGAACTCGGGTCCTCAGAGTTTGTGTTCCATGCCTTAACCTCTGGGCTATCCCTCCCAGTTTTAACCATACATGGGTAAATATATCTCTGGGTTGCCAGTTATGATATTAGGTGTATGATTCTTAAACTTTGAGTACCATCTTTAATCTGGTTATTATGTAGTTTAATAATGAACTATTTGGTATGCCAGACTGATAGATAATTGTGACATAGCAATTTTTTAGCTTCCTTTGTGGTTTATGGTTATTAGTAACTGAAGAACTCTTATAAGAGAAAAACTTGTTTTGCAGTACTGATAGCTGCATTGAGTAATAACTACTATATTTTATTTTTTCTTTATAAAGTGTTTTTTTTTGGGGGGGGGGGATTTTACTAGTTGACTTAACAGATAACCTATTCTTGAAACAAATGTAGGATATGTAAAAGTTCAATAAGAAGTTGATTTATCTTCTGTATTCCTTGCCAATTCCAGTTATTCATAAAAGACACCCCTGTGCGGGAATATTGCCATACCTTTTCTTAATAAAGCCTCTCTTCTCCAATTACAGATCTGGAGAGGCTCAGGTCTGAACATAACATATAGTTTCCATTTCTCATAAATATTTCAGGTCAAGCTTATTCTAAGCTTGAAAAAGAAATAATAATGGACCATAGTAGACAATCTGTTTAAAAATGTTTTACATAAATATATATTGTATAAAAATTATTGTAAATTAAAAGTAAGTTATTTAAATTTTAATATTTTTCAAAAGTTTATAATTTCTTTGAAAAACTATTGTTTTGGTATGGGTGCTGTATTTAAAGGGATCTTAAGCTCAGGCCATACCAGGTATAAAAAATCTAAAAGTTTGGTTCATCATTATTTTTTAATGAAGGAGATTTTAATTTGCAAGAGCAGGATATGGCCATGTTGTCAAGAAGGAATATTTTTTCAGTTTTTATGAAAAATGATCAAAATTTTATGCTGTTTAGCTTGTCATGTTTTACAACCACCTATGAGAAGGCTAGTAGATTTTACACAGGCCTTTAACTACAGTTATTCTCCACCTCTCTTTTTTTAACAAAGATACTTTTCTAACAATTGCGAAAACATGCATGTATGTGGCAGTCCTATTAAATGTGACCATCTTAATGATATACATTCAAGTGCAAAAAATCATGGGATACCTCTCTAATATCGTGTTGGGTCTCCTTTAGCTCGGCGAAGTGCAGTATCTCGATGTGACATGGCCTCAACTAGTTGACGGAAATCTTCAGGGGAAATGTTCAGCCATGCTGTCTCGATAGCAGCCCATAATTTCGTGGTTGTGGTAAGTGCTGGAATTTGTGCACGAATGCCTCTTTCGATATGTCCCATGTAAGAGATACGATCATTTCCATGAAGTACGATTGGTACTGTTGAGCGAGAAATCTTCATAGTCTCAACAACTTCCAAAATGCTATGCATCGAGCGCTAACTATCATTCCATGTTCAAACTCAGTTAATTTCTGTTGAGTAGCTATTATCACATTATTTAACATTTTGCAAGACATTCAAGAGTCCAAAAGATAACACTGACAACCATCTGATTCTTTATACTCTTTTAATGCAATGTGAGCGCCACTTGTAAATTTGCATACTGCTATCCCATGAATTTTGGCACTTGAGTGTAAGGTGGTCTCATTTTGCAGTCGTATTGCTGTCATCCTACATGATGAAAAATATTTGTCTATTATCTGTGTAATCTGTAGTGGAAAATTGAAGCTTCAGACTGACAAAATTTGGTACAGAAGTATTTCAGGTCTCTGGACAGTACAACTCGTGCAATATTTTTTAAAAATTTGAATAAGTATTTTAGTTATTTTATGTTGAAGCATGATTTTCACACAAATCGATTCCTTAGCAATCGAACAGTTTTCTTTCTAATGATCTTTGAACTAAACCCATGGGATAATTCTTTCACATTTATATATTTTTTTACATATCGAAAAATAACATTAAAATATGCCTGTTTTTTCTTATTTCACCACATTAAAAAGGAAGTTTAGTACAATTCTCTAGTTTGGCAAAAATATGGGTGTATATTTTCACATTCTAACCCCCCCCCCTTCCTTTTTTTTTTAATTAGTATATATTCTGATTTTGTATTGTCAACAAAAAGCATAAAAATTGAAGTGAATGTTTCTATGCATGTGTGATACATAGTTGCTCATGACTACACTTGCATTAAAACAAAAAGTACTTAAAACAGACGATTTAAAAATTAGGTGGTGTTATCTGTATTATTTAAGTAGTTAGGACCCAAGCAGCACCAGGTAATTTATTCTAGTCTGACAAAATAAACAATCTCTCAATTTATTTCAATCAGTCACACGTACAACTAAGCATTCTATTTATATCTATCTTTCTATTGCTTTGAGTGTCTTCGATGTTAATCAAAGAATAACAAAATACTGGGCTAAATATCAGGATATCCACAATTTAGCTAATACTCTTTGCATTATTGCTGTTTGTTATTCAATGTTATAAATAAAGGATACTGCCACTTATTTTTTATATGTGTGTCTGAAGTGTCGTCATGACAAAACAATGACCAATGTCTGTTTAAATAATTTGATTTTTCATGTTTCTCTGCATTAAATTAGGTTCTGAGTGCTGTTGACACTTGTTAAACGCTGTGTAACATTCATTGTTAACAATGTTACATATCTAGCAACTATTTCTAGATTAGGATTTTATGGAATCATCTTTATAAATAGGTAAAAGACAAATAAGTGCTTGATGTTAATTGTGAATTAATTATATATGATGTAATATTCAGGTGGCATTTAATGGTTTCAGTGAACTAACTGGTTTTCAAAAAATTGTGTTATTCGAGTTGCCATCTTTGTGTTTGACCCAGAGTTCGCAGATATTGACTTTTTTTTTCCAGGACACGTTTTCCACTCTTATATTAAAAATATATTCAAGTACTTTTCAAGACTCAAAAATCTTTTTCATGAACCAAATCACATATAATATGCTGTCATGCCAAAGTGCCATAGTAATTATAAAGTAGAAATATGTCACAAAGTAGAAACAAAACATTCAGTCTTCATCGGAATTTTATTGTTGTTGCATTATTAAAAATTCTTTCATTTATAAATAGGAAGAAAAATTTGCCCTGGCGTATCACAGGAGGAAGATTACATTATGTCCCAGAATCACTCAATTTAGACTGGAACTCAATGCTGGTGACAACCACAGGGACCATACCCTCCTTTTCTCGACTCATCACCTCTCGAAAAGACTTTCTGACTTACAGCTTTATCAAGTTCATGCCCCAGATAGGCACAGTGAGGATCAAATTCGGGTCCTCTTTATGCAACCTTCTCTCCATAAACACTAGGCTATTATAGCCCACTGCTAGAGAAAATCTAATTTTAACTGTTTTAACAATTTTTACCAACCCAAGCTGTTCAAATTATTTTTGATAAAAATTAATATACTGATATAATTTACTCTAGAATTAATTTCCGAATTTTGCTAACTTTGCAGGGCTTTTTTAAGCCTTTGAGAAGCCTGAATAGACCTTTAAATACTTCCCCATGGTCTGGATGATATCTATACTATATTTAAATTTTAGGCAATGACTTTCGCTGTTGATAACACTTAAGTAGGAAGATTTTATACCCTCTGTATAATGTACAAGTACTAAAAATTTTGAATCTTATTTTTTTTCACAGTAAAAAATAAATTTTTTTCACAGTAAAATAAGATAAATCTGGCAAAAATGTGCTAAATTGTAAGCAGCTTTATTCCTGATCTCATATGCGTACAGTATCGGTTCTCAATAGGTGGTTTGCATACCAAATATGGCACATAAAGGGTGTTAATTTGGCCCACACTGTAAAAAAAAAATAAGCTACAGTACCAGATCTTTTATTCAGAATCTCGAAAACTGGAAGGACCCAAACTCAACTCAAAAAAGTTTTAGAGGAAATTTTTGTTGTAGATATTCTGACATTTTTATTCAGTTAGCTTCATCTTTTCAGAGTAAATCATCGCTTTGTTCTTTTCATTCCCATTCTAATTGTATGTTCCATTTTGACTAAACATTTATTCAGAAGAGGGTGGAGGATTATTTCTGATACTTTAGGAATAACGTTTAGAAAACAGGGGAGGATAGAAAATATAGGAATAAAGTAGTGGAACAGCAGGAAAAAATACAGATGATGTAGAAACACTGGAGGAGGGAGGAATGGCTACTAGAGAGGGAGAACAATTCTACTTGGATATTTTTTACTTTCTGCTGGTCTGTCTGCACATGGGAAAATAAATAAATCTTGCCTTTAAGTAATGAGTGGGAAAGTGCGTTTGTAAAATTAATGGATGGGCTATCAATAGGATTCTGGGTTGTACAGAGTGATCGCTAATTCAAAAGGAGGGCTCTAGACTATAGAAATGAGCAGGGTATTTTTGGACCTTGATTTCTGGGAACTGCAATGTTTATGCCTATTTGCTCTTTCATTTGCCTTTAAAGACAATACCTTAACACCAATTTGGTTCTATGATGTCGAAGACTATGCTTTTCTTTCCGGAAATAAATTCTGAACCTCTACGAATATGTATTTATTCATGTGAGTGTGGTGATACCAATTCCGTCATGAACTAATGGAGTAAGCCAGCTGTTATTAATATGGGAAATAGGTTCTTTTAGATCAGATCCCGAAAGATACCGGTCTTGAGCTTTTTGGTACTGTATAAACAAATTTACAAAATCCACAGGTGAAAAAAATTATCAATCATTATCCAAATTGTCAGAAATGTGCCATTTTATTTTTAACTATGTTTAGATTTCTCTATAAATATAAATAAAGCATATCTGACATGTACATTATTAGGAATATTTACCGGAAAAGTTAACAGATTCTTGAAATGCCCAAAGATATAACCTGTATTCAGATTTTAAACATACTATGAAAGGACATCACCCCCATTATTCTCATTTATTTCTTGATGATAAAGTTTAAATATTGTGTTTGTAATGTTACATTAATGCAAGTAATTAATTTCTGAAATTTGTTCTATTTTTTTCATTTGCCCGCTATGAAAGGTTAATTTTATAATTTTTATATTACTTTTAATAAATTTTTAAATAAAAATAATGTTCATATAAGTATTAGTATGATATCTAACTTACCAGAGTGTCACACCCTCTGGCCCTGTTACATGAAAAAAATAAAATGTTGCCTCTAGTGAAAAGTAATTAAGAAACACTGACATATAGTGCATATCAAGTGAAATCTATATTCAGATATTTCAAATTGTGAAAAGTATATCAATATGTATGAAAATATTTAAAGTACTTTGTTTTAAAATATTACATAAATATTTATATAGGTTTCAGATGTTTGTGTACTGGTTACGCAAAGATTGGTTCTCTGGGTCAAAACTGAAAGGGTGGCAACTAAATTATAGAGGTCGGTAACCTGACACCTGTGGGTTCACAAAACATAGTTTTTAAATTCTCATTATACTTTAGAGTGCAGTAAATTATCATATAAATTACTAGATAATCTTTACTTACAGTTATTGTGATTTTATTTACAAAATTTGCATGTTTTTATTAAACTGAAAAAATTTAGGGAATGTTTACATACAATCAAAACATTTTATGCTAGATTTTTACAAGGCTGGGAAACAAATGCATTTTTTTAAAAATAAAATATAAAAATACTTTCAAAATCAACATTCACAAACATTACAAAATAGTTGCTTTGCATAGAAAAGATAATATAAAATACTAAGTCCCCAAAGACTTTGTAAAGATTTGAAAAGTTAACAGGGATACAAATCAAATTTCATATGACAAATGAAATTGTATAAAAAGCTAATCATAGTTTGCACTATGACACATGACTAATATTAATACTTTGTTGTTTTCTGTAGCATTGTCTATTATGCTGAATTGTTTTAACAATTCTTTTTGGACCCAAATGTTTTTTATACATGCAAGAAATATACAAAATAAGTATTTTGTATTAGAAAAGTATTTCATTTTCTCAGCCTTGGAATAAAATGAAAACAATCAACCCCCAGTTGGCTGCTTGTTCTTAAAAGAGGTCACACCACATTGATGAAGGTGGTTATTAAAGCCTGGTAAACATTGTTTTTAACTGTTGACTTGTTTTTAAATTTTTTTTATGCAGAAAAGTGTATTGAGATATGTATTGTAATTATAATTCCTTTCCTTTATAGAAAAAATTATAAAAAACATAAGTCATTACATTAAATATGGAAAAATAAATGAAACTAATAGCAGGGATTCACAGATCATGAATAGTTTTATATTTGTTTCCTTGCAATTTAATGCAAATGTTTCTATTGTTAAAAAAGACATTACATAGATGTGTTTTAATTCTGTTCATTGCAGTTTAGTTTTAGAAAATTTTCAATAAAACTAAATCAAATTTATTATTTCCTAAACCAGTTTGTGTAACCTGTTCTTTCGTGCCTGCAAATTCAAAAACCTTACTTAACAAGATATATATATATATATATACACACACACACAATATTAAACTATGTATATTTTTTTGTAATTTTGACCATCAGCAATTGGGTGCATCTGCATAGAGTACCCTTGTTAGGCAGATGAGGTTGCCAATCTTTTAACTCAAAACTGCTAAATGATTTTGAACATGTTAAGGTGGCCAGATATTTTAGGATGCATTTGTTTAAATTATATTATAAATAAAATATAATTAACACTTAGTTTTCATGTCAAGGGATATATGCAGATTTTAAATTATAAATTTCTTGCAAAATCTGTGCTGGATCTTTTTATGATTTAAATTCATCCTTTAATGTACATCAAAAAGTCTGTCGCCAATATACAGGGTGTTTAAAAGATTGCATGACAACAATATCTCTTGAACGATTGGTTGCAGATCCATAGTTCCAATTCAAGAAATGTTCAAACAAGATACTTTCGGACTATGACAGTTTTGGTCATGCGACTCATTTTAGTAGAAAAAAGTTAAGTACAAAATTTAACTTCTTAAATAGGCCGTCTACCAAAAAAAAAAGTAAATTAAAAAATTGTTCCTTATCCATTTAAAAATATTTTGGAAAGAAAAAAAAAAGGTTATCTAATATGCAAAATTAGCTGTGAAAAAAGTTATCAAAATTGTAGAGGACTTTGACTTAATCGGAAGAAATAGTGAAAGCATTTCACTTTCAGGAGTTATACAAGAACTGTACTTTGTTAAATAAAATTTCCATTCAAAAAAATGTATGCATACCTATCAAGTTTTATAGTTCTCAATTATCGGACGAAAACTTTTAATTAATATCTCAATTTTGATCGTATAACATTAGATCATTTTTTGTTTGACTAATTGTGCTACAAAAAATATTTTTATAATAGAATTTCTTTTAAGGGGGCTGTATAAAAAGTTACATTTTATGCCTTTAACAATTTGTATATGATGATAGTTTCTCTTAAAGTATT
Organism: Amaurobius ferox; assembly: GCA_951213105.1. Lineage (NCBI taxonomy): Eukaryota > Metazoa > Arthropoda > Arachnida > Araneae > Amaurobiidae > Amaurobius > Amaurobius ferox. The sequence continues at coordinate 8,112,708 of OX578150.1, read as the reverse complement.
TCTTAAATTGGAAGAATGGGTTTACAACCAATGGACATTAAATCGTACATTCTTTTTGAAACACCTTATATAAGTTAGATACTACAGTTCTGTTATTTATTAGAATGTTTTCTGTTTATTTTGTAGCACAACTGATATTTCAAATTGTTTGAAGATTCTCTCAACACTGTTTGATCAAAGTTTAGCAACATTGGGTGCAATTAGTACTTGGGGAGGGGGGGGGGGGGAGCACTATATTGGCTTGAAGTCGAGTAACCAAGAGATTTGAATATTTGCTTTTATAGCTTGGTTCAAATTGACATAAACGTCCTCCAATTGTAATAGATACCTGATAAAAAAAAAAAAGCAGCTAAATTGTTGATCTGCCACTTCCCTTTAACTCTCCATGGTGTGTTGCAAAATAGTTTTATAGTGAAGTTGCCAATCTGCACCATCTTATAAAAAAAGTTTTATTCTAAACTTCTACAAATGTAAAAATGTGTTTTTAACTATGCTATAGAAGTTCAGAAAAATAATTTTTAAGGGAAATAACTTAAAAGCCCAAAACACAGAAATGTCTGGTCACCCTTGACTCCTTATTTGTCAATACTAGTTTTTAATTTTCTACACCTCTGCTTTCTTAATTTTCAGTCTGTGTTCTAATTTTTAGCTTAGTATAATCAAATCTTATCCAAAATAAAATGCATTGTTGTGAGTTATGAACATGCTTGTATAGATTTTATTGTAGAAACAAAATCATAATTGTTGAGTTGTATTTGAACATGTTCTCTGCAGGGGTTCCCTAGTCCTTAGTAAGTGCTTGAAATTTACAATAGGTCCTTGATTTTTATTCTCTCATTTCAAACTTTATTTTTGTTGCATGGCTTTACCCCAGGCTCCGATTGTCTGAGTTAGATTGGGCAACAATTGGCAGTCATTCTCTCCTGCTATCTGGAATGCTAAACAAACATACAGCTAAAGATTTTCTTCTATACATTCTAGTCCTTGAAAGTATACTTGGTTAGTCCTTGAAAAATAAAATTTAGGTACAGTCCTCTATGTTTGTTTGGAAAACTGAAAACCTTGCTCTGTACAGAATTATGAGTGTAAGACATGATGGACGATTAATCCTTGAAGACAAATTATCATACAAGAGGAACCAGTGCAACAATGGAATTGTTGCCACAATATGCAATCTCCTTAAGCTAGTCTCTGTAATAAACTGATTTTTAAATAAGGTCTGCATATTTATAATTGTTGTATTTTCATTTAGAGATTCAAAAAAGTTTGTAAAATATTTGTTTTGAAAATTATTTATTTGTATTTGTAAAAAAACATTGCTTTGATCATTTAAAAAATGATTCGTTCAATTATTTGATCAGCATTCATATCAAGAATAAAAAATGTTTTATATATATTCCATTTTTGCTATTGTGTTTTATACAAATTAGATTCTCAAGCCCACCAATGTAATTAGGAAAATTCAATAAAATAAACTTCGTAAATATAGGTCAACCGATTTTGAAGGTAGAAAACCGCCGCTACCGAAGGTAGAACCAACAAGAAGCACTACCTTACTTATATAGTTTGTTTTTTAAAGTCCTGTCTAACTCAATAGGGGATTCTGTGTTAAGCAACACCGCCTATATAGTCATTTTATTTTCCTAAGTATCTGATATATGGTCGGTTTTTCGAGGTCAACCGATCGATTCGAAAAGCTCTTCTTATCTTATCTCTCGACCGGAAACAGGTGTGAAAACAAAAAATGCTAGAATGCGACCAATAGGAGGCATTACACTAATGCCCCCTACTGGTATTCTTCACATGTAGAGAGTAAAAGAGAAAATCTTGTGTTTCATTTCGTTCGTCCTTGACCAAAAAGAACTTGCATTTTTTTTTCGATATGTCTTCCAAAAGAAAAAATTTGTCATTCGCAGAAAAAAAGGAATTGATCAAAAAGTTTTAAAAATCCAGTCTTTCAAAAGCAGCTTTCGCAAAAGCTCAATACCCCGAACGACTTTGAACAATATCTTGGCAGCAAAATTATGTTCCTCAGATTTCGTCATTGATCAGAAAAGAAAACATCAGTGACTGTCACCTTATGAAATGTGGAAAAGGCTCTTCTTGGATAAAATATGCAAGATCGCAAAATATTCCCATATCCTGGATTGTTTTGAAGGAAAAGTCTTTGGAAATTGCTACTGAACTTGGCGAGTCAAACTTCATCACTAGCAATGGCTGGCTACAAAGATTCAATTCACGGCATAATCTATCTTTTAAAAAACTGTGTGGGGAAGCTGCTGATTTTGACGACAGTGCCCTAAAAAAAATGGAAAGAATCAGTGTCGTGTGATGTTATCAACAGATATGTCAATCTGTCAGAATTTGTCAATGTTTACAAAATTGATGAATGTAGACTGTTTTATAGTGTCTTGCCGGACAAAACCCTCGCTTTGTTTCAAGAATGAAAAATGTGTAGGTGGTAACAAAAGTAAAGAGCGGTTAACCGCGCTCTTAGGTGCAAATATGGATGGGTCAGAGCAGTGGCGCACCCAGAATATTCCTAAGGGGGGGGGCCATTGGTGCACAAAATTTTTATGAAGGAGGATGACTCCTCGATAAATTTTCCGAGAAAAAATGATCAGAGGCCATATCAATTAACAAGGCGGTTGTCTTTTTTTGTACATTTATTTTTATCAAATTACTAACAATTCTTTAGTGCAGTGCAAGAGAATTGAATGATTAGAAGAAGTAGTAGTAGATATTTATACAAAACAACACAAATTAAGAAATAGATGAAGATAAAATTATTTGTTCTGGTCTGCTTATACTGTATACTTGTTTTCAACCACTCTCTCATGATTACATATTGTTATATTATTCAATTATGATCTATACATATTCATAAAACGAAGTCCAGCCTCCTGTTTTTCTTTGTAGCCAGAGCATTAATTATCTGGTCTGGATCAATTTCCACTTCACGGTGAATGTTCATTGACGCCAGTCCATTCAGTCTGGTTTCACTCATACTGTTTCTCAAGTAAGTTTTCAACCTCTTCATTGTGGAGAATGACCTCTCAGCACTGCTTGTTGATACTGGGAGGGTGGCATACACTTTTAAAAGTTCAAACACAGTTGGAAAAGTCCTTTGGTCACAAAAGTTAAGCAGTTCGATTGGGCTTTTAGTTTTCTTGTTCAATGCAAAGACCTTCATGTACCACAGATGTAGTTCAGCTTTTAGAGTATTATCTGATCTGGGTCCTAAATCATCTGCAAATTTCCTTGATAAGGCAACAAATCTCTCGTTTTCTTCCAGTGTCGGCTGCCTTCCATTCGGAATGACAGATGCAAAACTTTGTAGAAATTCCTTATGTTTGAGAAATTTTTCATGGAGGTGAGTGATGAAATTATCAATCCATGGAATGAAAATAGAAAGTCTGTAGTATTCTTCAGGAGTCTGTACGTTGAAATTTGATCTATAAATTTGTCTGGTGGCACGGCGTGGTAGAGTAATGTTTTCTCCATGCTGTTCCAGCTTCTTAACAGCTTGTTCAAACAGATGGTGAAACTCGTTCTCTGCGTTCTCTCGAATTATAGATATAGCTTTCAAAACGTCTTCTACGTCACTCACAGCAGTTGCCAGATCAAGGTTAACTTCCTGCAGCTTTTCACTCAGACGAACACTGTAGCTGAGTAATCTGTCAGCTGAAACAAGTGCTATGACAAACTGTGATGTTAACATTGAACATAACAAGGTATGAGCCTCTGTTGATGTCTCCTTGTCATTCCAGGTAGTAATCTCCTCCAGAGCGTCGATTACTTGATCAAACAATGAAACCATAACTGTGACGGCATCATGTCTCTCCACCCAACGAGTAGGGCATAATTTCTTCAGTTTTTTGGCACTGATTTCTGTCTCTTCCTGATTAGCTGCATTAATTTTGCTGGTGAGAACAAGGTTTCGTTTTGGTGTGTTGAAAAAACTAGAGATTTTCCCTATTATTCCAAAGCTGTTTCGGATATCCGGAACTCTAGATGAATAAGTTATGGCTAAGTTCAAACAGTGTGATGCACAATGAACGTAGGGGGCTTTGGGGTGTTGCTCATATATAATTGCTTGGGCGCCATTGTACTCTCCACTCATTGCAGAAGCTCCATCGAACCCTTGTCCACGGAGGAAAGACGTATCAATGTTGCAGTCTGCAAGGCCTTTAAGAATAGCATCTGCAATTGCTCGACCTGTAATTTCAGTCAGGGGCACAAACTTAAGGAAGTTCTCCACTATCTTAAATTCAATTTTATACTTATCATTTGTTTCAAACCGTTTCAAATAACGAACGCAAAGTGTCATTTGCTCTACCGTTGCAATATCTGTGGTTTCGTCACATAAAACCGCAAAACATTTGGCCTCATTCACCTCAGTTGCTATGTGCTTCACAATGGAATCATTGCATGCTGAAATAATCTCATTTTGTATATTCCAACTTATGTAAGTTGCATTTTTTGCACAACCTTGTAGATGAGTTTTCAGTATTTCTTCTCCTGCATCAACTCGGAGTCGCAAAAGGGCTCTAAAATTTCCTTCGCCTTGGCATGGTTCTGACAATACGTCCAAATCCCCACAGTCTCTATGCCCTCTCATGGCCAGCCCTTGCCTTCCACAAAAAATCACTGTTTTGATAATAGGTTTAAGAATAGCCCTATTCTGCAAAACTTGTTTTTGCTTTCCTCTGTCCATTACTTGATCCACAGGAACCGTTTTTCCTTCCGTGACCCTTAAGAACTCATCGGCTTTGAGAACTGAATCCTTATGATAGAAAAATTTTTCATGTTGACTGAACTTCTCCAAGGCCTTCTTCCAATTATTAAATCCTTTTGAAACAAGTTGACCTGTAGCTTGTGTGGATCTTAAACCGACTTCATGGGGTGCAAAGAGAACACAAAATTTGCAATAGGCACTGTCCTCTGCCTTTGAGTAAGCTAGCCAGTTATGCTTACTCAGCCAAGATGAGCAGAACTTCCGAGTGTGGTGAGGTTTTCCTTGACTTGATACAGCACTAGTGACAGTAGCAGGAAAACTGTAATTTGCATATGGTTCCCAAAGATTTTTTAGCGCTGTTATCCTATCTTCATCTGTGAGGTTAGATTTCTTGACATAATTAGAAATATCTGCAGCCAGAATTTCTATTTCAACTGTGTTTGGTATTGTGTTTTGTCCTACCTTTACCTCCTCACAAGCGTTTGAAGACAGCCCGGGGTCACGGCTGTTGCTTGCTTCGACTGCAGCCTCATCAATGTAACAAGAGCTCAGGGAAACGTCGTTGGGAACGTCACTATTTTCAATCTTACTTTTTTTTTTAAAATAATTTCCCAGTGTCTGTTGGCCTAGCCCTTTTCGTTTTTCACTCATTGTCTTTTTTTTTACCTTGCTCCTCAGTTATTCAAGAACAAAATTTGCTATATAGCCGAAATACGCACATAAACACACACACTGATCGTTAAAGATGCATTTCACTGTAAGATCAGTTGAAAGTTCAGGACCATTATTAAATTCAGCTATTCACCACGCAGGCCCTCGTTCCGAAACTACCAATTCACTGTTATCACCTTGTGTCGTAACGTCGCACTTTATTTCAACTCACAGCAACACTTAATTCGCGAAGCGTTGGCACGATCTATTTATTCACTTCCACAATTTTCTCACTGGGTAAACGAAATCCTCGAGTTTTCGAGCGAACAGCCGCTTCCCCGCCGTTCACTCTTTATATAGGGCCACGGAGGCGCCTGTGACGTCACTCTACACAGCACTGGTATAGTACGACTATAGCGAGAAGGCATTTGGGTCACGTGATTTTGGACGAGTCCATTAGTTAAATTCAATCACAGGTAGAAACGTCTTAAGAAGAACGGGTTTCCAGAATTGGCGCCTTTAGTGCGAATTAATTTATAATTTGTACAGTACGATAAAGAGCTTTATATGTATAATTACATTCAGTGTAAGTGTTGGGATATGCTGGAATTGTTTTCTTCACAATGATTAAAATTATTTATTACAATAATGGTTGTAAATGTTTTTTTTTTATACTTTCTCGAAGGCAGACCTAGTTCTCCCTTGTGCTGACAGCGCCCTTCGCGTTTTGCTTTGTCAGCCCAAGGGGGGGGCCAGGGCCCCCTCGGCCCCCCCCGTGGGTGCGCCACTGGGTCAGAGAAATTGAATCTCTTGGTGATTAGAAAATTTCTCAAGCCTCGTTGCATCTATGCTGCCTGTCGTCTATGGCACAATGAGGAATTTGCACACGTGGGGAAAATGCTCAATTTTATATTTTCCTGGTAATTTTAGGCTTACTATTTTCAAATATGTCACATTAAATGTCAAAATGATTTTGAATAAATTAAAAATTAAAGTTTAAATAAGCGAAAAATGACGCAATGTCATATGATCTTGAAACGCTACGTGATTGGCTCTGACGTCACTGTGCATGAAGTATCAGTGTTTATTTTTTAAAAACAACGCTAGATCAATTCGCTTCTTCGCATAGTTTAGAAATCATTTTTTGAGCCGTAAATTTTATAATCTTTTGTAATTTTACCGTATATACCATCCTTTTTAATGTCTTTTTCATTTTGGGGGGTTTGAACCCCCGAAAAAAAACCCTTGATGGTTGCGGCCATAAATCCAAGTAAATAATATTTAAACAGAAGCAAATGTTTACTTACCAAAAAATGATCTTCACAACACCAAAGATATGTTTTATTCGATAATTTTGGATTTTTCAGCTAGTCCCTTTTTATTGCTTTAGTTTAGTCCTTGCTATTCGTTTAATTGGATCTTTTGGAACATTAAAAAATAGTTTATCAACTGAATTAACCGTTGTATTTGTGCAGCAAGGTACTAAACAGTACTTGTAGGTCGGTTTTAGAATCTCACTCATTATAAAAATATGATAAATAAAATATTTTGTCGGGGAATCAAGTGAGCACCTCTCGGATACCATAGTAAACAGTGTATTGCGCTCTTTGTTTACATGCATAGTGACATCACAAGAGCGGCCATTACAGAAACAGCGTTTTCGCGCCGGATTGCTAAGTGCGAGTTTAAACATTTTTATATTAACTATCTAAGTTCAAAAATTAAAAAAAATATATACTATCATTTATGATTTTTTCTCTACTACACAATAAAAATAAGAAAAAAAAAAACGTGAAAATTCCTCATTAAAAAAACATGGATGACGATGGACATATGGGATAAAACAGTTAGGCAATGGAATCGAAAATTTTCAAAGCAGAACAGGAAAGTTGCAGTTGTTGTAGACAACTGTACTGCTTGCTCACTGCATTATTGATAGCTTGAAATCAATTGAACTGATTTTCTTGCCTCCAAACAGTACAAGTGTATCACAGCCTTTGGACCAAAGTATAATCCAAAACTTCAAGGTCAACTAACGAAAGCTTCTTGTAAAAGACATGATCACTGCAATTGACCGAAAGGAGAAATTTCAAGTGTCTGTGTTAAATGCAATCTTTTACATTGACCAAAGTTGGAATATGGTGTCGCAGAAGACTATTGCAAACTGCTTCCAACATGCTGGATTTATAAGTCTTTCAGAAGCTGAAGAATCATTGAACGACGAGGATGAAGCTTTTCCTTTATCTGAAGGATTACCTGCAGAATCACGGTTGTGCAATAACTGACAAAATGTTGTATGATACCATTGGCGACGATATCACTACTAACAGTGAAGCTTCCATACCGGAAATTGTATCTGAACAGTTAAATTTGAATGCTGAAGGAAGCAACAATGAGGATGACAGTGACGAGTGCGAAATTGAATCAGTAACGTCAACAGAGGCGCTCAAGGTCATAAATGTTCTCAGGTGTTTTTTTTTGCTAATTCCAAAGTAGCAGATGAATATTTCAAGACTGTTTGGGACTTAGAGAAAGTTGTGTTAACAATTAATACAAAAAGGTGGCAATCCTGTATATCAGACTATTTTAGATAAGTGCACAGAATATGAATTTACTGGATAGTTAAAAGATTTTAATAAAAATTCTTGTACGTAACTTTCTTAAAAAGTTTAATTTCTTGGTGAAATTTGTATTTTTCCACATATATGGCCATATTTTCACGGACCACTGGGCTGACTATATAACAGATGCAGGCTGTATTCAAGTAAGTTCAGCAACTGCAGTAGAACACATGGTTAATGAAAATTAGATAATACAAGATACAACAAATTTGTTGTATCCTGCCTTTATTTCCCCATGCTGCAATGGCTACCTATTTTCAGCCATGTGTGATAGTTGACGAACTTGCTTAAATATGTGAGGTCGTACTTCTTTATGTATAAATAGAATAGACATAACAATGTCCCAAGATACTGTTATCTGCAATGAAAATGTAATTCTAGTTTTTGGGGGGGACCTTATATATACAAGTACTTAATACAAGTAGTTCCTTAAATATACAAGTACTTACTACAAAACCCTTTATGAGAAACATCTTTAAGAATGCCTGGAGGATAATTTCGTTTATTCAAATGCTTTGAACTGAAGGGCCAGGCCCAGTACGCGAAGGAGAAAAAGAGAATAACAGAGGGTCCCGTCTCAACTCTGGCAGAGTGGCAACTGGTTGATCCATCATAATGCTCCAGCCCATGCATCACACCCCGTTTAGAACCTTCGAGTGAAATACAGCATTACACAGGTTCAGCAGCCTCCGTACTTGACTTTTAGCTCAAGATGCCACTCAAAGGAAATATACAGGGTGGTCATAAAAAAACTTCCCCAATATATTAACCCCTAGAGGCCTATATCCGCTCAACTAATCGAAAGGAAATTTCAGATATTGTTATTTAAAGGTATGCGCTCGAGATTGTGATGATTGCAAACAATAGAGCTCTCACGGTTATAGGGAAAAAATTTCGAAAGGCAACACCCACTTTTTTCCTGCGCATTGAAAAACCATAAATGGTGTTGGAACGACACACGTACAATGAAAATTGGCGGCGTAAAACTTTTGCAAAGAAGAGCATTGTAAAGGACCAATGACTACACAAGAGAGGAGAGGGAAAAAAACTTTTATTGGAATTACAAGTTTTCAACATGCCCACCTTCGCAGACGATAATGCATTGCATGCGGGAGATTGTTGACAACAATGACGAACGTAACATCGCAGGAGGAATCTGTATAACTTCGTTTTATAGCATCTTTCAATTCTGACAAATCTTGTGGATTTGATATGTACACTTTAGATTTCAGATAACCCCAGAACCAGAAATCCATCAGAATGAGGTCGGGGGGATCACCGTGGCCAAGAAACTGCAAAGTTACGGGAGATGATTCAATCACCAAAGTTCTGTTGCAGCACTTGTTGAACACATGTAGTGAAGTGTGGAGAAGCACTATCTTGTATCCATAGAATGTCATTAACGACATTTCACTGCTGCAATTCTGCAACATTATTTTATACAGAGGACCTGTGATGGAGCACGTTTGTATACCATTGGAAGTGACCTCTTCGAAGAAGTACGGATTGAGAACGAATGTGTTTGCGATGTAGCACCACACAGTCACTTTAGCTTGGTGTAAAGGCACTGGTGCCACATCATGAGGATTTTCGTCAGCCCAGTGAATGCAGTTTACGTTCCCAGTTAAGGAGAAATATGGCTCATCCGTCCATATCCACAGCAGCCACCTGCTATCTTCATCATATCTGATGAGGAAAAAACTTGCAAAGTTGACACGCCATTGCTCGGCTCCAGGTTGCAACATCTAGATGCACTGGAATCGATAAGGAAACAACCGCAGAACAGAGCGCAGAAGCTTGAGGACTGTGGTTTTCGGTACATCCGAATTGCGGACAACACTTCTTGCAGTACGCAATGGAGCTGCAGTAATCGTATTATGCACTTCTGCAACAACTTCAACAGGTCGTTCGGATCACAGTCTATCACATGTGGATCCAGTTTCTTCAAATTTTTTACCAAATCACGTACAGTTCATACGGAACATGGGTCTCGTCTTATGTCAATAAACTCGCCGTCTTTCGTCTATAAACTAACGTCTTTCGTCAATAAACTCGCACTGCTTAGGCAGAATTTTCCCCGTTCAGATAAAATAGCTTTATCAATTCACCTTGTTGTTTCCCTGTAAGTGTCATCTTGTTGACACGTTCGAACACCTGATTAAAGAAACAATCTTTCGACACTGCTATTAAAGGTTTTCCACAAGCAATGCTTTGCACATGGTGTTTTGTGTGATTGGTGCTTCTACCGTCTATCCCTGTGAATTAGGCAAAGTGCGTCAATGCACCGCTTTTCTGTGTTGTCATTGGTCCTATACAATGCTCATTGCAAATGATTTACATAGCCAATTTTCATCAAACATGTATTGTTCCAACACCATTTATGGTTTTTCAATGAGCTGATCAATTTGCGCAGGAAAAAAGTGGGTGTTGCCATTCGAAAATTTTTCACTGTAACCGTAACTATGAGAGCTCTATTGTTTGAAATCATCACAATCTCGAGCGCATAGGCCACTAGGGGTTCATATATCAGGGAAGTTTTTTTATAACCACCCTGTATTTCAAGATGCAGAAGACAAAGAGAAATACTATGAAGCATATTATGAACATTTCAAATAAGGACTCTGAAACATGTTTCCAAAAGTGCCAACACAGCTTGTATGTGAACTCAGAAGAGTCCTATTTTGAAGATTAAAATTTGAACTAAATATGTGACCTAGATTGTTTTTTTTTTCCTGGCCTAAGGTTGGACAATTTTTGATCAGATCTCGTACCCGATTTTTCTTCATCTCAGTAATATTTTTGTCATAACCCATCACATTGTTTTTAATATTATTCAGCATATTAAGAGTTTGAATAAAAAAAAAAAAAAAAAAGTCATTCAAACAATAAAAGATTTCTAAGTAACTTGTGATATATTGCCAAAGTGAACAGTACCCCTGCAAAACACAGGTGAATTAAAGTCTTTGGAAAACATTAAACATTTTTTTTAATTCCAAAAATTTACAAGGGGGTTCTTTATTTACCAAGAGAAAATTTTCGGAAGGTGAGAGTTCACATATTTAAATGCTGATTTTTTGGGGACACCCTAATGGAAAAAATAAAGTTGCTGGAGGGGCCTACTAACAAGTTTCCTAGTTCCATTCATATGCATATTTTCAAGCCGGTATTATAGCTGAATGTTCCGTTCACATGTCCAAATTTGTAAAATACCAGTTTGAAAGAGTGTAGGATTTTGTTCCCTTTTATTTGAAAGAACGAAAGGGGTTAATAGAAAATTTACTCACAATTCCAACCACTCTGTTGCAAATTCTTGACAAACATGATGGATCCTGAGATACCTCATGCTCCAATTCTATCTGAAGATTATAAAATAGTAATAATAATAATTTAGTATCGCGATGGTTGAACGGTCAAAGGCAAGCGTTTCCTCATACTCGTTCGACCGCTGGGTTGTGGGTTAGAGTCCCACTTCATGCATGGATGTTTGTATTGTTGGGCGTAATGTGTTCCCATTCCCACTGGTGCAACGTCATATGACGGCCAAGAGGTTCATGGTTCTGGCCGATGTATAGGCAAAGATGAGAGTCTATGCCTGGCCATTGGGGAAAAAAAAAATAATTTATAGTATTTTATACAGGTTTTTTTTTTAAAACATTACACAGATGTATTTACAAATGAAACTGATTAATCCTTATCTTAGAATTCAATGAACGGAAAATCTTACTGAAAAGGATTACAGGGATTGTGCACTGCACATACTAATATACAGACCTGTCACTCTCTATTTCGCAGCTGCCATGATGGACCATAATGTGAGTTGGCGGGCTTGGCAATGGTCTGGTTTGGGTCCAAGACTACTTTCAATGTTATAACCCTGTAACATGCATTGTAGTGTCATTTGAGTAACATGCAGAAGGATTATTTGTCAAGTGATTAGATGATCATTTCAAGAAATGGATTGCCAAAAGAAAACTGGTTGCGTTACAGGGTATGTAATTTATTTTTATTAAAATTGAAATAATATTAGTTATCACCATCCTATATACGTGTTCATTATAAATATACACGTGTTAATCATACAAAATTAGTGATGTGATTATTACTACCGATTAGACTAAATTCTAAGCTGTAGTGGTATAATTAGTTAAAAAGTATTTCTGTATTTTTATAAAATGTATAATAATCGATGTTTGGATAGCTTTTTCTTGGAGCTAATTAAGTTGAATGCGATATTGTATGTTGTTGAGACCCAGACCGTCCGACCTACCAGAAAGGTGTAAGGTAACTGTTTGGACGGCCAGGAAGTGCCACCCAATTTAGACCGGAACCCAGTGGGGGAGGCATCAACAGGGACCGTACCCTCCTTCCCCTACCACGAACCTCTCAGGACTTACGGACCCACATGTTAAACGTGATCGTACTCCGCGTGAACACGGCGGCAGTTTTGGCAGTGGTTGGAATCGAACCCGGGCCTACCGAGTGCAACTTCAGCCCGCTAACCAATGGGCTACCGCGCCCTCGCGATATTGTATGTGTATATATTTATGTAAAATTTTTAAGTGCCTTATAGTGGAAAATTCACCCCCCACCTTCGGGTAATTAATGATTGAGTTCCACAACTTTGATAGTGCATTTATGCAAATTTGATATTTACTATAAGAATATTTCTATGTTTATAAAAAGTCTATTATCAGTATCCTGGAACAAATTAAGGATACAGTAATTTAACAATCAACAAGCTAGTATACCTTTTAGACTAAAAATATATAATATTTCAGTCTGAGTATGTTAGCTTGTAATTTTTAGTGCATTATGTTTTACAGTGAGACAATGCAATGTGTCCATTTTATAATTATTTGAATTAAATATATAACTATGTTTATTGCAATTTACTTAAACTAATGAATATATATTGCAGATTAATGTATTTAAAAATCCTGATCATTTCAAAAATTATTTCAATCATTTAAAAAATTATAAAAGTACAGTCCTGTACATTTTTTCCCCTTGCCCGCTTTTGATAAAAAAAATTGCCAAGCGAGCAATAACAAATCTGGCAGACTGTTTACATCGTAGTTCAGTTCGTCCAACTCACGAGCGCTAGTGTCTATGCGACATCCCATGTTGTTGTTACCCAGACCGTCCGACCTACCAGAAAGGTGTAAGGCAGTGGTTCCCAAACTGGGGTCCCCGACGAGGTTTTAGGGGGTCCGCAAACAACACACAATATTTAACTAATCAATAGTTAGCTTTAAGAAAAATAAAATTCATTATTTTTAACCACTCTTTTTTTAATTAAAATAATAATGAACTTTTTTTCTAAATAACTTTGAATAAAATCCATTCATGAAATTAATTTCAAACTGATAGGTTATATCTTCAAACAGAATTAAATTGTTTGGGAGTAGGTTTCGTTTTGGCACAATCCCATGATTAACGGTGACGATACTCTAATGTAGCTCAGACGTCAAAGCACTTGTAACTTCGAGCATTACTACTAGAGACTATTACTACTAGAAACCGGATGACGTCAGCTTTGAATAGAGGGGGACGTAGCAAATGTCTCCCGCCTCTCCTCTTGCAATATGGTTTTAAGGGGTCTGCGAAATTTTTTTTTCTCTGAGGGGGTCCGTGGACCGGAAAGTTTGGGAACCACTGGTGTAAGGTAACTGTTTGGACGGCCAGGAAGTGCCACCCAATTTAGACCGGAACCCAGTGGGGGAGGCATCCACAGGGACCGTACCCTCCTTCCCCTACCACCAACTTCTCGGAAGGACTTACGGACCCACATGTTTAACGTGATCGTACTCCGCGTGAACACTGCGGCAGTTTTGGCAGTGGTTGGAATCAAACCCGGGCCTACCGAGTGACACTCCAGCGCGCTAACCAATGGGCTACCGCGCCATCCCATGTTAAAAATGTTGCCATAGGGTCCTATGGGAGTGAGCTTTTTGAATATAGTATTCTGTGGTGCACCGGATATGGCGTTTTGTATCAGCTTTGGCACAGGGAAATCAGTAAATTGGTGCAGTAAATTAGCGTTTTGGTGCAGGAAAATCCCCAAATTAGTGCAGAGAAATCACAAAACTTACTTTTAAACTGGCGTTTTGGAGCAAAATTGACGCAGTAAATTAGCATTTTGAAGCGGATATATCAAATTATGTGATACCTTCAATAAGTTGTAATACGTGAAATACCCAGAAAAATGAAAATAGATATGTAAAATTCCTATGGAATGCACAAAAATACTCCATGTTTACACGGGGGGGGGGGGGGGGGGGGGGGGGGGGGGGAGAGAGAAATCAAAGATTCCATACAGATACTGTGCCACAAACAAAGGAAATATCGGCAACTTTCAGGGGTTCCGACGGAATCCGTAACACCAGCACCGCTGCAGAAATTTTAACAGAATAACAACAAAAGTTTAAATTTTAAACAACCAAATAAACTTCCCAAAACCTGTATTTAAACATTATAGAGCTCCAAGAGCAAAAGTCTAGCTGTAAAAATTTTTAAAATAAATAATTAAGATAAATAAGTTCTCCAATATCTATCTCATTAAAACCCGTCCAGATCCCTAATCCCAATAAACCTTTTCCTACCACTTTCGTCTGGACTGCCTCAAAATAAACACTTGTTCCTGCAAGTGGCGCATTTGTAAAAGAATTCTAGTCCTGAAAGCAATATTTATATAAATTTTAGCGCAAAAATAGGAACAGATTTCAAATTTTAAGAACTTTAACAGTCCATTTTAACACCAAACATGGCATAATTGAAAAATAATAATTTAAGGAAATTATTTTTAATTACGGAGAGCCGGAGATTTTGAGCAAGCATTAAATTGTTTGTTATATTGCATCGTAGTGTTTCTTTTTAGGCATATATCCGGGGGATGAAACCTTTCTTTCCCAGAGACATTTTGTTAACCTATTTCTATTTGTGACATCGTTTAGCTATATTTATATAGGGCAAATAGAAAACTTGCCCCACTAAAGTTTTATTCGTTCCCCACCCCCGGCCAAAAAGTCACGAAAGAAACACAGATTGTACAATTTTCTATATTCATGGGGGAAAAAAGAATCTTTATTTTCTCTTTTTTTATTATCAATTTCGAAATTTTGTTTTTAAATCTTGCTTGCGTCATACACATTTTACACCATGAAATTTTATTACCGGGTTTTATCCAAAACTATGCAATTGATTGTAACCAAATTTTGTTCAGTAAGCTACTTTATGAATGTGAAAACAAAGTTGCAGTTTTTTTAGTCTTTCAAAAATAGGAAAAAACAAATGTGGGAAGATTCCTTTCTGCATGATGTGCTGTAACATTACCGTTTATCCATATAAAAGTTATTTTGGGAAGGTGCATTTCTTTGCAAGATCATGTACGCAGAACAAAATTATATATATTATTTACTGAAGATTTTTATTTCTATCTCATTTTTGACATCCCAAACACCGAGTTTCAGCCTAATGTATTCCAGTAGTATGTAGAATTCTTCGATATGCCTCCTGAAATGCAACTGAAAATATATGGGGCACGTACGAAAGAATTTTCTGCTAAAAGAAAAATAGAATCCGGTCGATTTATCCCTGCAAATGCGACAGAAAATTGCGGAATATGTAGGAGGGATTTACCCGGAACTTTCTGTTTAAAGAAACAAAGTATACAAAAGACTGACCTTGAAGAGCAAAGGTTGATTTCCGCTATAAGTGCTTTTTGCTTTATTTTTGTTTTTCAATATATTTAATTTATTACTTTCTAAAATCTTTTTTGAAATGCCTCAGAAATTTATAAATCATACACACCAATTTAAGAAAGAGTAGCCCTTTCTTTCCCCTATGAATTAGTGTAGAGAGAGAGAGAGAGAGAGAGAGAGAAGCTACGTAATTTTTTGAAGAATTTTAAACTGAAACAAAAAATAGTGGGTTTCTAGAGAAGGTGGATTGACATAAACCTGTGGTATTGAATCTGTGTAGGTATACGAAGTGGAAATGTTTTAGTTTGCCCGTAAATGAGAAATGAAAAAGCGATTTTAACCGACAAATTTCGATGACTACGTCGGATACATACAATAGAAATTCCAAAAATTTCTGGAAAGAAAGGAAATTTACTTTCAATGGGATATATTTTGAACAAGATTGTGTGCTTTTATCTTCAGATTCTTTCCTGATTCAAGCCAAATCAATTATTTACTAAGATAGCTTGATATAAGAAAGATTTAGATTAGCACAATGCAAATGCATCATGTTTAAACTTAGCATTTAAAACTATAATTTTCGTCCATATAGACCTGAAAATGCAAGGAGTATAAGAACAGCAATGTACCGCAAACCCTGTATGTTTTTTCTCCATTTTAAACCAAATATCCCAATGCTACGCATTTGAAGTATTTAATTTAATGGTTCTTCGTGTAAGAAATGGAACATTTTTAATGTCACTTTAAATGTTGCAAACTTTGAGTTCATACTGAAAATTTCTAAAAGAAATGCGGCGTGACCCATTAACCCTTTCGCGACGATTGGCACGCTTGCGTGTCGACTGCAAACTTGCATTCAAGGACGGACAGCATGCACTCGTTATGGAGGAAACTTTACCGTAAACGGTGAGTGGCACGTATGAGTGTTTTCACATGGAACGTTTTAATTTGTCTACTAGATGGCGTTAAATGTCCGTGGAACTAACTTCAATGTATTTTGCAGATACATGACCTTGGCATAAGGAGGATCCGATGAATTATTTTTCCATTTGGAGAGGTGAAACATGATTTTGTAATTATAAACAGACAGAGCAATTCTCGCAGCATCAACAATTTTATAATTGAGTTTCTTTTTTTCAGCTTTACGATTTCATTGGTGAATCATAGGAATATAAGAGAGTATTTTTTTTTTTGTTTGGGTTTTAGAGGCAGTGAAATTATTCGTTTATTTCGGATAAAAGAATGGGAGCAACTAATGAGTATTTTGTATTCAGTTTTGTATGAAAAATATACATCAAATAGAAAATAAATATTTCTTTTATTCCTGAAAAATGTAGATTTCTGTGTTGAATAGGTGATTTTTAGTGAATATTTTTCGAGAGTTAGGCTTAGCGTAAAAAAAATTGCCGTTTCCGGGGAACAGTTTGGAAGGGAAGCGTCAGTCCTTTGGGCTGCGGCAGTTCCGGAATGCCGCCGCCGTCGCGAAAGGGTTAAGCCTTTAATGGAGTTGAAAAGACAAAAAATTTGCTTTCGTTTTCTTGCGTATCGTCAGTTACTCTATTGTGTATAACTTTGAACACAACGTAAAAATTTTAAACAAGCATTAGCTTATAATACACATCGTTACAAACATCTTGATAAGTCTTAAAATGCAATTTCCTGCACTCCCTCCGCTTTATAACGGCAAAGTTTGTATGACGCATCACTATTTCAAGCAAGAAACCATAAGTGCAAAAGAAACCCTTTCAAACTGGAACTTCAGTCTCACACATGAACTAACTACTACTAACACATTGTATAATCTGTTTGATTTCGCAAATTATTTCCATCACTAACTACAGTAGACCTAGAAATTGTAAAATAGAGAAGAAAAAGCTGCCAAACACATTGTATTTCATAAACATTCGGCTGAACACAACCGGAACGCACTTGAAGCTGTTGACATTAAAAGTTGTCAAATTCTTACAAAATGTTTAAATGTTTCTTTCCCTTTTTTTAGAATTTTGAATTGCATTTCATGACTATATTAACAAAGTAAAATGTTAAAGGCATTCAAAATTACTTGCATACATATGACAATAAAGACTATAATAGCTACAGTCTTTACTGCACTTAAATACAGTTTGTAGATATAAATGGAATTTTTTATGTAATCGTCATTTCATTTGCAAGCACCCTATATTCTATATTGCAGATGTATCTTCTGTACAGCAGCGAGAGTTTTTCAACTAAATGGCTACTATTACAAGACTGATTTTGTAGTAATTCTGTACTATAACATTGATATATATAGGTGTACAGAGATCCAAAGAAAGTCCTAAACAACTTAATAATTTTGAAAAGTCTAAGAGTGTACACATTATATCTATAGTAATGTGACCATATTGGACCAAATAAAAGTAATTGCAGCGAATCTAGCAGGAGATAATCAGCAGAGGCAACAAATTGAGATAGATGGGGGGGGGGGGGGGGGGGGGGATGATATCAAAGTGGCATAGCATGAGTAGGGATCGAGATACCATAGGGGTTTTGCCCATATTTTATTATAATTGTTAGACTTTTGAAGATAGTAAGAAAAGGTGAGAGTGAGCCTTTCATGAGATAAAAAGTGAATCATTAAAATGGAAGAAAGTATTTTCAATCTGAAGATCAGGTACACAATGAAAATGAATATTATACAAAAAAAATCCCTGTGATATATTTTTTTGTACAATGTACCGATTATGAGTGCTACAGAAATTTATTAGACCCATGGAATCAGGGTGTCATGTACCATTATTGAATTGTCTGCTAATTAGTGTAGAATGTATGTATAGGCAAGTTGTTGCCATTATGTCACAATAGCATTTTTATAATTTCCTGGAGAATCCTTTCTTTTTGCCCAGGCAGCAAACCCCTAAATGAAAGCACTCAACAAGTCTCATATACCGATGCACTGACCAAGGGTAGGAATTATTTTTCTTAAATCTGGCCGAATATAGCCTATTATAAAAGCTACAAAAAAAAACATGAACATGACCAATATTTATTGCAATTTTAATCTATGTGACAAAGAAGCTTTTGAACTCCAATTGTAAGAATTTTGAACCTGCAGATAGTTTTTACCAAGACAGAAACCGAATAATATGAAACATCTTAACCCCTTATTTATATGGCAAAGGGGAAAATTATTCAGTTTGCAATATGTAAGTGCTTTTGTATCATTCTTGAATGGGACAGCAATTCACCAATGTCAATAACTTTCGTGTCAAATAAATGCTTTCTGTAACAAATTATTGTCGATTTCCACTTATTATAAATAATGCTCTACAATTTTGTAATTGGCTTTTAGTATATCTTGCTTTGATGCCAAGTTTTTTATTCTAATTCTCCACTAGGGGCACTTTGACAAGCATGGTCACTTAGGTGTATTATCATGAAAACCCTCAATATGCAACAAAATGTTACTATACTAATAAAGATACAAATCAAACTCCATTGATCAGGCAATGAAAAAATTTAATATGGAATGCCCATTCCAGATATCATAGAGCAGAATGTGTTAAGTACAATGAAATAATGTCAGAATTGCTATTAAAAACATTTTTTTCTTTTTAACACAATCAATTTACAGGCAAATAATTTAAATTTTGCATGCAGTACATAACATTAGTCTGATCATTACCCATCATAAATTTAGAGATGAACACAGTTATAAAAATTTAAAAAGGAATCACATTAGTTAAAACTTAGGATTTTCTAGTGCAAAAATACATAAAAATAATCACATTTTCCATTAAAAAATTATTAACACATGGGGGAGAGAATCAAGGACACTTAACAAAATATTGCTTTTTAAATTAGCCTATGACTTATATTTGTACCTCATGGATTTACATAAAAACATACAAATTGTATATATATTATTGAATGTACAAAAAATTAAGTCTTTTGATATTGGAAATTCTTGAGCACAGATCTTTGACTTCTCCAGCAAGTCTGTTAGGCAGTCAAAACTCGCTTCGTTCTTTCATATCCCAGACCCAGTCAACAGATGACTAGACAGAAATGTACACATCACGGCATATCAAACAGGCAGTTCTCCCTACAAGACAAGTTAGATGGGGGATGTAGTCATAAATATGAAAGGAAAATAAATGGAAAAGCATTAAAGTTAAAATTGTACATGGCAGTACTGCCAACACATTAAAAATCTGATGTGTCTGATGCAATTTTTCTTACACACAAATAAATTTAGATATTGTGGGGAAACCAATAATACAAAGTATAACTCGATTTAGGAAGAAATCAATAGGAACTAAAATAGGTGTACAAACTTTTTTTTTTAATGGAAATTGATTCTTTTATGATATATTTTTAGTACAATTATTTTAAGTTTCTTTTTTAATTTTTTTGAAATAATGGTCTTGTGATCCGAGTACCCTAAATTTCGAGAGACCAGATGTCTATAGAAAAAATCATACAACATTTCTTTTAATTCACTTAAGATATCCTGCTTAAACAGCTTCCCTATTCCATTACAAAACTGCTGATGAGGAGTGAATGTAGTTTCTTATAGATGACGTACGCTGTACAGTTTTTGATTGGCTAGCTTATGTTATGCATGATGAACATCATCCCATGGTCAAATCTATTTGATGAATAAGCATAGAATGCAAGACAAGAAATTAAATCCCACTTTTGTCCGAATTTTTTTTTTAAATAATCTGGTGAGGGAGTGGGGGAAGGGATAGCTACTTGCGTAAAATTAGTTGCCTACTGGCTTTCTTTAGCTTGTAATAAACATTCTGTATTTCCTCAAAAGGACACTAGATGGCAGTACTCAACCAGGCTTAAGAACATTTATTTTGTTTACAAATGAATTGAGTTTGAGATGGTGATCGAGCAGAAATGTTTGTAATATATAGCTAATCCTAGCTATTAGTAACAGATTTGTAATTCCTTTGCATTATTAAATGTTGTGATGTTTTGTGAAGTCTTAACCCTTTCGCGACTAACGGCACGCCCAGGTGCCAGCTGCGAACTTGCATTCAAGGACGAACGGTGAACGGCACGCCCACGGGCCAGAGGAAATTTTACCCTAAAGGACGACTGGCACGTATTGGTGTTTCTACATGGAACGTTTTAATTTGAATGTTTTTGTCTACTAGATGGCGTTAAATGTTAAATGCCTGTGGAAGCAACTTAAATGTATTTTGTAGATGTTTGACCTTGACACAAGGAGAATCCAATGAATTATTTCTCCATTTGGAGCATGGTTCTGTAAAGTAAACAGAGCACTACTCCTAGCATCAACAATTTTATAATTGAGTTCCCGGTCTCGTTCTGATTTTGTCTTTTATTGATTTCGTTGTTGAATTAGAGGAATATAAGAGAGTTTTTTTTTTTTTTGAGTGGGTGGGGGAGGGGGGTAAAGGAATGTGTGGCAATGAAATGATTAGGTTATTTATGTTCTCATGGAAAGGAAGGCTGGGATTTCGTTACTATATCCCATCGAAAAGGTCCAGATATGGAATAAAATATATAAATCGTCAGAATCGGAATGAGGCCATAAATGGAATTTCCTTGTGTATACTGGAAAGGACACGGGATTATCAAGCTCTGATGGTGGGTATGGAGAACGCGTTGTGAAAACATTTCTAAGTGAACTTTTAGGAAAAGGATATACTTTATATTTGGATAAATTTTTTACCTCTCCTGTACTTGCAAAGTATTTGTTGTCTAAGAATACGCATGTATGTGATACAGTTTTAAAAAATCGGAAGGACATGCCAAAGAATTATCCATCTGCACCTAAAACATATATACACTAAAATTTTTAATATTTTGATAAAAGAAAATTTGTATAAAAAATATACATCAAATAGAAAATAAGTATTTCCTTTCTTCCTGAAAAAAGTAGAATGCTGTGTTGAACAGGTGATTTTTAGTGAATTTTTTTCGAGAGTTAGGCTTAGCGCAAAAAAAATAACCGTCTTTTGGGCACATTTCGGAAACGAAGCGCTTCGTCCTTTGGGCCACGGTAGTTTCGGAATGCCGCCGTCCCGAAAGGGTTAAATGGTGAGTGTTTTCCTAACCTCTACACCAGAAAAAGCCTTATAAATATTGGCAACCAAAAAGCGGCCCCCAAATCCTCGGCAAAGTTTGCAACATTCTATATTCATCTCTAGTCAGTGGAAGTAAAATACGTAATTTTTAATTAGCGTAACCATGTTTTAGAAAATTAAAAGTTAAGAGCCACCCTGGCTTAAATGGAATCGATGTTCTCAATCCTGACATATAAGAATTTTGAAATTGTTCGTACTTTCGTTTTAATGTTATTTTGAATGTATTACTGTGTGTAAGTAATAATAATAGAATAATAAGTTTTGAAACCGTAATGGATGAAATGGATACATAATATTGATTTTAAGTAGATTAAAGTGGTATTTATGAGATATTTGAAATAAATATGAATTTGATAATAATGTTGTTTTTGAGCCACTCAAAGACGAAAATTCTATTTCTTTGAATTATTGAAGTGAAAGTGATTTCTGCCTCTTCATGTAGAACTTTTAGAACAATCTAATTTTAAATCATTTGGAACAATTTTCGAATTTAATAGAATTGAACATTCATATTTGTAAAAAATTAGCAAAAATAACGATGGCATTCTTAACAAAAGGAAAAAAAGTTGATCTGAAACAACTAGCGATTGAATGATCGTTATCGCGGGAACGTGTTTTCATTTTAAGAATGGTTTAACCGTTTCCGTGAACGACTTATGACGAGAACTGAACATGCCATTCATGCAAATCGCCTTCTCGCCACGCGCGCATCCTGATTTGCATATAGTGAGGGCGCTGCGTAACAGTTGAGTTCCGGAGCGTACCCATCACGGTGTATATATGATAGGACACATTCTCAGTTACTTACTGGTTGTCTGATCGATAGATAGATCGTATGATCTGATGCTTAGCAAATACTCTGTGTGAGTATGTTGCGGTACGTTAGCATTGTCAGCTAAGTTGCTTAAACAAAGTAGGAGTCAAGTTCCGATGGTTATTTTGGAAAGTGCGATAAAATGTTTTCTAGTGTTTGGCTCTTTCAATTTTAAAGAGACCAAGTTAATTTTTCGCGGTCTTGGACTCAGAGTAATACTATGACATGTGACCTGACGATGGTAGCTTCGTTAACGTGCACGGCATTTGTGGTAATGTAGCTTTTTTCTACTTACCAATGTTATAGCAACTGTACGAGTAACTGAGAGTGTATGCCTAGTCAAACTGTTTACAAACCATTTTTCATGAGCTGGATAGCTCATTTTGTATATACTATTTGCTTTGCAACGAATGTTACAGTGCTTTTTGTAACTAAGTTATGCAATGGATCTCACAATAATAAAAGTTGTGTTTGACGAACTTGCCTTTTATTGAAGTACACTTCACAACTACATATCATCCTCTGCTAAACTTCTACTCTGCTAATAGTAATACCAGCACGCCAGAATTATAAGGAATGGGCAAACGTCGCTAAAATTTCTGAAATACTTCCCAGTCGCCAGCATTTTAGGTTATGGGCCCCAGTATTTATCCTTATAGTGCAGCAAAGCAGCAATGAAGTGTTGTGAATTCCATCGACAGAGACCGCGAACGGCGCCATTTGCATCAAGCAGAAAGGTAAACAGTGCACTCTAGTCACAGTTAAGGCATAGAAGCGTTAAACAGGGACAATTACGTCACCTGGCGTAATGAAATTTTTTTCATCTTAAAAGGAGAAGGATGCTACGGCCATGTCAACCGTACGGCATTGTCAGTCGACGAGTCTATGTCACGACGCAAGCGAGAGGAGTACATGCGCAGCAGCGACAGCACACTTTCCATCCTGTTTCGGAACATATCGGCGGAATACTGTGAATTACTCGATATCAACGACAGCCCGGCGGACGCGTGGGAGAAGTTGGAGACGCACTTCGAGGCTGCAACGTACGCTAACCTAGTTCGTCTGTTGGATGAGTTTTTCAGTCTTCGCCCGGAAATTGAGGAACCAGTGGATATTTTCTGTACAAGGATAAGGAAAGCGGTCACCAAGCTGAAGAAAACCATCCCGTGGAGGACGTATATGTAGCGTTCCAAGCCATCCGGTACCTGCCAGACGAATTCCAAAGTATTATTCAATTCATCTACCGTTGGAGCGATAGACTTCAAGCTAGACAAAATTCAGAAGGAATTGTCTCAGGAAGAAGGAAGGATAAGGCAGTTGAAGAGTGACCGCAACAATGTAAGTTCCAATTCATCTGTATACTTTTCTAATGTTAACGCTAAACGCAAAAATGTCACCAAAGTCAAAAAGTCTATTACGGTCATAATGCTTTGTAATAAAACTGGTCATTTAAAGGCACAATGCCCAAAGTTGAAAAAGTTGAATAGCTCTAGTATTATTGAAGTATTTTCAAATATTAATGTTGAAGCTAATATTATTGATGATCCTGGCAATAGGCTATGCTGGGTGATTGACACCACTGCTACGTGACATTTCTGTAATGATATAAAAATGTTTTCTAAATTTAATAAATGTAAGGATACATCTATGTCGCTAGCAGTGGGTGATATGGAAAGCCCAGTTGAGGCTATTGGATCGGTGAATATGTATGTTAAATTTAAAGATCATACAAATAATATTGTTTTACATAATGTTATGTATTCACCAAAATTACGGCGAAACTTGTTGGCCGCATCTGTATTAGAAGAGCAGGGCTATTCTTTTAGTGCAGCCAAAGGTGTACTATGGTTTAAGACTCCTGAGGGAGAAAATTTCTTTTATGCCAAACGTAAAGGACTGTATTTCTGAAAACTGCAGTACTCAACTAAAAATTTAAATACTAATGTTGAGGGCCGTAAAGGAGATCAGGATAGGGACAAAAGTTCTAAACAGGTTAGAAAATCCTTTGCAACAAATAGTCAAAGTCAAAGCAAAATTAGGCCTAACTTGAATAATAGGAAAAACAAATCTGATTTAAAATCAAAGTCAAATAAAATTAGTGGTTCAACAGTTGAAATTCTGAATAAAACTGAATTATGGCATAGAAGATATGGCCATATTAACTCAGACTACTTGCACCAAACAAGTAAAGTTTCCGCGGCAAACGGACTCCCTAAGTTGAAATATGCAAAAGTAAATTGCATTCATTGCAAACTAGCAAAATCTAAAGAGAGTTTCGTACAAACCAATAGGCAGGATTAGATCTACAAAACCTTTGCAATTACTGCACATGGACGTTTGTGGTCCAATGCCTATAGCTTCATTGGGGGGAAACAAATATTTTTTGCCTATTACGGATGATTTTAGCCGCAAGGCGTTTGTTTTTATTTTAAAACAAAAATCAGATGTGTTCAAAGTTTTTCAAGATTTTCAAGCTTGTCAGGAAAGACAATTAGGCAAAAAGATTTTGTGCATCCGTACTGATAACGGCATGGAATTTTGTCACGGCCAATTTAAAGCTTTTTTGAAAAAGTTAGGGATTAAGCATGAGTGATCTAACACATATACACCCGAACAAAACGGGGTATCTGAAAGATTCAACCTGACAGCTTTAGATTGTGTTAAAGCAATGCTTAATCAAAATAAATTGGTAACAAAATGTGGGCAGAGGCAATCCTATGTTTCACTTATACAAAGAACAGGATTTGCCATAAATTTAAAGTAAAAACTCCACACGAATTGTATTATGGGAAGAAGCCTGCTGTATCCCATCTCAGAATTTTTGGATGTAAGGCTTATACTGGTATAGCAAAACAGCTTAGGAAGAAGCTAGACCCAAGAGCTCAACAGGGAGTTATGGTAGGATATGCAGAAAATACCAGGGGCTATAGAATTCTTCTAGTGAAAGATAGAAAAGTAATAGAGACAAGCAATGTCCGTTTTGAGGAAATGGAAGCAGCGGAAGGCGTCCTGGACCCTATTTGTCTTAGAAACTTCACCCCAAAGACATCGAGATTTACTCGCTCGACGGATTCAGGATCGGGATGTTTGGATAGTGAGTCAGAGGAAGAAGCAGGTGAGAGCCATGACACTAGTCATACTAGTGCGGAAGAGGACTCTCCTGCTGATTCCGGTCTGACCCCCTGCTCAGACATCGACTGGGAAAGGAAAGTCGTACCTAGGCCTGATGGAACTCGAACTGATGTTTACTATTCGGTGAAGGGTGATAAAAGGAGACTGAGAAGTCATAATGACGTTAAAAAATTCTGTGCTAAATCTAACATACATTATGACCAAAATTTGTTTAACTTCAGAGAAAAGAAAGATACCAAATCCAGGACAGAGGTAAGCAACATAGAAATAATAGATGATATCGATTATGCAGTTTCTTTACTAAAGAAAGAATTTGATATCAAAACACTAGGAAAGGTAAAAAAAAAAAAACTTGGGTGTGGAATTTACTGAAACCAATAACAAAATTTTTTATACATCAAAGGCAGTACATTGATAAAATTAGCCAAATGTTTAAAGAATTTTAAAATTAAAATTTTGTAATCAAATTTTCAAAAACAAAATGATTACAATTGTAACTTCTAAAAATTTCTCTTTCTTGTACAAATATGGTTAGGATATCTTATAATTTACTCCTCCCTCTTTAATAGAGATACTTTTATCTAGAGTATATATATGTGTATTGCTTACAATGACCTTTTAAAATTTTTTCACATTACACTGAATGTATATATCCATGTTTTCAATTCCCGCATAAGACAACTATGCTTATGTGTATAACATTGTGTGTTTACTCCTTATTATCATACACTTGGTTATGATTTATTGATGACAAACCACTTTAAATTTATATATGAATACAACACAGAAAGAAATAAAAAAAAAACTTTCATTATCTTTGTCACTGCTGTTAGTATTAATAATGTATACTGGTCTTGGACAGAGATAATGAACAGCTATAACTGAATTTGATATTTATAGTAAATTTTTAATCTTAAATGTTGAATTTAATAGTTATACATAAAATTTTCTACAAACTTGAATTTGATATTTATAGTAAATTTTTAATCTTAAATGTTAAATTTAATAGTTATAGATTAAATTTTCTACAAACTTGAATTTGATATTTATAGTAATTTTTTTTAATCTTAAATGTTAAATTTAAATAGTTATACTTAAATTTCTTGAAACTTAAATTTTTGATGGACTTAGATTAAATTTTGGAACTTCGTGTTTCAATTATATCTAAAAGTTTCTTTCAATGAAAAAAAATTTTTTTTTGCTTTACATGAAAGTGATATATATATTTTTTGTTTTTGCTGAATACTAAAGAACTTGACATTTTTGCTGTTATGTTTTTTAGAGTACCGTATGTTATACTTGCACAGCGATCCCCCATTGTGATGTTTTGTGAAGTCTTAAATGGTGAGAGTGTTTTCCTAACCTCTATACCAGAAAAGGCCCTATAAGCTTAAAATAGTTGCATTGTTTACAAATGGAATCGAGTTCGAGATCGAAGCATGTAGCTGACGTGTTTGTAATATAAAGCTAATCCTAGTTATGATTTGTAACATATTTTAAGATTTTTGTATTATTAAATGTTGGGATGTTTCGTGAAGTCTTAAATGGTGAGTGAGTGTTTTCCTAACCTCTACACCAGAAAAAGCCCAATAAACTTAAAATAGTTGCCTTGCATGAAAAATATTCACAAAAGTCACATGTGGCAGCCATGATAATTTGATGCAAATAGGATAAGAATTGGGATTTTAAAGATGTACATATACAATTTTAGCTGCTGCAGTCACGCTACACTATTTCTAAATTCAGTTTTAAACTGCTCATACGCAGTAACTGTAACACACTCAGTTTGAAATGCATCTCATTGAAATTCTTATGTTGCAAAATATGCTAGTGCATACACTAGCACCATTACCTTCTTTGCATAACCCAAAATAAAAGATAATTTAGTTCTAATTGATTGAATAGTTTTCTCAGAAATAATACACATGAAATGCTCAACTTTAACATAAAATGTAAGGAAATTGTAACATTTAAGAACTTACAAGATTTGTATACTCTCCATGCTGGAGACAGGAACATTCATGTGTTGAGACCATATTTGCATAGAACTGAACATCTACATCTAAATCACTTTGAAGAGTATGAATTGTCTGCAATAGCAGTTCTCTATGAGGACTATCGGGACTGGAGAATGTTTCTGTAGGAACAAATTACAATGGCAATAAGAAACAAGTTAAATTGAAAACTAAATAATAATTTTAGTGTTTTGGATTATAAATAATATACAGTAACTAACCATTTACATCCATGCTTCACGTGATTAAAATGGCTGGTGGTCATTAAATGTGACACTTATCAAAAACTAGTTCAGATTTAAGCACAAAAATGGCACACATTTTTAAATTCTATTAGCATGTTTAAATGGGATAATATAATTTCTTTTTTCCAGTTATAATTAATTGGTGGCAGTGAAAGAATATCAAATAGAGTTTTTATTTCTGAGAGGTAAAGTAATGTTAAGATTTTGAAAATTATTTTGTATTGTTCCCTTTAATTCAAAATTTAGAAATTTCTGAGACAGATAGAAAGACACCAAACTCAAGATTGCAGCTAGAATAGAACTGCTCAATAATTCAGCAAACTAGTTTTGAATTTATATCATCGTACACATTCTTAATGTTGAAGACCCAGACCGTCCGACTCGTCCAGAGGACTAAGAGCAGCTATTTGGACGGCCGGACATTCTTAATGTGAATTAATGTGAATTATTTTTATTTTTATCTTAGTCTTGAAGATATATCAAATGACACTAAACACAAGAAAACATCTATATTGGATGCAAGTGTCCAACAACAACCTGACAGTCATTTGATACACTCTAGAATATAGTACTTTTACCTACATTTTAAAAACTGTAATAATTACATATTACTTGATTTTATTTGTAATAAAAACGTGAAAATTATCCAGGGTTTATACTCAAACTTAGTAAGGAAATTCCTTAAATTTTCCAGATTTTCAAAAGAACTCAACTTCCATAATCTGAATTACGACATTGTGCAGTATGTAATGATTTTATTTCATGAAATAAATTCAAATTTTGTAACAGACAAAACATTAGTCAAAATCTTATTTTGCAAATCAAATATTGGTTTCAATTACAATAAGATAAAATAATAATTTTAAAAACAGTTTAATTTTTCAATATAACAAAACAATAGTTTATTCCAGGCTGAAACAGATTTTTTCCAAGTTTTTAATGAAAAATTGCAATTTTTCATGAATTTTCCCTAAGATTTTCAGTTGAATTTAAATTCCTTGAAATTCCAAGTTTTCCCATAAGGTGAATAAACACAATTTTCTAAACTAATGATAATTAGATTGAAAAACTTTGTCTTTGAACCTCTGGAAAATCAAATTTAAATCAGTTAATATTTTTCGATGTATTGCCTGAAGCAATAGTTTTAAAATGCTGTAATATTCAGGGATGCAAATAAAATTTCATTAAAATCAAAGTGAAGGAAAATTAAGTATTTTTCAAGTATATATAACAAACAATGTACTTAATTTAAAAATAAACAGTAGCCAATAAGAAAAAATTGCTTATTTACATAATTAAATTTCAAAAATAAAAATGTGGAATTTATATGTACTAGATGGAGTAGAGAGAGCATAAATGAATTACACAAATCTATCCATCACATCATAGTTTACATTTTGAACTCACCTAATGGCCATATGACAACAGCTAGGCACCTTGCAATTGCTATCCTAACATTAGGAACTCTATCCCAGCAGAGATAAAGTAGTTGAGGCAAAGCATCTTCAGCAAACTGGTCAGGCGGCAGAGAACTCTCAACAATAAACTCTTGACAAATATAGACATACCTGAGCAAATAAACAATCATGTAGATACAGGCAAAACCAGTCAGAAATTATAAAAATTAAAATTACTGTTAAGAGTTGAAGAAACAGTGAATGTGCTACTCTCAATGTGCAGTTGAACAGTTAGTAAATGTAAGAAGCAATATATTTTAATGAAGTATTATTTTCATAATAAAACATATATATATATATATATATATATATATATATATATATATATATATATATATATACACACACACACACATACAGTGTTAGAAATTAAAAATTTTAACTAGGCATCATTTGATGCCTATAGTTTTGACTCTAGGTGCCAAATAGACACGGCTGGTTGCCATCTTTACATCTCTAACAATAACAACTATTTTTTAAATGTCCAATTTTGCTAAAGATATAAACAAAGAATAATTCAGATTTTCATATTAAAAATTGTTTTAAATTCTCTTAAAATTTAAAATAAACTGATAAAGAAACCCAAGAGAAAATAAATAGAAAAATTTGGCAATTTGTTTTTACTTGGCAAAAAGGACATAAAAACAACAAATTTAAAAAAAAACCTATTTAACAATTTTCAATTATGGTCATCTAGTATAATCATTGCCCCAATATCCCTTCATTTCATTCTTGACAATTTTCCGGCATTAAACTAGCAATTAATATAAAAGTTTTAGTTGATGAAAACAAATTGCAAAAATGGATAATATGTGATAAAAAACGGGATAAACCGATAATCACGTATAAATGCACATTTTAGTGACATTCCATATAATTTTTCTCATATTACTTACATAGATGCCAACCTACCAGGAAGAAAGATAGGAACATATTGCAAGAGGGAAAATCACACACTAATACCGTTTATCTGCATACTGCTGCAAAATAGCCTTCTATTTCAATAATAATACATTTGAAAAACAGTTTGTCTATATAATATACAAAATAATTACAAACATTTTAAACGATGCAAATAAATTGTAACACTGGAAAAATACTTTAATGCCGTTTATCGCGATACTGCTGCAAAATAGCCTTTCATGCCATTAAAAATACGCTTGAAAATAGTACTGGGAATCCTTTTATATTCGTCCCCTCTAACCCCCTTTGAAATTTTGCCAGACATTTCCCGATCATCCTGTATATATATATATATATAAAGAAGCTTTTATTTCAGTTCACATTCACAATCAATAATGGCTTATGAAATTTAAATCTGCACATATGAAATGATTAAGCAAAATATTTCCACTACGTTTCTTTTGTCAGAAAGAAAGGTATTGTGATTATACTATTAATTAATTAAATATTCTATTAGTTCAGTTGAACTGTTACAATCTGTTGTGCTTTTTTCAGAATGTGGTATATAAATTTGCAGTTGTTTAGTTGAGTTGTTGATTAATATATAATATCTAAAACAATCCCTTGGTACACTCCACTAGACTCACAATTGCTTTGACAATATTTATATAATATTGATAATATTTATATAAGCATGCAGAGAATGATTAGAAAAATTAATTATTATTAACAACCAAGAATACTTCCCAATACATTTTTACACAATCACATCCGTCACACACAGGGTCCATTTATAAATGAGAATGTCTGTTTTTGACCATCCAGAGATCCGAACCCAATTCCACTCCAATGATTCTTGGAACTTCTTTAAACCAGGGATTCTCAAACTTTTTAAAATCTTTTTTCAGTCACACACTACTAGGTCGGCTGTCCAAATTGCTGCTCATGTCCCAGGACGAGTCGGATGGTCTGGGCTTCTCGACACGCTACTAGGTACAATTTAAGAGATAGTGAGTTGGCAAATTCATCAGGATTTAGATCAAATTTAGATTACGGATTTCATTCCGGCACCAATAGGCCTCCTAATTTAAACATTGTTTCATATTTGCTCAAAGGTGGCTAAATCCAATCAAACAACTAAGAAGGAATGATTTGATCAAGCTTTTCCTTTTGGGGATAAAAGACTGCTCTCGCTCTCTTTCCCACAAGTTTCTCTCGTCTCAGATTGCCATAATAGAGTAAAATTAGAATGAATAGAAAACTAATAGCAAATTTTTAGTTTTTAATGACAAATTACAATTTTGCACAAGTTTTTTCCCTCCGAGATTTTAGGCTAAATTTAAATCTCAGAATTTTGGATCTTTCTTGTTCTCCTCGACACGCATGAATCCTATACTGCTAGTATTGATTTCCTGGCAAATCAAAATTCCAATAACTATGGTAAACAACTTTGCCACCCATTAGAAATCTTATAAGACATTTCCGAATACTAATTTTAGGTAAAAACTATATACAGTTAAAAAAGACTTACAATTGCCTGTGTAACCACTTTGGAGAATGGATGAACCTTTCTGCAAGTTCAGACAAGACTGATTTGGTTAAGTCTGGGGTGGGATGTTGACTCATTCGCCTCATCACAGCAGCCATCTGTCAATTCAATATAGATAAATCAGTCAAAAGCAAACTCCACAGTATAAAAATAAATAGTATAAGCACTTCAAATGTAATAAAAATTGTCTTAAAATGCAAAACTCACATTTTTTGATTAAGCAAAACAATTCTTACAATGTTTGGATTTATAATACTTTTGAGGATGCAAAATTTTCTACACTGTAATCTTAGCATTTTGCTAAAAGATAAAAATAGAAGTTTTTTGCCAAAATAGTTTCATTTTAGCTAAAATGCTAAAGCACATATATCAGTCATATGATTCTGAATAGCATGCACATTTTGTGCAAAATTAATTTAAATTATATATAAAGTTACCCCACCGCCCCAAAAAATAAAAATTTCCCATTTAAAATTTTTATAATTGGTTAAAATTGGACATGGTGGATGAGGAGAGGTTGGAGACACATGATTCATGCTGAAAAGGCAGAATATCACCAACTAGGCGACTTTTTCTAAAGTTGGCTAAATTCACTAAAATGTTAACAAATTGATAAAAAAGAGACTAAATGTAAGAAATTGATGCCTAATTGAAGAAAATTCAATATATTGGAATGAACATAAGAATAACCCATGTCTCTGACCGTAACACTTGGCAAAAAATTTGATGATTTTGGAGAGATATCACCAACTTGGCAACTTTATTTTAAATGCTGTCAAATTGATGGAAATTGCCATGTTGATGAAAATTTAATATCTTTTGAAAGATAAGATCAATTTCTGCCAGTTTGTTTCTAGTTTGGGGATGATTTAAGCATGTATGTTTCAATAGAAGTTTGTATAAAAAATAATAATATTGAATGGGAGAGGTGTATGGCTCACATGTGCCGGAGAATAATAGGGTCGCAAGTGCTGCTGGAGGGCGAATGGGAAGTTATGCTTTGCTTTGCAACTTTTTTGCATTCTGTCATGTGGCAGGCATACTTTCTAGTAACCATATATATAACGATAACAGTTTGAAATTTAGTGCATAATAAACTACTGAAAAAATTTTTTTTATAGAAAGTTTCTTTTCTCTTTTTGGGGGGAGGAACTTTTCAAGCTTGAAAAATCTTAATGAAAATTATTTCTTGCATGCAAAGTGGTGTTGTGCAGCATGCGTGGTTACCAGAGGTTCTCGCACACCTTTTCTTTGGATAATAGAAGTCATTATTATCCTTGTTTTCTTCTATAACCTTATTACACCAGCATACCGCATCTTTCCATTCAGATGTAGATTTCCTGAAATTTTCACATAAACAGCAACTATGTTTAACTTTTGGACATGAGTGTATGAGTGGACAATACAAGTTTAAAAAAAAGGGGAGGGGGTCAGGTTGAAAATGCCTCTTTTCAGTGTTGATTTGACACGGAATAACCCCATTGCATTTTACCACTTGCCCAAACATGCGGCATTTACAAAGAATATGCAATGGTACATTTTTATAAACAATTGAGTCACTTGACATTTTGATTTAAAGGGGCTGTATAAGATTTTGTATTTTTATGCAAATACCCCCCCCCCCCTTTAAGATATTTTAGACAAACTTTTTTTTTATTCAAAATCAAATTTCAATTGGAAGTATGTGCCTTGCACTAACAATTCAATTGTTATAAGCTTAATCAGTCTTTTTGAAACATACTGTTACAATTTCAAAGTAAAATATGCAACCTAAATAATATTGAAAAATTATTCCCAATAGACATGTAATTCCTCACAAGTTCTTGAATATTTTAGGTTATGAAATACTACTTACAACACGAACTGCAGCCAGACGAACTTCACAAATTTTGTCCTGAATAAGGGTTAGTGAGAGAGGCACCAAATGATCCTTTACATCCAGAGGCTCATAGAGATCAGCAATGGATACTAGCTGCCTAAAGAATGAAGAAACATATTAGAGATGTCATTGCAGAATCATTCAATGGAGCCACTACTGTGATAAAATAAACTAAGTTACAATAGTTAAATGTAATAAGTGAAATCTTCGATAACCCAACTTCCATTCAGTTAATGAAATATGCAATGACAGCCCCCCCCCCCCCCCTTAACATTACAGGAAAGGGTAACCACTGTCAATTTTCATTTTCAGTGTAATGTAAAACTATTTTTCAAAGTCTTTCTAATAACTTGAAAAACAATATCCTTCAGAATTACAAAAATTATATATGGCAAAAGAATGAAAAGTGCTCTTTGCAAAGAATGATGGTGGAGGCAGCGCTTTCCTACAACTGGTAAATAACACTATATTTATATTTTCAATTAAAACATTCTTAATTGTGAGCATCAAAAATATACAGTATTTTTGTCAAATTAATTCTTTTTTCATTACTGGATGTAAAAATTGTAACTTATGTAAACAAACATCCATTTTAAGGTCTGTTTTCTCAAAATGCATTTTTCTTGCTTTGGCATTGGCACACTTCACATAAATTATATCTAGCATCTACATTTATGAGACAGGGTTATATAAGTTCCAGGTTGTCGTAACTGAGAGGGATCCCCCCCCCCCAGCTTGGATTCTGAGGGGGGATGTAATATCAGGGTATCTTTGTATTGTCAGGGGAGATTGGCAACAAAATACAAAACTGATTTTTTGTTAAAAATAATGTAAGCAAAAATTCATGGAAATATATATATTTTTAATAGTTTACTACCCTTTTATATTTGGTATTTATTAAAATTATAGATTTTTTTTTATTTAGGTTTTATTTTTAGCAAATTACCAAATATTTACAATATTTGTCCACCCCACATACTTTTGTTTTTAAATTTATGTTTCAATCATCGCAATATTTTGGCTATTTGATATCGTATAAAATTATTTTTTAAAAAATTGAATGGGATGCAGATATGATTGGATTAACAGCATTACTCAATTTTCCGAACTCCAGAGTGGTGGGGGACATGAACACCACACATAGCCCTGGTAGGTCGAATTTCGAACTGCTTTAATGTTGATTTGATAATAACAGTGAGTGCTTCTGAGCTATACACACATCCATTCAGTTATAAACATTAAGAATTCAGAGATTTATTTTCTTTGTTCATATCGTCAAAGACAAATAAACAACTGAAAAATGGGGATGATCTATAAAAAGGAAATTTCTTTGCTGGAGAAATAGTTGCGTAGAGAAAAAAAAAATGATGAAATTTTCGCAATTTAGCTTTAAAATCAATAGGAAATATGCTTGGGATTAAAGTCATTAAACGAGCTATTTTATTTACATTCTTTATATATAATCATATATTATGAACGGTACATATGTAACAAAGAATACCATTATACTCGATACGCTGTGGAAGTTCAGAAAATCCTAGATTGTTGTAATTTTCTTGTTTTATTAATGTTTTTCATTTTTTTGCGTAATTCAAATAGTGCATTTTGTTTTCTGTTTATTTTATAAAGGAGGATTTGAAATTATGCATGTTTCGCCCATGTGCTCCCAGTATTAGTTGTGTATCTAGTAAACCTAAAATTTATTTTTAATATGTATAGTAGCATTTGTAAAAGTTTACAAACACATACTATTTTTTAAAAACACAAAGCAATTTAAATATGGTTTTGTTGAGAGGGAATTCTCCCTTTTAATTTATATACTGATTATTTTATTTTATTCTATTTTTAAAAGGTTATTATATTTCATTTTTTATTATATTATCATCATACTTATTTTTCAATTATTATATTTCTATTTAAAGTTATTTATTGATTTATTTATATCTCCAGACTAAAGTTATTATTATTTCAATTTTATCATTATATTTACATTTGGATGTGATTGTATAGTTTTTCCTAATAAAGTTATTTTTTTATTAAATATTAAAATTATCTCTTTGCTTCTTTATTTATTTCCTTTATTAAACCATTACTACTATTTGGCCTGTACACAATACCCCTTTGATTATATAAACAACAAACAATTCCAGAATAAATACACCTACTTTTGACACCTTCATAGATATTGCCGAGTTTACCTAATTAATTTACTCTAAAAGAAAACTCAACTCAATCATTGTTAAATTAAAATTTTCTTTATTAATTACAACTAATCTTAAGTGTTTCCAGATATAAATAGGCTAAATTTTATATATTCTTAAACAATTAAAAGTATAGTGGTAGTACATTACGTTATATTTAAATTAGTTAAACTTACAATTCAAGCCAAGAATAACCCTGGTACAGAATCCACTCTGGTCTGAAGGCCAGAGATTTGTCTGCCCGAGCTGTCCACCCCCAAAAATGTTAAACTTAAAAGAATACATATTTTAAAAATCCCCCAATCATAACAAAACCACCATTAATTCTTATAGACAAAAGAAAACATTTGATGTAACACTTGTGCAAATGCAAATTTTAAATTATTATTTTTAAACTTTCTTCTTCAAATATTGAAATTTTCCCATAGCTACACTGGGATTTATTTTTCTTTCTGGAAAAATGGTGATATTTTCTCAAAATCTCACGATAAAATTTAAATTCACAACAAATATACTTTTCTTTAATCTGTCATGTAACATTCCAATCACTGAAATTACTTGCAAAATTGCATGGCACGGCTTGTGCACTGGTTAATGACACAGTAGGTTTTTCAGAAAACTTAGGAACAAAAACACTTGTTGCCTTGGCACACTTGAGAGAGCAGAAAATAAACACAAAACACCATGCCGCGGAACGCTTGAGTGGGCTAGTGTCACTGATGCTTAATATTTGGAGACCACTGCATTGATGTTGCAAACATGCCATGATCGCTGCATATGATTTTTTTTTAAATTTACATATTATTTCTTGGCTTGCAAGAGCCTGTAACGGTTTGGTGGAAATGTAGATTAAAAGAAAGTCTGTTCAGAATGATAATACACTTTCACAAACACTTGGACATCTGCATCTTCAACCTTTGGATTCCAGTAATAATGGATGTAGCCATTTCCTTCAATTTTGTGTTCAACAACAAATGGAACATCTGGTGACAGAGACAGCTGAACTTGTGCAGCAAGAGGTGTAGCCTTGGTGATAGAATTTAAATATGACGAACAAAACTGAGAGACACAGGCTCTTGCCTTTCCGGGAACCGCGGGATACGGGTGCCCTTGCATGTGACCAGTTTCCACGGATCTCCGCAGCACAGAGCAAAGAGTTCTTACCACGCCAGTCAGGATTCCAATGTCTCCTAGCAACACGCTTGCACGGAATTTTTGGCACCCTCTTTCCAGATGTTCAAAGATTATGCAAAAAGGGTCCAACTTGCCTCAAACTTGTCTTAAGATACGTCTTTCCATCGCAAACTAGTGAATGAAGTAACGTGTAGCTAAAACTGAAAACGAAAAGCTAGAGGATTAACAAAAGATTTTTAACCTTTGAAGACGCATCGCACATAATTTTGAATAATGCAAACATTAAAAATGATAACAAATTTACGTTAAAAGGGGAATAAATCACCGAAATATTCAATAACCACAAATAAAGTTAGAATTTTGAAGGAAAAGGGGAAAATAATGAATTTTGAACTATTAAATAAAGTAGAGTCATAAATCCCGGCATAACAGTTTAAGTTCATTTAAGTTTAGGTTCACTAGATGCTCTTGCAAAATTTTATGATTGTAGATGCTTAAAGAATTCACAAAGTGCACTGAAGTAGGAAGAAACACATTTTGAGAAAACACTCTGCACGGCCTTTAGGATGGATGTGTTGCTTGTAGCTGACTTTTTATTCAACATTTTTTTATTCTCAAGATAAAAGGTACATAAATTATGTATTTGTAAATTGGCAATTTTTTGAATTATTAAAACAAAAATTGATTTTTTGGATGTTTATTATGCCTTGGTCCTCTTAACCCTTTGAGGACGGTGGCATTTCAGAACTGCCGTAGCCCAAAGGATGGAGCATTTCACTTCCAAACCGTTCCCAAAGGACGGTACTCTACTTTTTTTTTTATCAGGAACAAAAAAAAAATACTTATTTTCCATTTGATTTTGCATTATAGAAAAGAAGATGTAATTTGTTTATTGGTTGCTCTTTGTATTTACTTTATTTTCACTAGTAAACTACAGAGGCAGGGAAATTTGCTAAGAAAAATAAGACATCTTGAGGAAAAAATAAAACTACACGGAAAATATCTTTAGCTAGGGGGGAAAAATGGAGAAAAACATGTTTTATTTTAAAATACAAATTATCGTACTAAATGAGATAAAACCACAATTGATGGCATGTCTGCGTAGTATAATAAATCTTTTGCAATTCTTGAATTAAAATGGATTTATCCAAAATGCAATAACACTTACTCTGCTAGGATTAACCTGAACCTCCAATTTTTTTCATTACTCTCAGTATCACTATTTGACACAAGGAATTCTGAAAGACTTGGAAGAAACTCTTTACGCTCATCGGGATGAAGCACCTGCAGGGAAAAAAAACTTTGAATGTAAAAACTATACTTATGTGATGCCATATGCATCAAAAAGCTATCTAGAATAGATTTTTTGCAGGAACAGACTCATATGCTAATCTCTTTTGACTAAAACCCTATCAACAAAAACCATGTATGTTCAATTGTATTATTATACGAATCCTGGGGTGCCAACCTCTTCAGGCACGTTTGTGTAGTTCAAGCCATAAAAATGTATAAACATGAGAAAGATTATGAAAAAAAAAAAAAAAATTTTAAGATTACCAAAAAAACATTAGACATAGATATAACAAGAAATAATGTGAACATTTAGAATGTTGTACATTTATTTTCACTGTTTCATTTGGTGTACAGTTGCATGTTTTGCTTTTTGAAAGTTACTGTCGTAGCATGGTTCACTTTTATTAAGACTTGTGGCAGATTTAGTTTCTTTCAAAAATGTATTATCATAATGTTGGGTATAACAAGCCCTAGTAATTCAAGTAGTTTTTTTGTAATGCTGCTGCAAAATAGTCCTTCATTTCATTAATAATATGTTTGAAAAAGTTTTCTTTCATAAAACATGAAATACTTAAAATCTTAGTAGATATCAAAGATTGTAAAAGTGGAAAATACTTTTCCTATATAAACTAAATATACCGAGGATCACATAAAATAAAGATTTTCAAAAGCTAATTATTTCATCTTGCCAGACACAGTGGGAATCACTACTTGCTAGTGCAGAAATTACGGGGCAAGAGATTTCCAGATGCAAGAGCGAGAGAATTACGATCTCACAATTCGAGAGTTTATCTCCAATTTTATGACATTTTTGGGATATTCGTGACTGATTTTATGACTCTTTCGAGATTTTCATGAGCTGTTTCATCCTGCGAAGAAAAAGAAATTCTGAATGCAATGAAAATATTTTTGCCTGTGGATAAAAGAAAACTCCCTAGGCAAAAAACAGAAATACTTAATGTAAAAGACTGGAGCGACCCTGGGAAAATTAGAGTAGCTGGCAGCTATGGCATACAATCGGTTACACACAAAAGATTAAACTTTAAAAGAAAAAAAATAATTGCAGCATCATAGCAACAAAAGCATAGTTTCGAGCATATGATGCATAATAAAGTTAAACAAATACATAGTTTCTACACTAAATGCATAGAAGTTGGCATCCCTGAAAATTATAGTTCAACCATATTATTAATGAAATGAAGGTATATTTTCAAAATAACATTATTTAGGTTCATTAGAAACATATGTGGTGAGCATAAATTAACATTTGATATATTTATATCTAAAATTGCATCTATAATTTTAATAAAAGATGAATATCTTTCAATAATTTTAGTAGAAGTATTTAAGAAAAATATTGAATAAAATTAGCAATGTCGAGGGTATAAATTTTGCAAACATAAAGGATAATACATAATGTGCTGTATCTTAAAATTATGTTAGATATGACATAGCATTGCATATCCTCTTTTTTGCATCTTTTCCACTTTTATCCCAGTTCATGGCAATGATAGCTCAAAGCTGGAAGCCTTTATTGCATTTAAAAATTATAATTTGAGCCATTTTGTTCCTTTTGCAGTTTTATGAGAGCTTAAAATGGAGATTAAATAGAGAATTGGAAATTAAAAATTATGTTGTTCGTGGAAGATATGGTCGATACACATAAATTGGTCTAATTGTGCAGAGATAACTGTTGACATCAAGATCTTCAAATTTGCAAAATTTATTGCAGTCCATATCTAGACAGAAAGTCCGACACAGAGCAGCAAAGTGGGTGGCCGGTCTATGAACTATTCCATGCATAGATTTTCTGCGACTGAACACACACATCTTTTATTATATAATATATATTTTATTTACAGATATTTAAACAAAATTTTTGTAGAAAGAATGCAGGAAACCCACAAAGTAGCTTAATACTCACCTTAAGGAATTCAGAAATGTGTTGTAATATCCCTATGCGGACTTCATCTAAGTCACTGATGAATCGGGAGAAGACAGGCAACAAGTCCTTAGATGTTATTTCAGGACCAAGTATCACAGCTAATTGATGCATGGAAGAGGCAACAGTACGACGGACTTTCCACATCATGATGAAACCCTAAAGGGGAACAATGTAAAATATAATTAAGCATACAATATTGCAACATCACATCTGAAATACTTTTATAAGAAATTTTAATGGATACAATAAGACATAAAATTAACCATTTTCAAAATGACTTAAAAGAATAAAATTTGAGAATTTTTAGATTTAAGCATATTTCTATTGTTAACTATCCAGAACAGATGTACCAAAGAAAACCATTCATAAAGTTTATTAGGCTGTCTTATAAAATATATGTTAGAAACAATCTGAATTTTTTTATATAGTTAAATTTTACAACAATTAATAAAACATAACATCAAAACATTATACTAATCATTAACCTGAAACATCTATATTTACAACTAGAAAATGTACTCAGCATTGCCAGGGAGAGATAAATTAAATTTATTAGCCCATTCAGGACTAGCTTAGTGTATATGGAACAAAGAAATTTCTCTTTCCTCTGTGTATGCGCTACCATATGCGCTATGTCTCAGTGCTGCATATGAGCAACAGAAAACTGAAATGTTTTATCGAAATTTTAAATAATACTAGATGGCTTTAGTGTTATTCAAAGATAGTTATGCTAATTACTTGGATCATTGACCTTCATATTTCCGTTTCGGTTTCAGTTTTTCATTAGGATGCTGACAAAGTTGCAAAGTATAAACAAACACAATGTCACACTTATCCAATACACCTCACCTCTGAATTAGATAGAAAAATGAATCAATAATAAACCATAACAAATGTTATTATATTACTTAGTATTGTTAGCTACATCTAATTTTTTACTCAATTCTTTTTTAGTTTTATAACCAAAAATTGTTAAATGAGCATTTGCTCATACTAAATGCAGTTTTTTTGTAATGGAAAAACAAAAGACTATAAATATAGTTTAGAATCACAACACACAGGCACAACTACCACAATGAAAATAAACTTTAATTTAGCAATGATTTCAAAGAAGAATGGCACCCTGTATATTCTATAGTATAGTATGAGAAAGTAAAATGCAATTGAAGGAATTTGTACAACGATCCATTTAGATAACTTATATTCACAAAACTCATGCTAGGCATAAGTACTTTGAGATATACAGGTTTCATGATTTTAAGGTATTCCTATAAGTAGGGTATAGATCAATATCACCAGTGAGCTGCAGATGTTCTTTTATGACATTATGCAACAATAAAATCATTCATTGCTAACAACTGTCATGTTGGAATTTTATTCAGAAAGAAATATAATCAGAATATATATTTAGTGTGGGATTTTCAGAACAAAATAA
This sequence comes from Amaurobius ferox, assembly GCA_951213105.1. NCBI lineage: Eukaryota > Metazoa > Arthropoda > Arachnida > Araneae > Amaurobiidae > Amaurobius > Amaurobius ferox. The sequence goes on along the minus strand of OX578150.1, from coordinate 8,070,889 downwards.
AAAATGCTGAATTTTTAACCTTTAATCCGTAGTTTGTACAGAGAAACCATAGTAGTTATTAGTATCTGAACACTGTAAATAAAGTGATTAATCCTTTAAGTTTAACCCTCTGACTGCTCAATTTTTGGACCGAAATCGCTTTAAAAATTGCATATTTCAAATCTATATATATTGGAGAATTGAAAAATGCATTTTTTCTTTCTAGAAAATATTTTTTTATATAGATTTTTATGATGAGAAACTAAGTTGCCAGAAAAACTAATTTCAGATGTTATCACCAAAATAATTCTTTTTAAAATAAATTTCAATTGAATTACAGTTAATTTCTATTTATTGCATAATATAAAAAAGTAAAATGTATAAAATTTAAGAATATATAAAGCACTGATAAAAAAATACCTTAGAAATGCAGTTTAGTATGATAGAGTTCGAAGCAGGGTTCAAGGCAAAGTCCAACTTCACAGTCTTTGCACTCTACCATTAGCCTATGGGTTGGTCGTGTGGTCTGGGTTTTCTACAGTCTTTGCACCAGATTTGTGTTTCTTTGCGAATTTTTTTGCCATTTGCATCTTTTCTTGAACAGCATACAGCACACTGTCTTCGAGGCTCTCTTTTTATGGGGTTAGGTGGTATGTGGCTTGGAAAATGACGAGCTGTCAATCTCAAAGGGTTCAAAAGTAGAACTCAGTCTTCCAGGACAACCGCTTTTATCTGTATCAGAATATTTTTCGATACTTTCTTCAACAATTTTCAAACGAAATTCCAAAAGTTTTATTGGAATGTTGTTTGTGTTGGGTTTTGCTTTTTGTAAAGTACATAGGCATTCCACAACGATTGATCTAAAACCTGCCTGAAAATTTTGATATAATACTTCCCCTGTTTTCGGAGCGTAGGGTAGTAGGACATTTCTTGGTCGCATAAATCGACGCCACCCATTGTATTATTATAGTCATAAACGACAACTGGTTTCATAACAGTCTTTTTAGATTTGCATGTCACCAAATAAGAGCTTGCATCATGAATAGTACTCATAAGGCAGACACTTTTCTTGTCCTGCCACTTCAGAGCCATAACCTTACCTCTTTGATAGGCAACAATTTCACCCTTGGGAACTTTCTCTTTTCCAAAATTGACAGGGAGGTCTTTTCTGGTTTTATTCACTGTCCCATAAGTGTCCGTCTTTTCTGTAACTAAGATGTCTGCAAGCTGGGGAGACATATAAAAATTATCAATAGTGACACAATAACCTTTTCCCAGAAATCGATCCATCAAGAGTAAAACAATTTTGGTGGAAACTGGATATTGGCTGTATTTCGGATTATACACTGTTGCATCACCTGTGTATATGAGGAAATCTGAAATGTATCCACTTTCTGCTTCACAAAGAACAAAAAACTTCAAGCCAAATCTTGCTCTTTTTTTGGCAATAAACATTTTCCACTGTAGCCTGCCTTTGAACCGCATCAAACTTTCATCTAAACTAAGATTTTTCCCTGGTATATAGACTTCTCGAAATTTTCGTTGAAGATGTTCCATTAGTTCATAAATTTTATTCAATTTCGGCCATGGGCGTCTGTCTTTATCAAATTCCTCATTATTAGTAAAATGAAGAAACTTCATGAGCAATAAAAACCTATTTTTTCCAATTACTTTTGCAAAGATTGGTGTGGATAATATTTGACGCTTGGACCAATAATGCTCTTGTTCTGGCTTCTAAAGTTCAAAATAGCTCAATATGCTTGCATTGTTAGCTATATTCACAGCAATTCCAGGATTTCCACTAAAAGGAACTGAAGGAGGAGGAGAAGGAATATTCTTCATATCAATTTTGCACTACTGCCTAACGCTTTGCAAGTTTATTGAATCATGATCAGATTCATCGCTATATGAGGAGCAGTCCGAAAAATCTATCACTATCTAAACTAAAATCGCTTTCAGAATCTGAATCAGGAATATATACTTTGTCAATTGCTGAACGTTTTCTAGCAGCCATTTCTGATAAGAAAAGAGCGGAAAAAAGTGAAGTTTGGGCGGTAATACTACACGCCTTCAAATACGGCAATTTAGTGGACAACTAATGACATCTGTTGGTCAAAACGTAAATTAAACGTCTAATACTGTATATGATTTATTTAAGTGCTTAAACGGGGAATAAACGGGATGCGCTCATCAATAAAGGAAGAAAAACATATGCCCGCGGAAATCGCGGGATGAGCAGATTTTGTTACATTTGAGTTGCCCGTGGAAATCGCGGGATGAGCAGACAGAGGGTTAAGTATGTCATTTATTTCCCTTCGCACGCACTGCAGTGGGGAGTTTTTTCTCTCATACAGTTTTCCCCACTGCTTGACCATTGAATAAGAAGGTGTTTTAGTGAAATAAGTATTAAATAAATAAACATGCAAATAACAGATAATAGTTCCTCTTGGTATGATAAATTTTAAAACATGGTATAATAACAAAGAGCATCTTCACAATCTGGACACCATATCCTCGTTTCTTTCCCAAGCATCTTGTCAGTTTTATTAGAAGCACGACATACAACACAGCGCTTAGTTGGCTCTATTTTGCAGGGTGTAGGAAGTATATATTTATTAAAATGTCTCCATGTAAGACAATGAGGATGATTTTCATAACTTTGCCTTTCTGATTTTACAGCCATATTGGTAGAATCATAGGAATTTTGTGTTATTTCCTCAATGATTTCAATTCTAAAGTCAATAAGTGTTATATTTCTGGATGTTACCTTTCTCTATAGAATAAAAGCATTGAAAGTAATTTGATCAAGCAAGTGCTTGGATATTTTTTTATAATAAACTTTCATCCCTTTTCGTACTGTATCGTAATATGAATTCCGTACTGTATCGTAAAATGAATTCCGTACTGTATCTTAATATGATAAATTTCGTACAATATAGTAATATGAAATACAAAACTAACTAGAACTTGTACGATATACTGTGCCCGATAAAATCCAGTTTGTAGGACTACTACTGCCATATAGAAGATTGTAAACACAATTAATATGTCCTACACAATCATATGACATGTTATTTCCGTAAAACACACAGGAGTATCGGCTTTCAAAGTGCATGACGAGGATACCTCGTCAACCACGTTTATCGGTAATGCAATGCATGAGGAGTTGAACTAGTCAACAATGCTTAAAGGGTTAAAAAACATCCGATTTTTCATTTAAACTTTGTTTTAACCAAAAATGTTTTTTATCACAAAATGACACATTTTATTTTAAATTTATGGATAATTATAAAAAAATACAGTGCTTTATTCCAAATAACATTCTGTACTAATATAATTTGAAATCATTTTGCATCCATTAATATTTCTATATTTCGCTTTTTATACAGAGAAATTATTTTTGAAACGTTATAAATCAAAAAGATAAATTTTCAAAATGACATTATTAAAACATTATTTTAGATACTTAGAATGATTTAGGCTGATTAGGAGAGCATTCCGAAACCCTTTTTGTGGAATGTTTTCCAGTTTACTTACTTTTCGAAAACATTAAATGCAATTTTCAATTGCTAATGAAAACACAAAATTGTTATACAAGATAGATTTTGTCTAGCAATTGTTGACATGCAATTTCTCTCTCCAAATCAAACCTTGATGAACAACATAAGCACAGCTGCCAACTCTGAATGGCTGAAAATCTGTAGATTTTCAATTGCAAAAAAATTAGCGAAGATCTGAATAATTATTATAAAGTGAATTACCACTGTACTAAAAAAGAGAGAAAGCATAAGATAAAGTAAGGAAAAGGTAAAAACTAAGCTAAAATTAGGAAAAGGGAACTAACTATATATTTAATGTAATTTCTAATTCAACTTTATGGATTATTATCATTCTATACTCTTTTTTACAAATGCTATTGAACAAAATTTTCCTTTTACAAAAATTTTTTTTACCAAAAAGTTTCAAAACATTTGCAGGGTTTAAAAGCCATTTTTCAAAATAAAGTGTTTTTCTGGTTTTTCCTGTTGTTTTTAGCAAAATGCCAAATTTCAAATAAATACAATTTTTTTTTCTATAACAGTGATTAAAGCATAATTTACTTTTCTGTGCAAGAATAAATAAGGTTTAAAACATGAAGTGTTTATATAAAATAGTAATATTAAATTAATATTGTTTCATGCATTATAAAAAAAATATATATACATATATTTTAGAATAAATGTAATAAATGTTGCGACTGATTTAGTGATTTTCTGAACCTGTAGACATCGTGCCAAAACGTTAGGGATGTTTCATAGCAGAATCAGGAAAAGTAGGGACTTTTAGTTTCTGGACGAAATATTGGAAGATCAAAAAGATGCTTGAAAATCTGAAACTTTCTAGGTAAATCGGAAGGATTGGTAGCTATGCTTAAGACATTTTTTTTAGCATTGATTATATAAAATAAAAGGAAATTGAATTTATTATATCTATAAGCAAAGTTAATAATTTCTACCATAGAAATGTGTTTTGTGATACCAGAGCTCTAATAAAATAAAATTAGATCAAATTTAAATTCATGAAATAGTAAAAAGGTTGATTCAAATTAATGATTTAAAAGAAATATTTAACTTATAGTGATTTAAATCAAATGATAAAAATTCTCTGAAAACGATTGAGAATCAATGTAGATCAAAAGAAATTATGTTAGCAATAAAAATTGTATAACAACTTTAATGGAAACTAAAGTACAAAAAATGATAACAGAGGTAATGTGGGTCAATTCAGCATGAAATCATGAAGCCACAAATAAATGCCCAGTAAAATACTAGACAAAATCAAACCAAGTAGGAAGTTGCAATGTAAAAAAAAATCAACATTGTGCTGAAAGACTGGTTTGTTTAGTAATTTTTGCAAGAAACATTCATACTTATGAGATGGCATTATTTATATAATTAATTTATACTTAAGTGTACCTGCAGATCGGATGAAAGCGCATCAAATGTTCCTTTGAGACATGGCCAGTATTTCCGTCCTAGTGTAAGGGCAACTGCTGGCAAACTGTAGGCACAATGGTGAGCAATTTCAGTCCAAGCCGCATCAATCATATTGAAATAGCACAACAATAAATCAGGTGGAACTATATCCTGCAAAATAAATTACAATTTAGAAGAGATAAATGAAAATATAACTTTTACCCAATGCTGTCTACGTCTCCTAAATATAATCCCATTACTTATGTCAAGATGGAAACCCCATGATAATATTTTTGGTCGCTAAGGAACCGATTTACAGGATCCAATCTTTCTGAAATTAAACAATGTCATTTATGTCTTCAATTAGCATTATAGATGGTGTCACCAAAGAAACCAGAGTCAAATTTTGATTATTAAATTCATAATTTTTAATGAACTGTATGGTGACAATACAATATGACAAATGAAGAATAAACTAAATTAAATTCAGTCAAAAAAACATTCAAACCATAAATATATTCTTGGGAATAAAAACATCAGAATATATACATTTAATAACAGTTTACACATAAATATTTTGCTTTTATTTTAGAAAGCAATTACAGTGCAGATCTATTATCCGGAATGCTTGGGACTTCAGGCATTATGGATAAGGGGTTTTTCCGTAATTCGAAACACTTTTTCTAAAACTTACTGGAATGGTCTCAAATGTTATTATAGAAAATTATAATTCATTTTAAAAACATAAATGTATTAAACAAAGCTTTTTTACAATCTATATGGGTTAACAAAAATGCAAATTACATGCAATTATAGTATCAAATTTAGTGATTAAGAAAAATTTTGAAAGAAAAAAATGTCTGAAAAAAGTTGATTATTCAGCGTAGTTATTAGAAGTATTTTTTTTAACATTTCAACTAAAGTGGGCCCTCACCATATTCATCTAATATTTTGGCAGAAGCACCTTTGTTCATATGTTTCAAAATATTTTAAATCTTTTAATAAAATTACGATGAGAAGGATGTTCATTTTTAATTGAAATGAGATATTCAACTATGGGTGCAAATGTATGAAATTCTAATTTATGCTCTTCAAATGTATTTCTAATAAGCCTTATAATTCTAAATGCCTGAATAAATAAAAAAAAAATTTAATTTCGTTATCCTAAACATATTTCATTTTCACCAACAATATGTTTAGAAGATAATATCCCAGCATAAAAAGCACAAAAAATATAAAAATATTAGTGGATGGAAGCAGATTGAAAAAATGGAAAATATAAAACAAAATATACCAGTGATCGTGTTTAAATAAAAAAATTTCGTGACATTGCTAAACTGTCTTCTATAAATTACTAACTAATAAATGTAACACGTTAAAACCCCATAAATATACTGCATTGGAACTTTTTGCTAGGGTCAATTTTCGGTCCAAAATAGCCATTTTCATCCAAATAATAGGATTTCATTGAAAATGATTTTGATCTTAGAATTCAATCAACGTTTTTTAAAATATTGAAGATGTGTATATTTCCACAGAGATGAAAAAAAAAAAAAGGATTTTCCCGAGGAAATGACAAGTTTATTGCTTAGGTTAAGTACTTAAAGAGATCAATCAGAAGGCCCTGAATGACATTTTATAGCTGCTATACTTTATATTTCGGCAAAAGTCAACTCTCATTAAATTCGGGAATTCCTTACTTAAACGCACTTTCTATCATCTCGTAAATGCGCTGATGACTTTTTTTTTCATCTTTTCCAATAAATGTTTATTAAATTGTGCAAAATAGTACGAATTCTGCACGGCACATCACGTTTGAAGAGCGTAGGATTTCTTTAGCGATATCGGGATACTTCTAGCAAAAAAGTTGGAATACTTTTACCGAAAATCAAAGTCCTGGAACAAAGCGCAGAAAAGAAAATGCAACGAATTTGGAAAAATCGAAACCTTTGTGCCTAGTGTACTCTGCCCTATACACCCAGAAAAAAAATGAAACGCCATTAAAAAAGCACCTTGCCGCGACTTGTCCGTAACTAACTCCTGTATTATACTATACAGGAGACTTATCCGAAACTAGTGAAGAATGGAATGATGTGTCTTGCCGTCAATGTGACTGTCTCGCCCGTGCCAGATCGTCACCTCCGAGAGCTACTATCGGGGGCGATAGCCGGATGCAGCTGCTTGGGAAATTTTTGGCGGAAACGGTGCTACTTCGGATGTTTTCCAGAAAAAACATGATCCAAGGAATATTTTCATTCACTATCGCGAGAATTCCTCACATTCGTTTTCGAAATTTAAGAAGAATCAGCGGCGGCATTTTTTTCTACGCGCGAATTTTGAATTTCGTGCGCAGTTTGCAAGTCTTATTTCATACCCTCTAAAATAGTAGGTTTCAATGCATTTTTTTAAATTGATATTGCTAATTAAAATAAAAAAGCATTTGGTGGGATTTTAAACAAAAAAATCGCTATTTGGTGCAATATTTAGCAAATAATCGCTAATTTGCAATATTTAGCAAATAGAGTCCGGATATTGGAACGCGGATAAGAGGCCGCGTACTGTATTACACAAATCGGTTCCTCCCGGCCACACACCTAGCTACAGTAAGCCTTGAGGGTCAGTCGTGTGGTCTGGGTTTTTCACAAATCAGTTCCTCAGTGACCAAAATTTTATCACGATTTTCATCTTGACGCCATCGGAAGCATCGAATAACATTCTTTCCAATAATGGACCAATTATTACACAAATCAGTTCCTCAGCGACCAAAAATAATATCACATGATTTTCAATCTTGACATCATTGGAAGGATTGAATAACGTTCTTCCCAACAATGCTTGAATCAAATCCATAAGATAATAACTTAATATTTTTTTAATTTAATGCTCTAGATTTAGTTTTAACTTTTAGCAACGTGCAATAGATGGCACTACCAATCAAAATTGAATCTATTGGAATATGCGATACACCAAATTTTGACTATGAAATGCATAACTTCATAATATGAATTTCTTTCTTCAGGATCAACAAGAAGTACAATCTTATTCAAGTAAGTTCGCCAACTGTGGTCGGTGGAATAGCACACATGGCTGAGGGTAGGAGAAAAGCTGCCATTGTTATGGGGAGAATTGAAAGGGGAATAACGATAGGCAGCATACTAGAAATGAAAGAGGTTAGAAAGAATAGCATAAAATAATGAAAAAACAAGGCAATTAGAACGCAGTTAGTACAGAGAATAGAAACTGAATAGTAAACTAAAATAGTAACAGAAAAAAGAGAAAAAAAACATGAGATGTATTAACTACTTGCCAGTAAAAGGAAGGAAGTAGACGGGAAAGTAAGAATCAAACCTGATTTCCAAGCAGAAGGAAATAAGGGACAATGAAAAAGGGAGCTATAACTTTCACAACAATTCACATATGTATTATAAGGTCTGTTATAGAAAATTTACAGGTAATGTTCTTACAATTGAAAATAATCTCATGCTATTCAAAGAAAGTGCTCCCAATTAACTAGTAGAAATATATTTTAAATTTTCTCACCTGGTCATGAGCTGAAATACTGTTTTGCCCAGGAGGAGGTTCCCCTTCTTTATTTTCTAAAAGAAATGATATAATCATTAAAGAATCAAATTTTCATACAACAAAGAGTTGTGCTGCATCTCACACATCCAATATTTCATTTTAAGAGATAAACATATTAAAAAAAAAAAACTTTTTTCTGTTTACTAGCTCAAAAAATGAAGTAAGTTCTGTTGATTTGCTCTTTTTTATAAAGAGCTGACTATAAAAAGATTCAATGAAAAGTTATTTTAACAGCCCAAAAACAGCAACAATTTTAGCAGCATGAATCAAAATAACATTGATGATATAATGATAAAATAACATCAATGATACCAGTTTCATAAAAATCATGAAATTTTGCATTTTTCTACAAAAATTATCTAATTGTATCACTTTATAAAAAATTGTAAATGTACATACTTTTCACAGAAATCTTAAATTTTGTGCAATTTCATAAAAATCGTGAAATTGTGTTATGAAAAATCTTTTGAGCATTTTATTGAAATTGTTCTTTTATTTTTAGAAAAGAAAAAAAATCTCAAATGTTAGTGTTCATAGACTTCTGTATAAATTGCAAAGTTAAGCTTTTTCATAGAAAAAATTGTAAGTTGTTTTGTCTAGCATGAAAATAGCCACCTGCGCATCTTTCATTTCATAATAAAAATTTTAGGCTGAAAGATGTAAACAAGTACCATGTCCATTTTAAGGACCATTCAAAAGATACTTTTTTTCTCAAAATATCTTTTTAACTGCTTTGGTACACTTTATTTAAATTCTATAGCATTTACATTCATGCTACTTTTGGAACAGCAAAATATTTATGATTTTGCATCTAGAAAACCTAAATTTTTCTAATCATATTGCTTGGTATTAATTCAAAAAATATGCCTACTATTGATGCTCAATAATGTCTAAACTTATAACACTTTTCAAATTCCTATACACTTTTTAAAATACCAAGCAATCAATCATAAATTTTAAGCTCTTGCAAAAGCTCATGAGTGTACATAGATGCTATACTATAGAATTTACATAAAGTATGCCACACAAAGCAGCAGAAAACACATTCTGAGAAAATGCTCTTTGAGCAGCCCTTAAAATGACATTTGTTAACATTTTTAAGTTTCAAATTTTTACATTAAGCATAACATTGCTTTCTCAGTGAAGGAGAATTTTAGTTACTATAAATAAACTTGTTCAACTACATATTTTACACTACACACCTGATGATCCATCATATTCTCCAGGTTTTGATTCAACATTCAGATTTCTTCTAAAAAAGAAACAAGCATTTAGTAACATATAGTATTCATATGTTAGAAAGCATAAACTACTACACCATTCCATACTTACAGTTCACTATAGTTGTCTTGCTTAAGATCATTACTAAGTGAATGATACATATTGTACTGTTTTTTTACAGATTTTTTTACAGATTGTTGTGAGTAGCAGTATTTGTACACAACATCTGGATTATCACTGGTACTGCACAGATCATTGCACACAGAATCACCATCAATTTCTGGAATAGGTGTACGCCAGTACTGGAAATGATTAAAGGCACTTTCATCAGAAGATCCCTTGTCACTATCATTTTGCTCAACTAAAACGGTGGGATGCGAACTGGACTCCACGATAGCACCAGAGTCAAGAATATTGGATGCCACTACATTTTCCTGTTCTTCAGAATTAGAGTCAGACGAATTTAGATTATTTACTTTAACTTTAGAATTATCTACATCTACATTATGTTGCTTGCTTGTATTTACACAATTTACTACAGGTATGTCTTGACAATGTAGTGGCCCAGATAACATTTCCGAAACATTGAGAAGTATGCCATTAATGGTGATAGAGTTCAACATGGCAGATTCCACTTCAGATGTTACAGCCATTTGGATTTTGTCACATTCTTTGGAATTTTCTTTCAATACTTTACTTAATTCACCGTTTACTACTGATGTAGAATCCTCAATACCATACAAAAACTCGTACCACAATTTCGAGCCAGAATTTTCATCACCACTTTCAAGATTTGCACTTTCGGCATTCAAATATTTACTATTGTGAAAAATTGTGCTTTTAGAGTTATGTCGAGTCATCTGCACATTTGCACGTTGGCATTTGTCACTTTCGGCATTTAAATACTTGCTATTAAGGTAGGTTGTGCTTTCACTCACTGTTGTGTCAGTGTCTAAAGAACTGTCTGTATCAGACTGTGCATTGCTGGCTGTCTCATCATGTAACCCATTTTCCAGTGGAGGGTCATTTATTGCATCAACTACACTGTCCTTGGCAGCAGTTGCTGTCGTTGTCGGACAGCTGACTTCTATCACAGTACAATAGTTACCTACATGGCACGGGATGCCTGGTATTTCCGAGGCAGAGAGGGAATTTTCAGAGCAGCTCAAAGGAACTATGCTATCACAGGGTTCCGAAGTGCTAGTCCTGTCAACATCCGTATCATCAGGAGTTTGCGAAATTTCAGAACTTTCACAATTAGTATTATTACACTGTACATCACATGTGTTGTCATTACTTGACTCTGAGGTATTGTCTTGTGGTTGGGGGTCATCAACAATTGTTAATACCCCATCTTTGCTATAATACAGACCAGTTCTATCAGGTTCAGCAAAAGTTGAAATGAAAGGACCAAGACCTTGATATGCAGTAACTCGAACCTAAAAGATAAAAATGTGTTAATACTATATTTAAAAAACTTGCAACCAGAGCTCAATAAATTTAAAAGCAAATAGATTAAAAATTGGGAATATGTTAAGTTCTTTATAGAAATTTAGTTTTTGCCTTGCATCCCCCCTCTTTTTTTTTCTAATTTGGTATGGTTATTTTGTACTTGACTGCTGGTAATTAAGTCCATATTTAGAGTTTCTAGATACAAGGATTGACAAGACAAAAACACAAGAACGTCCTTTCTATACTGACATAGAATATGATTTTATCTGCAATCTTATTTGTAGAAAATTGTATTTTATTAATTAGTACAGAAAATTATTCTAAAAAAATTGCTTCAATTGAATGTTGATGAGGAAGATTATTTTATTTTAATTTATCTTACCTAAATAACAAAATTGATAAATGAGTGAAATAAATTAAATAAAAACTCATTTTATAATACTTAAACAAAAACTTTTATAATTTTAAAATGGGTATTTATAAAATAAGATGTCAATTATATGTTTTCAATTGTCTTTGATAAGAAATGGTGAATATTTTTAATACAATTGTACCATGTGTTGGCAAAACTTTTTTTTTTTTTTTATCAGAATGAATGCCTTATTCTTTAGGTATACCAGTAAAGATAAATTTGTATATTAAAAAGAATATTTTTTACTTTTAATATTTCTATTAAAAACAATGATTTAGTATATTAGATTACTTAGCCATTAAATTTTGCATATTTTTAATTACAAACAGAGGGTATATCTGCTAGTATAGAGTATAAAAATACGATAAATTAAAGAAAATAACCTAAAATAATTGTACATGACATCTCAACCAAATTAAAACAATGAAAACATTTACTTTTAGAGAAAAAAAAAAATCAACTTACCCATCTACTTTGATCTTTCAATAAAATCATGTAAATGTCTGAAAGTTCGCTGATGCGAACTTCTCTTGAAACTACACAGGAAACAGTCATAAAATTTTCAGCACAAGCTTTCCTAACACACCATGCAGCGTCCTTACACAGTTCAATAAATTTTGTTAACTAAAAAAATAGAATAAGAAAAAATGAGTAACACAAAATATTATACAATCATGGAAAATTATTATTAACATTTTCTATTAGAATTAGAATAAATTCTAATAGAAATTAACAATTGAAGGCATCTAGATGTCCCGAAAAATCGGAACATCTAGAATGCCTAAATTTAATATGCCACTGTCCTTTGGGGTATATTGCATTTCATCGGATTTTGAACCTTATCGGGCTAATTCAAATTTAGTACATCATTTCCTTTTGGATACATTTTAATTTAGATTTTGAACCTCATTGGGCTAGCCCATAATAGAACTGCTTAAGAGTGCATTTGTTTTTAAAGAATAACTCGAAATCCGAAGTAGCTAAAAATCCCGAGTTTAGCATGTTGTTGGCTTTTGTGGTATAATTCAGCAAATGATGATATTCTAAACTTGAAACTTTTAGATACTCGGGTTCTGGATTCATTCCCCAAAAAGGAGTGAATTTCTAAGGCTGACCCAAGACAGGTTTCTCGATACAGTTCAAAATTGAATTAAAATATTCCCCAAAATATAAAGATGTACTAAATTTATATTTTCTAGTGATCCGATTTACAGTTATTCTCAAAAAACGGGCCCAAGATGGGTTAGTCCAACAAAGTTCAAAATCGAAGAAACTGAAATATACCACAAAAGTCAATGACATGCTAAACTTGGGATTCTTAGCAAATCTCGAGTTATTCTTTAAAAATGAATGCACTCTTAAGCGGAAGAAGAGCTAGTCTGATGAAGTTCAAAATCCAAATTAAAAATGTATCCAAACGGAAATGATACAAAAAAATTTACTTTTTAGCTGCTCTGATTTTTGAATTATTCTTAAAAAGCGAATAAATTTCTATGGCGGGCCCAAGACGGGCTAGCCCGATAAGGATTGAAATCCCATGAAATACAATATATCCCAAAGGACAATGATATATTAAATTTAGACATTCTAGATGTTCCGATTTTTTAGTTATTTAAAAACTAAAACGAGTACATTTCTTTCGTTGGGCTTAGGACTTGATAAGGTTTTTAATCAGAGTTAAAATATACCACAAATGCTGAATGATGCTAAACTTGAAATTTTTAGATTCACCTGTTCTCGAGTTATTCTGCAGAAAAGGATAAATTTCTTAGGACCAAGACGGGCTAGCACGATATGATTTAAAATCGAAAAAATTAAAATATATACCCCAAAATAAAAAGATATATTAAATTTAGATATCCTACTTGCTTTGATTTTCGGGTTATTCTCTAAAACCATCCTATGGTGGCCACAGGATGGGCTAGTCCGATAAATTTCCAAAATCGAAAGAACTGAAATATACCATAAGAGAAAACGTCATACCGAATATCATGTTTCTGTGATGAATGAAACTGATTATTTTGGACCTCAAAGTTTGAAAGAACACCAGATCAAGTTAAATAAAATTTTAAATATACAAATATATCTTTAGCTCAATCTCTCTGAAAATGAAATGACTTTTTGTGTATACCACTTGCAATAATTATACCAAATTTCGCACAAATTCTTCAGTTATCTCAAGATATTGGTAATTTCATTTGCATTAAATTACCATTAGTTCTAATGTTAATGCCTTGGTTTTTGATCTCTTATTCGAGATTAGCGCTATCTGACGGTGGCGGCTTTTGGGGGAAAGCACTGGTAGGTATAGGCAGTCGGCACACTATTACTTCTAGTTCTAGGCACTGTAGTATGGCTATCAGCAATAGATCACAATAATAACATGTATCTGCCAATGCTGCTACAACATTAATGTAGCAAACTATGGATGCAAACTAACTATGGATGCAAAAGGAACCTCAATTTGAAAACAAACAACTTTCAATATTAAAATTATTTTAGATTTATGACAGAAAAGTAAATTATAAATGAAATATTGCCACGAATTTAAAAAAATGTAATAATTACACTATATTGTAACTGGATTTAACTATTACATGCAAATTAAACTGTAATTCCACATTAAAAAGAACTTACTACAGATGCTTCCGTGGTTTCTTTGCCAACAGTAGTAGAAATATCTCCAAAAGTTGAGGCACATGCCTGAAAAGCATTAGAAAATTAAAAAAGAACACCAAACATGACATGATTGTTAGTCAACTATAAAGAGGCAACAAATGGTATTTTTAGTGTTTCTATACAAATAGTTACAGCAGCAATTTCATGGGATCTTAATGATAATTTTCTGAAATGGTATATATATGAACTTTGCACACAATGGAAACTTATACACAGAAGGAATTTTATTATATAGAAATATTTAACATTTAAAACTAAAAATTCGTGGCAGCATCTAGCTACTAAAATGAGAATAGGGACAACAAAAAATAATTAATTTACATCCACTTATAATACTGTATATGTTGTCTGCCAGCCACATCCTGTATTGTTTTTAACCAGTGTTGTACAGATAATTAAAATAATAATAATGTTAATATATAAATGTAATATGCATAACAATTATTTCAATAAACTTCTGAGATTTTACTTATTTCTCTAAGTTGGTTGCAAACTGAACAAGTAATGTCTATCGGACAGTTGCATTTTGAACGGAAAAATTAATTTCTAGTTATCAGGCATGATATTGCAGATATATCAAAAAAGAGGAAATTCCTTTCACGTAAAAAGTGCATGATGGTTATTGTCTTGTTAAAATTGTAAAATAGAATTAAAAATGCATCAGCTCTATTGTGTATATAATAATTAAATCTATCAAAATGAAAACATCAAAATTTCAATACATATTTTAGGAAATTTTAATTTATCTATGATACAAAATCAAAATATCACATCCTCGGCAATTATTTCACATAAATACTAAGATCTAAACAAATTACAAACCTAAAGTCTTCTATATAACTATCTGATACTTCTACACAATGATATTACTGTAAAATAGCTCTGCACTTCATTATTAAAATGTTGAAACAACTTCTTTGTATACAAATCATAAATATAAAAAAATTTAGTGGATGCAAACAGATTGTATAAGTATTTTCACAATTAAACGAGATACACAGAGGATCGCATAAACATGCAGTTTTTCTTGATACTGATATAATAATTGATAAATATTTGAAATGTGTGTCTCCAGTTGACTTTCGCATACACTCATATTTCAGTGTTTAGTATTTATATCAAAATCATTATTAGAATGAAAAAAAAAAGCTTTGATTTTTCTTTAAAATATAAATTCTTTATAAGGTTTTTCTTTTCCTCATAAGGTTATTCTTTTCCTCATTTTTGACATATCTTAGTGACTTCAATGAATGCATGACTTATCTGTGTTATAAATTTATCTTGATACAATTACTTCCACAGAGCAGAACCATAGTTTTACTGCAGATAACATCCATGGAGTGTTTGTTTCTGCATTTATACATTCATCAGCATGGAATGTGAGGTCATTTTGTAAACCTTAATGGAAATCAGCAAATTCAGTCTTCAGCCAGACAACTTCAAATATTATCAATTTCCCAAGCTACATATTACTATCATTGCTCAAAATTATTAAAATTTTTTTTTAATCAGGTTCATCCTAAGTGTTTTTGAGGTGCGGCCCACCATGCTACCCTCAAAAATGAAAACCCCCGTCATGCCTGCCCCAATACAATTTTGCACCTTAACATCGAAAAATGCCACCCCGGCGGCCCCTCTTCAAAATGACACCTTACCATATATTCTCAATTATCAAAACACAGAGAATGTGCGAAGCGCTCCCATTCATTATTATTAAAGCTACACAAAAGTCACAACAGTATTTGAAAACAAATGAATGGGGAGTGTACCAAACTGAACACATTCAGCGATATCCTTCGCCCTCGGCATCCTCCATCCCTCTGAACTTGACCATTTAAGTAGGCGTTACCGTAGACCAGTATAGTATGATCTAATGGCGATGACTATGTGTTATCCTAAAGGGTTTTTCATTGTTCTCCACCCCTCGGGTGAATATCTTCCTTTAGTGAATATTCATTTCTCTCCAACCTAGCCATTAAAATTCCCAACCGTACATGGCGATCCAACTTAAAAACTAGCAATTAACAAAATCCTGACAAGCCTAACTGTGATAGTTTAAATTTATTCATTACCTAAACAATCACTGTGCCGAACCAGAAAATTCTACCCAAACTCACTAGAATTCTGACATGGCTCCTATTTATTGCAGTTTCAGCCGAGAGTGAGTATAATTCACATTCCTATCTCCTTCCTCCCCCATCATCACAGATTTGTTTACTTTTGAGACATGCCCAGGCTCAGCGCATTCTATCAATTGACCCCACCAGCACCCTACTGAAATTCTGAGTGCCCCCACTTTTACATACTGTACTAATAGGGCTTTCATCATTTTTACACCTGCCTCAAATTTTAAACAGTTTCCAAAGGTGGATGTGCAAACGGAATTAAAATTGTGCATTAAAATAAAAATGATGCGTGAAAAAAGCCCCACTATTCTTAGCTTGTGAATTTATTTAATGGTTAAATAGTCATAACATATTTTGCATCATGATAACTTAAAAAAAAATAAAAATAATCTATATGCAATAGTTTGTTATATGCTGAGGCTGGGGTGCCAGATGCTAATAAAGGGCGTCCCTTGATGGGGGAGGGGTGCTTTTCGAGCTAAATTGCTGATATTGCTATGTTATGTATTGTTGCAATATATAATGATGTCCACCTACGTAAATAATTGTACTAAACAATCATACGGTAAATATGAACAAATGTGACAAAAATAGTGCATTTGAAGGATACTATGTGCTGCCCAGACATAGAATGCAAGAATTTTGCATTTTTTAAAAGTTTCAGAGCAAGATAATTTCTCGATCTGAGAAATTTTAGATTTCCCGTTACAGATTATACTCTGTTTTAAGTTATTAATCTGTCATCAACAATGTAATAAACTAAAAATGTTTGTATTTCTAAACTGTTTACAGCTTAGTTGTGTTTTTAGTAGTGTCAACTGTAAACAATTATTATCAAATCAAAGTTAAATCAGCTTGATTTTCAACTTATCTGAGGCTAAAGTTGGTCCACGCCCTATTCCGTTGATTGGAAAAATTCCGAGTATAAAACAATAAAATACTCTGTGTTCTTAGAGATACAAAATTATGGTGTTTAAACTCAGAAACATCGAAATATTAAATAAAATAAAATTTCTTCAAAAGGAAAAGAATTTAGTTCTTATGAAGAAATAAACATATTTGGAAAATTTTACAATAAAAATGGTTGCCAAGTTTAACGTTCCAAAATATAAAGGGAAAAATGACAGAAATATTGGGATCACAGTGATTTAAAAGTTACAGACTAAGTGATCAAAAGTAAGAAACAAGAATATAAATGAATTAAAAATCGCCAAAAACCATTGGTAAAACCCCATAAATTAAAGAAAAATTAGTGGCCGCCTTCTGAAAAATAAAAAAGGCATTAATAGTAAATGCTTCATCAGCTTTGAAGGAAAAAAGTTCCAAGATGAGAACTTAAAAACTTGAGACAGGGCATAATCAGAAATATTCTATAATTTTGGTAAAACATTAAAGCTGAAATTTTTTTTAATTAAAGTGTTATGGGGAAATATTAATTTAAAATTGCCTCAAAAAGTATTTAAATACTTCATGGTAAATGATTTTTTTGTTTTGACCTGGAACAGGAAAACATCATAAAACACCGAAAAGACCTATAACGAAAAACATTGGCAAGATTAAAAAAAAATGAATGACAGTATATGTTTAAAATATTCAGAAAATGGATAAATGAAAAATCTAAATTTTGAAAACTTTTTTAAGAAATGGAAAAGATAGGGATTAAGAAATGGAAATGAGAAGATAGCAATAATAAATGCATGTTAACAATATTACTCATAAAATATAAAAATATTTCTGAGTTTGTATTATCAGAAAAAATAAGTTTTGTATTTTGCCAATATCTTAAATTTCCCCCAAATTCCGCCAAAAAATAGATCTTACAAAAGTAGATCCCCTAAGGAAAATATTCCTTGCTAACAGACATAGTGGTGCCTTGTACCTGACCGAAGTACTTGCCAGCTCAAGTATGGTGAGAAGGATCAGTTGTTTGACTTATGTCTACCTTATAATAAACCTAAACAATTTTAAATTGTTATATAAAATATTTAAACCCAATTTTGTATAACGTCAAATAAGTTGAAAAAACACTGCACATTTTTCAGTTGTTTGAACCCTGGCATTGTTTACAATGGGTATTGGTTCCATTAAAATGGGGTTTTTTAAGGGAATGCTTCCCTTTAATCAGGGTTCCCACTCTTTTTTTCAAAATAAAAAATAAGGAGTTTCTAAGGACCCAATTAATATATTATTAGGACTAATTGAGATAGGTCGTAAACCATATTGTGGCCTTCATTGCACTACGGAAATGCACTGGAGGGTGTAACATATATACATATTTGTAGAGCTAGAAATTGTCCTATATTTCCTATATATTTTTTAAAATAGGAAAAACCCTGGAAGCAGAATTTTTTTTCCACGTGTTGCATGCAGAACAAAGAAGTCTTGTCGCAAAACATAGATTTCCTATTTTAAAAAATATATAGGAAATATAGAACAACTTCTAGTCCCGTATTTGGGAAAAAACTAAACCCTTTTTTAAAATTCCGCTAGTTCTGTGGTTTTCCTGTTCAATTAGACTAGTTTTTTTTTAAAGAGTTGCGGTAAAGCATGACTGAAAT
This sequence comes from Amaurobius ferox, assembly GCA_951213105.1. NCBI lineage: Eukaryota > Metazoa > Arthropoda > Arachnida > Araneae > Amaurobiidae > Amaurobius > Amaurobius ferox. Next base: position 8,051,925 of record OX578150.1, on the reverse strand, counting down.
TTTTCTGGTTGCATATTTTTGGACTACTTTCAGAAAAGTTCGATGATTTATTTTGGGGGCAAATTTTGATGAACTTTTAGAAGGCCAGTTTATCTTGGAATTTCGGTAAATGTATGAATTTTAGTAGTTTTTGGCAACATTGCACAAAATCTCACAGCACTAAACATTGGGCTAGTTTTCATCAATTTTTGGGCATGATTTTTGGAAGACATGATAACACTTGGAAATCGGGCAGTGAAGCGCTTGAAAGTAGATAGAAAATGGAAAAGTGATCGCATCACTGGGGGAATTCGCTGATCAGAGTTCTCCCTAGGAAAAAAATTAGGTGGGATTTAAAAAATTAACAAATATTTTTTTTTTTTTCTGAATGGGATTTAGGAGCAAATTGTGGGAATCACACTCTAGGGAGAACCCTGATCATGAAGTGTTGATAAAAACTAAGTAGTTTTAAGGGCCCTTAAAAAGGAAATGCATGTGCTACTTAGTTGCAGTATTTCTATGCAGTATGTATTGACTATTTTTTTTTTGGCAATATATAAATATCTTTATTTAAAGGACAACTAAACATAGAACATACATTTAGAACATTATAAAAGACACTATCTACAGTGGAAGTGGAGAATTAAAACAACACGTCTCATTTAAAATGTGATTGGCTTTGATGTCTTTATAAACCCAAGTAAAAACTAGGGGTCACTGTATTTATATAATAAAACAGAATTTAGGGTAATCAAATTAATTAAACTATTTGGATTAGGTGATAAATTACATTTTTGCTCAACAAAAAGTTTTAAGAACTTTTATTATTTTTCAAAAAATATTACTTACCTTTCTAACATTATTTGAACTGTCTGTACATAGTACAAAAATACGAGGTAAGAAAAAGTCTTCAGTAAGTTTATTTCCCAATAACACTGCTAACTTGCTCATTAACTGCAAAAGAAAATATGAAAATAATATTAATACTTTAAAATTTGATAAAATGTAGTTTTTTTTTTTTTTCAAAGACGTCTACTAAACGAAGGTTCCATACAAAATACCCATAGCCTTTAATGGTGTCTACATTATGTATAAACTATAGTTCTTTACCACAGCATACTTAATATAAAGAAATTTTTCTCAAAACACTGATTTATAGTCAAGAGCTCGTTATTCAGAGTTCCAACTTTTTACAGGTAACAAAAGAATCAAGAAAAAACCAAACAGGTATTTACAGATGCATATTTTAAAATGGTTCAAGTAAGATTTTATACAACAAAAATAATTTTAAAAATATAATCATTTTCATAGTGTTTCCTATTAAAAAAAAAAATAGTTGAGTATCTGTTACTTGTTACATTGATGTGAAATATCTCTCCTTTCATATTTCTAATGAGAATAGGTGGATGTGTATCATGATTGTAGAAGGAAACACTTCAATATTTTTGGTTTTTTGAAATTTTAATTTTACTTACAAACTATGAAGTTATCAACGATACACATTAGGTGAGCACTAGAGTTAGCATGATTGATATGTGCATACTAGCATAAAATTTCTATGCACATGTCACAGATCTTAAATGTAATTTTTTACACCTTTCTAGCAGACGTGTTTCATAATACAGCTTAAAGGGTAGATATAATCACAAGAAAAATTACATATTGGGGTTTTATGTTGAGTGTGGAAGATACTTTTGTTCAAATCACTTTAACTGCAGAACTGAACAATAATAAGCTTATATACCTTCTGATGAAAATTCTAGAAAAAATTCATAACTTGTTAAGATTTTAGCCAATCTACAAAATTTTAGAAGTTTCTAGAACTTGCCAAACTATGCCGGCAACATTTCACCACATTTTAAGATCAAGTGACCTGAACTAAACGTAGTAACAGAATAGTTAATAAATATAAAAATGCTTGTACCACAAATGAGAAAAATGTAATCTTGAGTTTCAGCATTTATGTACAGCTTATATACGCTTTATTTGACAATTGTACTATTTTAATTGTTATTTTTCTAAAGAGAAAAATAGACTTTTCAGTAAAAAAAGTACTTTAAGGACCTTTAATGAAAAATATAAACTTTAAAGACTCTTTCAATTGGGGGGGAGGGGGTCTAAAGATAGTGGGAAAGAACCCTGTTATTGCTTTAATAGAGCAATATAAGTAGATTTTCAATGTTACGTAAAATATTAAAATTAATAATAATTGATAGTATACGATTTAAGACGCCTCAAACAAAATCAGTGTTTTCAAGTAAATCAATAATTCATAGCTTTGCTAGACATTAATGGAACAATTCCATACATACATCTTGGATGACAATTAGCTACCAAAAAAAACAATGCGAGTTGCACGACTATCACTAACCTAACCTATTTATTCCATAATGCATTAATGTGAGTTTGTCGCACAAAATAAGTAAATGAATGAATACTTACTTCAAATTCCACCAAATTTGCAGTTCAGAAATATCTGAAGAATGGTTTATTTCTAATATAAGAATAGTTTTATTTATTTTTATTAAACATCATAAAATGTCCATTTAATGTTTGCACTTAAGCATATTAGTCTTATTTTGATTTCAGGTGGTGTTTGTGGTCCATTTAAAAAAAGAGGCATGTTCTAGTTTCTCCCAATTGTAGCAAAATCAAATCAGCACCATGGCAGACATGCCAACTTTCTAAACAGAAAAAGCAGGAGACTATTTTGTCACAAATATATTGTTTACTTATGACACTTAATATTTGCTTAAAACATTAAAATACTGTACCATTTAAGTACATTATGCTTTAAACTTGCTGGGAAAAAAAATCATGAACCATCTTTTGAATTAAAATAGTATTAGTAACAAATTATATATATATATATATATATATATATATATATAAATTGATAATATTAATTCTTGATTAATTTATTAAATCTTAATGCCCCCCCCCCTAAAAAAAATAAAAAACTGCATTAAATATCAGGCATAGCACTGGTAGAATATGAAAATTCAAGATAGCAATTTTATAAAATTTCAGGACAATAAATTATACAACAAAAAATATATAAAGGTTTTATCTGGTGAAAATTACATTATAACGAAAATGAAATATTTATGTTTGGTAAAAAACGGATTTTCACTAAAGACAGTAACAAATATTGATCTTTAATAATTATATATATATATATATATATATAGCACTGAATTATATTCCTGCCAAAATGGTTTTCTTTTTATTTGCCTAAATCAATTTGCCTAAATAATATTCACCATCTATGATAAAAGAAAACAATTTAAACTACCTATTATTGGAATTATACATTGGAACTCCAACATACATTTGAATGTGTTTCGCAATGTTTTCTTGGGAGGTTTAATCAGAATAAAAAGAACTATCAAAGAGGAACATTTACGTATCAATTTTGATCAAGAATTTTTAAAACAAGCATTTTTTAATAAATATCCAATTTCCTTTATGATTAAAAATATTGATAATTTATACAGAAACAATTTTGCATATGGTATAAGACTTAAGTATTTTTTGAGTTCAATTAGAGACAAAATCATCGAACCCTCCATATGACAGGACCGCACTGTGATCACAGGACCGCGGCTGGAACTACATTTCATTAGAGTCGGCAATTCAGTTGGCTTTATTTGTGGTGATATGGCTCTCGTACACATCTCTATCCAGGTCTCGTGATGATTTCAAAGTCACTCCGGAGGTTGGCTTGGGACAGGGCTGGCGACCAGGAGTGAAAATGCCGCGGCGATTTTGACGAGCTCGTTGAACTGGGGAGTAAGGTCACAACCCCTTACCGCCATAATGTAAGCTTTTTGCCGAGCCATCCTTCCTTTTTTACATGTTTTTTTCACTTTTTATATTTCAATTTTTCTATATATATATATATATATATATTTTAATTGACATATTAGTAGGTATCTTTATCAGGAAATGAGAACCATTTCAGCTATTTTAATAGTATTGTAATGTACATATTTTATAACAATAAATATACACTAGGTTACTTTAAGTTATCTAAAACTTGTATGTGTGTATGTCTTAAAACATTTACCCACTTCCAGAAAGAGATAAAAGCTTACATGTGAGTTGATATGTGGGGTAATTTACTATAGGTTTCTACAACTCTTGCCATTTTACTGTTGTGGGATGTGTTAGGTATGTGGACTTAAAGTTTTATCAGGTTTTCACTGAGGTTAGTAAGTTTTATTTCAGCGAGGCATTGGTTTTAATATCTTTTTCTTATTAAAATATTATTTCTAAAGAAGCAATGATTACGCAAAGTACTAATTTTTCATTACCGTATAGGTTGCTTAAAATATACCTTCCCATAAGATATTTTTATTTTTTTCATGAAAAATAAAAATGAGATATTTTAGTTGTTTGATTTTTAGAGTTAGACTATATTAATAATGAGCTGTCCTTTGAACAGTCTGTGCAACTAATTTTTTATCTATAGCATTTATGGAATGGTGCTTCCACAAAGGGATAACCTTTTCAAGTGCAAAACTGGCTTGGTTTAATGGGTCTGGCTATATAACACAAATTATTTTAGTTAGATTTTAGATTCTACTTACCTATTCACAGAAGTCAATTACAAAACTGCCAGTGCAATACAATTTAACTGAAAATTTTAGATTTGTAAGCTAAGATCCACCAAGATCCAGTGCTATTAGTCATAACCACAGCAAGCGACATGGCTAATGAGCTGCATTTTGAGCAATAAATGTAAAATAGTAAAAATATGAGCTTTTCATATTTTAATACACATTAATTACTACAATACACAAAAACATGCTTTTAGTGTAAAGAAAAAAATATTTATATTTTATTGAGGGTAAATAAATACCTTACCCACACTAAAAATTTCAAACATATCAAACCAGCAAAACCGGGTTGGCAGATAAATACATCAAAAGGGAATCAAGTTCGATATCTTTTGCAGAAGGTAACAAATGCTCAATCCAGATTGGGTCATGGTGATACTAATTTGGTGAGATATTTATATCCAGAAAAGAAATAACTGTAAAAATTTAAAGCTAGTTAGCATAATGAAATGTCTTCATTAATAGCCAGGCATAAAAATTAAATCATTTATATATTTAATGCCAGAAACATGAACCATTTTGTCATCATACTATGCTGCTCCAGCACCGAAGTGGTTAGGCTACTGCAAGTGCGGTTGCGGAAACGATGTAATTTGGCTGCCGTCAAGTGCGGAGCTACCTGCCAGTCGGCTACCGTCAAATTAACCGGATGGTTGTTGTCTTACGGCAGAAGGTAACAAATTATATGTCGTTTACCAACGTTAGACGACAGTGTTATTTAAATTATAATTCTTCAAATATATTTAAAAATGAATTACCAATAAAAGAGTCGAATTTTACGGTTTTTAGCTCCTACAAATGTATATATAGCATCAAAATAGAGCTTGAAGAATGGAGCGATTCCTCTTTTCCACTTCTATTCTTCTGGAAATAAAATATAATAATCTTTCCAAACTTTTTAAGGAACTTGACAAGAAGTATTTTATCATAAAATTGTCTAATTAATAGACCTGAGCTAGAGGCCTCCCCCCCCCCCCTCCGGTGTGCAGGGGAACCCGGCCCAGAAAGAAAAAATTAGGTACAAAAATGAGGAGACGGGGGCCCGGAGAGGCCCCTTCCCCCCTAGCTTTCAACGGGCCTGCATGTGTGTGCTTTATTTTGAAGAAAAAGAATAAGAGAAAGGTACAAGTGACATTTTACTCCTCAGAAAAACGCTGGTCAAGTTATGAAGGAAGAATATAAAATATTTACGCAAGTACTTCTAGTGAAGGAATATGATTTAATAGCACTAAATTTATGCTTAACTTATCATTCAGCAAATTTTTCTCTTCCATTTCATAATATTCAACAATTCAATTACAAGCAGCTATTCTTTTTAATATTATCTATAATAATATATATTCTTAAAAAAGATTTAATTACAAACCGGTTTTTCATTTTTTTAATTATTCAATAATGCATTTTTTATGTATATAATAAACCGAGTAAATTATGTTTTTTTTTTTTGTTATTAATTTTATTTTTTTCATAAGTGGCAAAAAGGTTTCCCATCGGTAAGAATTTAAAACGAATTCTAATATAATATATTTAATAATATATTTTTCAAAATCATTTTTAAATTTGTTCTTATAATTTAATAATTTACTCTTATTTAATATATTTAATAATTTAGTTTTAAATTATTTTAAATTATTTAAAGAATTTTAAATTATTTTTTCCTGCTATTCCTTTTGCGTAATGTTTTAAATTTATCATTAAAAAAAATCCTGTTATAGATAAAAAATAATTATTTTATAACTTTTCTTTATCAAGAAAATATTTAAAAATAAACTACTTTAAAAAATTAAAAATATACTATTATTAGATCTCACCAATGCATATATAACATCAAAATAGATCTTGAAAAATGGAATTTTTTCCTCCTATATACATATAGGAGAAGGGAACTGGGTGCGGGGGGGGGGGGGGGGGGGGCCTTTAATTTTATTGAAATTATTTTCATTATTACATGTTAGCTGGAATAATATGTCCAATGACATTTTAAAGTATTTATTCTTATATTACAGCTACAGTTAAACATATATTACACAACATAGCTATAAAAAGGGGTTTGAATTTAAAAATATATAAAAATGTCTTATACTTGTATACTGCAGTCAGCATAATATCGACCTTTAAACGGAATATAACGCTACTTTCCACCGGAAGACAACCATCCGACTAATTTGACTGAAGTCCACTTGCAGGTTTCCTACTACAACTCCATCCGTAACCGCACATGCAGGCAGTCTAACCACAGCCCTCCAGCACAGGGGCAAGCCACATTACACACTTCAGCCACTCAATTTATACAGAACCCAATGGGAGAGAGCAACCACAAGGACCATACTCTCCTTCCCCTGACCAATCACTTCTAAGAAGGAGTTTTGGACCTACAAATTTATAGTGCCCATACTCTGTGTAGACACAAGTTTAATTTAGTGTGGCAGTGATGAAGATCAAACGCGTGTTCTCCTAATGGGATCCTTTAGCCATAGTGAGCAGGATATATGGGGACATAACAAAATGTAGAAAACACAAAATTAAAAAATTTAAATGAAAAGGAAAAAATAAAAAACTGAACCCACATTTACAGTTTCATGTTGATCAGGATTGAAAAGCATAGTGTGATCAAAACATTGCACACATACGACTTAAAACTTTTCTTTATGTTGATACAATCAGAATTTATTTATGTTAGGGAGGGCACACACTGAGGCTGCATGATGCAAAATGCAGTTCGGTTTAAACAATGGTTGCTACCTACTGTCCACACATCGCTACACATTGCAGTAGACTAGCAAAACAATAGAAAAACCAGTTTCTAGTGTATATTTGAGCAACATACGAGAGAGAGAGAGAGAGAGAGAGAGAGAGAGAGAGAGAGAGATGCAGTGCATGATGAACAGTGCATTCTGTATTCTCAGTGTATGGCCTCCCTTAAAGAGAGCATGTTATGTAACAAAAGTTATCAAATGTTTTTGGCAGTTATTCAATAAGCTGGAAAAAAGATTTGATGTTATCAATACACAAATCCTACAGTAATCTAAGTATCATAATACAAAATTTTGGCAGTGAACAAAAATACAAATTAATATATTTGGATATTAAAGTCACCAGGCCAATTATGCATATCAAAGCAGAAATTACCATTTTATGAATTTTATCTCATATTTTGAAAATAGTAATTCTAAAAAACATTTTTATCAAGACGTACTAAAATTCAAACATATTGCAGAGGAAATTTCACTAAATGTCATTGAGTTTACATTGTAAAGCAAGAAAATGCAGATACAGTAATAAAAAAATAGTGAGTAACTCTTACTTGTTATAGATTGATGAACTGATGTGTGCTATGTGTGACAATGGGTACAAAGTACCCAGTGAAACATTTTCCTATTTTTTTTTTTTTTTTTTTTGTGTTCATTTATTTATTTTTTAATTATACAGTTTCAACAGATTAATAGAATGCAGTTTATTTCATCCGATGAAGTTATCGATGATGAAACGTTTGCAGTCACTTCACTGCAAGAAGCATGCGGTCGGCACTGGCGAAAAGAGCACACTAGTGCAGATTTTTTTTTAAATTCCATTTATACTAGAAATGCTTTATAATACATTTTGAAAGGATACATATAATCAGAAGAAATATTACATATTGAGTTCTGTACTGGGTTGATCAGATATTTTTACTTGCAACCCAGGTCAAGTGACTTTAACCTTCAAATTATAACAATAGTTTCTTATCAGGTATTCATAACATTGTAACAATATGATGTCCATTTTGTTTCAGCATTATCTTATTTCTTTAACGATTTACTCCATACCCCACATGTTAAGATGTTTCCACATGAAAAAATTTTAGATATCGTACAACTACATAAGTAGCTTGACTCTACATGTTCAACTTTTATTGGTAATCATTTGTGTTTCTTGTTCTGTAACATAAACCCAACATGATTCAAAACAGACATGTAGCAGCAATAGATAAGTCCCATCACCACAAATATAAATAACATAAAATAGGCCTAGATTGTCATCCGCAAACAGATCTTGTATAGTCAAGTGGGATACCTGAAGATGAAATACATGATCCAGCTCATCAAAGCTGGCTGTGATATGACTCTAAACACAGCAGATCACAGCAACAGCTTGACGGCAGGCTCATGCAAAAGTTGTCAAAGAGTCCAGTAGATAGCGGGCCCCACTCCGCTCATCAAAGCTGGCTGTGATATGGAAGTTAACATAACATACCACACCCACTTTGTGAGAGAAGGAGAGCTCTTCCGGGTCAGACCATGCTATCCAGGATAGATCTTCAAACATCAAGTTCAATTCATGATAAATTGTAGCAGAAGAATCGTTTTGATCAGGATTCTACAGCATTTATGAAAATGTTCAGAATAAAAGTATTATACAAACATGCACTAAATAAATATTTAGTAATCAAGCAATAATAATATCACTATCACTTCAGTAACTATTCATAATAAAAAGAAAAGATTGTTGAATCACCTTCAAAGAACAATAATAATTTATTTAATAGTGCAAAACTTCAGGACAAGCAAAGATCTTAAAAATTTTTAATTTCACTAGATAATGATTATTTCATATGAAAAAATATTGATTAAATAAAATATTTCTTTGTACAAGTCCAGAATTATTTACATTTTATGCACAAGTTAAAACTAACAATATGTAATACTTTGCCTTGTCTCGATAACAATTATAAAATAGTTATCAAGAACATATTACTGCCTGATCACTTGAAATATGTTTAAATGGTGATAAATTAACAAATTTCATAGAGTTAGGGAAAAACAAAACAATTAAATTATCTATAAGAAAAATATTACTTACCAATAGACAGAAGAAAAGTAGAGGTGAAAGGCCTCCTGATCATCAAGATGGCTGTGATATGATATAGAACTACAAATCACAAGCCAGTTTGACGACCAGAAAACCCCCAAACTGGAACTGGAACTTGCTCCTTCAGAAGACAGAATGGATATTTGACATGTCAAAGATTGCTGTGATATGGATTCAATAGATCATTTCACAACAACTTTGACATGCCAACCAGCCACAAACTTGGCAGCCGATGTTGATAACACCCTTTCCGTCAAAGACAAGGTAGTGAGATGGTGTCAAGTGAGACATCTCACTACCCATGTCTTTCACAAAAAAAGTGCAAATTTCTGACAACAGTTTATGTGGATCTGGTACCAGATAGATAAGTAATAGCACTGCACTCAATAAAAAAGTACAAATATGGATGTATGTAAAGAAAAATTAATTATATTACAATACATAAATATCAAACTATGTTAACACATTTTACAATTCCACTGCAATATGTTTGAGTAAACCATCTTTTCCTAGGTTTAACATTTTTTTTATTAACAAGTAAAATAAGTAAATCGACAAAACATATGACTTAAAATTTTCCTGTAGCAAAAAAATTCATGAGTAAATGAGAATACAAACTCAAAAACACTGATAACTTGAGATACACATGCATGAAAAGACCAGTATATAAAATTCAACAGGAAAATAAAGAAATATTTCAAAAATATGGTACTTACTACGATTGCATCTGTTCTTAAATCTTCAGGATGTATACTATCAGTTAAATGGAGAATTAAAGGGAGGATTTTATCAATTATTGTTTCTAAAGGGAGAAAAACATTAATTAAAATAGGTATACATGGTTTATCAATAAATATCAGAAAAGCACAGATATAATATGAAATATTTAAGTACTTTTCAAGCTAATATATTAGCTCAAAATAAGTAACATTGAAAACATCAATAGTACTGATTTGCGAAACTCATACACATAAAACTGGACCAGTAACCCCCCCCCCACACACACACACACACACACCTGCCTTCTCCATCATGGTGCACATGGTAACATACAGAAAAAATATAGTGTTTCAGAACATGGCTTTAGTTCAAAATTCAAAGCTGCAAATAAAATTTTGAACCACTGTCACTGAAATATGAAAATTAAGATAATTATTTTCCATATTTTAGATGAAAATGAAAGAAAAAAAATACTCATTTAATCTTGATTCAGTCACATTCCATAGAAATTAATAGTGTCAATGAGGTTTAAACCGCTTAGAGACAAGAGGATTTATATAATTATTTATTTACTACTCCTTCAAGTTACCAAACATTGGAAAAAGGAGAGATTCATTACATCTCTTACCCCTCTGCTCCCACCCTTAGATCGGAATTCCGCCGGGTTCCGTCCTTCATCAGCGACTCGGCAAGTTTGATCGCAGAGGAACGGCGGAAGCGCTGTGGGGGTGGTGTATGAATATGCATTTATAGCACTTCATTGTGAGGCTGTTGGTTCTAATTCATTATTGTTGTGCAATGTATTTAAGCACATATGTTAATGAATAATATGAAAAAAAAATTCTTAGGAGAACGGGTAAAAGTTTTCAATAGCCGTCCTCTAGACGGTCTAGATTTTACCGATTTCCCTAACTTACGGTTTGCTGTTTTTTGTCGTAAGTTGAATCGTAGTTTATCGTTTTGTTAGGATTTTTTAAGCCAGCTCAGCTTGTTTTCATTTCTTTTTCTTCATCATTTTTGTGGTTTGTATGCGATCATTACGCCTGCCCGAATTCTTTAGTCTATTTAATTTTTTTTTTCTCAAGTGGCTTTAAAATCGCGGTTCTGTCGATGACTAATTTCGAAAATTGACAACAACCAACTTTGATAGAAGCTTTAGTAAACAGAACATTATAAAAACTGCATTACGTAGTAACATCAGAGTAAAAAATCTCAGTGACTTGATTCTTATAAATAGTGAAGGGCCAGATATGAAAGATTTTGATTTTGAGGCAGCTTTTGAAAATTGGTGTAATGGTACAAAAATTCGAAGCTTGCCCAGTTTATATGATAATGAGACTATGTGAAATATAAAATAAATTTGTCATTTTTTAAATTAATAATCTATTTAAGGATTAAAGAAATTAAATCTACTTATCTTTATATCTTGTTTAGAATGAAATTAATATTGTTAACTGCATTTTAAAATTAGCTTAAAAGTAGAAATTTTTTCGCAGATGACGATAACTTTGACTAATAATCATGTAATTTGGCTAATGATTTATCAATTTGGCTAATTTGTTGGCTAACAGTTTGAAATTCCTAGCACGGGCCCTGAGAATGCATATATGCCAATATTAGAGAATAAAAATCCTGTAGATTGTATGGTGAGCATATTTTACAGAACGCTACAAGTCTGTGTATAACCTGTTCAATTTTTTTTTGTAAAAAAAAAATAAAATAAAAAAAAATTTATTGTTGCTTTTTTCTCTTTCAAAAAATGATAACTCACTATAACATTGAAAATGCCTCCTGTATAAGATAAATGTTTTAACATGTGGATAGGGAAATGCATTAAAGACTATTGCCACAGAAATAAGGGGAAAAGAGCACATTTTAAAGAAGAAAATCCTTCATTTTTATGTGAACTGCAAAAATGTGAAAGTACTTTAATTATTTTGAGATTTTATCAAAAATAGGATTGATGGAAAAGAATGTTTAAATATTACATGGAAATTTAATCTATACAAGAGAAATTGCACTTAAAAGATAATAAATATTTTACAAAAATATTAATTAATAATGGGACATATTGCAAAGAAATTAATGTTGTGCATTTTTTATTTCACATAATTTGAAACTAAACATGGATGGACAAGGATGTTTCAACATTGCACAGGAATGTAATCTATGTTCGGGAAATTGTGGTTAAAAATTAATCAATATTTTATGAAAATATTGATAAATAATGAAACCTACTACAAAGAAATGTGTAATTTTCATTCACATAATTTGAAATTAAACATAGATGGAAACGAATATTTCAACATTTTACGGAAATGTAATCTATATATGCGAAATTGCACTTAATTCAAACAATCTATCAATAAAGTGAAAATAATGCAACTTAGTACAGGTACTAGGTTCTTATAAAGAAACAAAATTGTGGCCGCAAATTCGGTCGAACAAAAATTTTTTTTATTCATTTATTTTTTATCTTTAAGTCCCTAACTTTAGGGAATTCTAAAAAAAAAGTGGTTTTTTTTCCTAAAATCGGAAAACTGTGAGAAATCACCAAAAACCATGAGTTTCCCGGGGAAAAAAAAAAACAGTACAATTGGCAACTATGAGAATGTTATCTACATGCTAATTATCCTTTAAAATAAAAAGCACATTTTATTACAAAGAAAATATCTGTTACAGCAACCATACCAGGTGCAAGCAAGCAAGTTAAACTAGGCATGAAAAAGAAGAAATTACTAGGCCACAAAGGCCTAGTAATTTCTTCTTTGTTAAGGGCCATAGCATAAAGCCTGTTTTTCCCTCCATGGATTAGACCCTTCTGATTCAATCAATCCCACGGAAACCTGACTCTTCTATCTGATTGAATCAAACCCATGGAAACCTATCTGTCCATGTCTCATTGGAGTAACATCATAGTTATATAATAAGACATGTAACATCATGGTTACCAAGAGTGGCCATCCTTTCCAAATAACCCATTGTTAACCCTTTCGTGGCGATCGGCACGCCCACGTGCCAGATGCGAACTTGCATTCAAGGATGAACAGCACTCACTCGGGCCAGAGGAAATTTTACCACAAGCGGATAGTGGCACCTATAAGTGCCACCATGCGGAAAGTTTTAATTTGTGTACTAGATGGCGTTACTTGTCCATGGAACTAACTTCAATGTATTTTGCAGAGGCATGACCTTGGCAGAAGAGGATCGAATGAATTATTTCTCGATTTGGAGTGGTGAAAATCATTTTGTAACATAAACAAACAGAGCAATTCTCGTAGCATCAACAATTTTATAATTGAGTTTCGGTTTTTATTTTTATTTCAGCGTTATGATTTCATTGGTGAATCATAGGAATATAAGAGAGTATTTTTTTTGTTTGGGTTTTAGAGGCAGTGAAATTATTCGTCTATTTCGGATAAAAGAATGGGAGCAACTAACGAGTACTTTGTATTCAGATTTGTATGAAAATTATACATCAAATAGAACATAATATTTCTTTTATTCCTGAAAAAAGTAGATTTCTGTGTTGAATAGGTGATTTTTAGTGAATTTTTTTCGAGAGTTAGGCTTAGCATAAAAAATGTGCCGTCCTTTTCGACCAGTTCGGAAGCGAAGCGCTTCATCTTTTGGGCCGCGACAGCTCCGGAATGCCGCCGTCCCGAAAGGGTTAAGCCCTGGTTACAAGGGGAATATTTTGTTTCTTGTACATCCCATACGTTAGCATGGGAAGAGAAACAAGTGCCAGGAGGCAAGTGTCCACTTAAATGAAAGTTTATAACTTTTCAAATAAATAAATAAATAATGAAAAAAATAATGAAAAATTAAAAATTAATGTAAAAAAAGTTACTTTTTTATTTAACTTTAACCTTTTAATGACATTCTCATGTCTGCTAATCGACCTTTAAAAGAGAAATAATTAAAAAAAGAATAACAAATTTCATAAAATTAAATTAAATGGAAGGAAAGGAATAAAAGAAAATTAAATTTTAAAAAGAAATCAAAAATGCAGATCATTAGAAAAACTTGAAATCAGTAAGTTACTAATCATCTTGAGATAATATGATTGGCTGAAAAAAATGGAATAACTATCTGCTAGAGCATATGATCCATGATAGAGATATCTGATCTATGTATGTATCTGACACATAAATGTATGAATTATCTTATCACATATAGATATTTATATCATGCTGCACATGTATCAGATCAATATCACAGGATATTTTACCTGAATACATTATCAAAAAGTTTATTTTGTATTAAAATAATAACAGAGAGCTAGATTAGAATATGCATCAAAATAAAACAAAATACATCAAAATAACATTTAAATTGTAGCTAGGTAGAAAAGGCATTAATTCAGTGAACCGTATTTTGGAAATTTATAATTTTTAAATTGGAAGCATGCATTCAATATTTTCCAAAAAGTATATATATATTTAGAAAAATCCACTTTTTTTACAAAAACAGGGAAAATTATGTCAATGAGTATTATATAAAAATCCTGAGGAATACGAGTAAACTCCATTAGAAAAAAATTAGGTATTATGTGACTTGTAATCCTTACCTGAATCAATCAGATTTTGCTCTACCAGCGATAATAAGGTTGTATGTGAAGATTTCCGAACCTAAAATAAAAATAAATAATCTGTAAGGGCTTACACACAAGCTTTCATAACTGAGTAAAAATTAACAAAACATAATTTTATAGAAAAAGTAATGAATTAAGTACGTTTATTTTTTATTTCTTTTCTGGAAGTTAAACAGTATTTGTGATGCATATGGTTACTATTTGTAAAATTGACTGTAATATGAAGTCTTATAAATTACACAACCATTTGAAATAAAAAAAATTTGGTTCTTTCAGAAAATTTTCCAATTTAACATCTACAAGAACAAGAATGAGCAATTCAATACTTAAAATTATTATTTATATTATTATAGCAGACTAGAAAATTATTTGTAGTTCCTTTGGTATAGAAATTTACAAATGAGTAATCTACTTATTTACCTCTAATATCGGTAACCTTAAATTGATTTAACAGCTGTGTGTTTAGTTACATCTGTTGTTCATAGATGGCGATATAAAAAGCAGTTTTTCCCAACTCATTAATTGAATATTCGTTGGAATGTCGAATTTCTAATTGTTCTGTAATTATATTTAAACGGATCTTATAAGTAGGTAGAGATTGTGTTTTCCATCATATCCATCGGTAAATTTGTATTCCATTATTTTGAAAAAACATTTCAAACTTTCAAATCTCAGGAGCAAATTCTAATATTTCTAATTCTAAGATTTTAAAACAAAAGTTACTTTGGACTCAAAAAAATGAACTTTCGTTTTTAAATCCTTGCGTCGGGAAAAGTACAAACTATTTCGACTAATAATTTACATTTTTAGAAAGCTCAAAGATCAGGCTTTCTTACAAGTCCAATCTGGTTAAGAAATAAGAAACAGTAGCCACAAGATCTGAATTTTAATGAAGTAATGATTTTCAATTTCTCGGCCAAACTGCGAAAAAAGGGATCGATTTTTCGCGCACATGTGCACACAGACACACAGTGTGTCTATGGTGGAGGGGAGGTGGGAGAGGTTATGACATCACAATAATGAATGTAAGTCATTAAACCAAAACAAACCATTCATTTTCTATATAATAAAAGGCAGTGTCTGTCTGTGTGTGTGTCTAAAGCCCGCCACACACCGGGAGATTTGTTACCAGACAGCGGAATTTATCAAAGGACGAGCTTTAAGTTTCCCTGTATGTGGTGGTGAACGCAGGGAAACATTTTCCGTTGTTTTGCTTGATATTTGGATGGTCTGCGGGGGGCCTTGCGGTTGAAGGGTTGTATGTTTAATGACCGTTTGGCAAGGACTTATTTTTCTTTGGCGTATTTTCTTCTTTCAGAATCCTTTGGCGTCTTTTTTCGTCGGGGTTAAAAAAAATACTCATTTAGCTAAAATATTTTTGCTTCGGTAAACAGCAGCGAAAATATGTACAGTTCTTAAGTAATTCTAGTAGAGTGAAACTTTGCACAGGTATCGTGGACATAACCGAATTGAACTCTTCCCCCCCATTTTCCGAATGAAATTTTGAAAAAATATTACTTATAATTTTATGAGCTATTGAATAAGATGAAAAATAAATTGAAAAGGAATTTGCATATCATTTCAATCCGACCTGATTTAATTTCTATACAGTTATTTTGGGCATTATTTTTTACTCAACTTTTTCGAAAAATCATACATTCATACCTGCCAACCTGGGAAAATTGGTATGTGTAAAATTCTGCGTGAATGACATTTATAATGGTTTTTTTTAAACTACACGCGCAAACGACATTTCTAGTGAATTTAACTATGTACAAGTACCTGCATTAAATACCAGGCACAGTACTGGTAGAATATGAAAATTCAGGACACCAATTTTATAAAATTTCAGGACAATAAATTATAAAACAAAAATTATATAAAGCTTTTATCCGGTGAGAATTACTTTATAATGAAAACAAATATTAATGTTTGGAAAAACACAGGTTTTCAACTAAAGATAGTAACAAATATTGATCTTTAATAAAAATTTAATAAAAAAAAAAATATATATATATATATATATATATATATATATATATATATAGCACTGAATTATATTCCTGCCAAAATGGTTTCCTTTTTATTTGCCTAAATCATTGCTTTAATACCACTTTTTGGAAAATATCCCTTCACAGAGTTCATACCCATTTTTTAAATAGAAAAATTTATATTATGCAAATATAATTAAAAAATTAACATTAATAATTAGCCATAATATGAGAATAAGCTAGTTTAGTCTATCTAATATGCAACATTTAAATGATGGAGATAGATGGAAAAAGATACTAACGTACTCTCGACAATTCACGCGAAGTAACTGAATTGCGCAATCGCACTGTTTATGCGAAAATAATTAAGAAATTAACCGTAGTAATTAATCAGAATATGAAAATAAGCTAGTTTAGTCGATCTAATATGCAACATTTAAATGATGGAGATGGATGGAAAAAGATAGTAACGTACACTCAGCAATTCACACGATGTAACTGAATTGCGTAATCGCACTGTTTATGCAAAAATAATTAAGAAATTAACTGTAGTAATTAATCAGAATATGAAAATAAGCTAGTTTAGTCGATCTAATATGCAACATTTAAATGGGGATGGATGGAAAAAGATAGTAAAGTACACTCGGTGTAAATTCACACGTATGAATTGCGTAATCGCACTGTTTATGCGAAAATAATTAAGAAATTAACCGTAATAATTAATTAGAATATGAAAATAAGCTAGTTTAGTCAATCAAAAATGCAATATTTAGAAGAATGAGATGGATGGAAAAAGATTCTATTTTACTCTCGGCGATTCATGAGAACAAACTGAATTATGCAATCGCAGTGTTTATGCGAAATTGATGATCAAAATAACATTTTAGGGATTTATGATGAATTAGACAACCTTTAAAGAAGTATATTTATTACTTTCATAAAATAAGCGATCAAGATCTTAATTTACATTACACGCGGCCGTAAATCTCCGTTAATTTGATTGGCATTACCCTGCATTTTATTCTGGATTTACTACGATCCTGGGAATGGTAGATATCAGTGCTAAAAAAGCAGAAAATCGGTGTTTCCGAGGAATTATACCATGTCTAGTTAATTAGTAAATTTCAAACAAAAAAAGCCGGAGAATTTCGCCGGAGATTGATTTCCTAGTAATGTTAAAAAATTCAAATAAATGCGTAAAATATAGCAATATATGCGTAAAAGCGTAAAGAGAAGTTAAAATGCGTAAATTTTACGCATAATGCGTAAAAGTTGGCAGGTATGTACATTAACCATCGAATTTTGAAAATCCACTTTTTCAAGGCGCTCCTTAAAAACTGCATTTTTACACGGAAAAGGAAGGGAGGGGTTATTAGGTGTTTCACTCTCTCTCATTATGGAAAAATTACATTAGTTATCCAAAGGAGTACATATTAACAAACCCTTTTTACCAGATGATAGGTGTGTGTGTGTCAGTGAGTCTGTGGAGACGATATCTCACAAACGAATGGTGCGATTTCAACGAAATTTGATACAAAAACTACAATCAGTGATTACTATAAGTCTCTTGATTTTAAAAACGTAATCAAATGTTAGGAGGACTCCCCCCCCCCCCCCCCCCAATTTTCGAATGAAAAAAATTATCAAAAAATCGGAACCTTCAATAGTATTTATTACATGAATAATCATTTCTTATGTCATTTTTAATTAGAAAACGATTGACACAAACTTTAAAACGCTAGCACAAACCTGTCTTGAATTACTGTGCTTTTTCTTAAATAAATGTATTAAAAAATAACATTAAAAAAAGTATTAAATATTACGAAATACGTTCACATTTCATATGTAATATCATGCAATAAATTTGTGAACATCATATATATATATATATATATATATATATATATATATATATATATATATTATACAAATGTAATGCAATTTAGTATACTACTAAATAAAGAATAGTATATTTTGTTATACTGTGTACTACTATTTGTTATACTACTAAATAAAGAATAGCGCTAAGCTGCCGAATTCAATCAAATCGAATACAAACATAGCTAACGCAACGTAGCCATGAGTCTCTCATGCGGAGATATCGCTTGCCGTCAGTGGCGAATTCAGAAAACCATTCTGGGGGGGCACAATGTAGTCCAGTGGCATACGCAAAGATGAATTTGTGGGGTGCCCGGCAATGCCAAATCCACGAATTCCGGTAATTTATACAGTTTGTAATACAGTCGAAATGACGCCGAAAATAATTCGATATTTCTGTAAATTCGTTTAAAAAATTTTCTGTAATGCTGTAAAGCCTAGAGAGGGCCTAATATCTTTTTTTCGTTGAAACCGTAATTACGTTGTTTCCGATTTCGTTATACACGGGTTTGACTGGCTATGTGATGTGTATAAGAAAATAAAGAAAATAGAGTAAAAATTATTCAGATTTACTGTATAAACAAATTCACTTTACATGTACTTTAAATTTAACTTCATTTTAAATTTGCGCGAAAAAACTTCCTGAAACCTCTTCTGTAAACGATACATTTCTGTTGATGTTCATTAATGCTAAACCATTAAGCCGGCTCTCCGAAATGGTATTGCGTAGGTAAGTTTTAATTCGGAGTAGTGTTGAGAAAGAGCTTTCTGCTATGCTTGTTGTCATAGGATGGATTGCAAGAATTTTCAAAATAACTTTAATGTTCGGTAAATTTGTGGCACTTTTATATGCTTTTATGAGACATCTGAAATCTTCGTTTCCTTTCTCGCAGATTTGCTTCCAGATAATAGTTCTCCATCTAATGCTGGAAAACATGACAAATCCTCCTTGTAAACGTCTGCGCTCTTTATAATATCTTTGATGGAAGATTCCGAAAAATATTGCGGAATTAACTGCTGCAAATTAGTAATGACCTCAAAACTGGCCTTCGGAAACCTATCTGTAATTTCGCTTATAAGATTATCCAAAAATTACAACCACAATGTCACGCGAAAATGTTCCTCAATTACTTCAATAGGAGCATTTGAAGCCAAAGACAGGATATATAATTTTGAAAGCCGAAGAGAGGATATATAATTTTGAAAAATATAAAAATATAATTTTGAAAAATATAAAAATATAATTTTGAAAAATATAAATATATAATTTTAAAAAATATAATTTTGAAAATAATTAAAAAAATATATAATTTTGAAAAATATCGACTTGTCCTAGTCTTTACTTAGCTCGTCTGAGGGGGGGGGGGGGGGGGGGGGGGGGGGGGCACATGCCCCCCTCTGGATCCGCCCTTGCTTGCCGTAATACTGTATTGTTTTTTACAATTAAAGGTGTGACAGCAGACAACAGTTCTTTATATGTGTCCACATCCATTCTGACAAAATTTAAAAAATCAGTGGGGAAATTCTCCAATTCCCTCATCAAGTTGATATGAGAAAAGTTTTCTCTTTTTTATAACAAACCCTTCACCCATTTTGTCCTTTTACGAGGCGGATCGTCTTTCAGTGCAACAGCAATGGCAAGGGCAATTTCACCATCAAGCGACATTTTGCAAATAAATGACAGTCACATATATATGAGTGCGATCGAAACTCACCACAAAAAGCAACAACCAAAGTTATTATTTATCACTCTTTGGCGATAACCCGCCAAATCAGCACACTTCCACTCTGTCACTTTCTCGGACCTTTCAAGATTGATGACTTCGGGAGTCTACGGAGGGCGACAGACCCCCTGTAGTTCCCATATCGTCTGGAAATAAAACTCGTCTCTTTATTCTGCAATGTATTGGGGGCTTTATAAACTATAGGCTCAGCGACCGTGTGTCACAAAGCTACAAAATTTGACAATCGGAGACGTGGAGGGGGGGGGGGGGGGGAGACGACAATTAGGAGAGCATTCTGAAACCCATTTGGTGGAATTATTCGGTTTGCTTACTTCTCAAAAACATTAAATGCAAATTTCAATTGCTAATCAAAAACACTAAATTGCTATACAAGATAGATTTTCTGTAGCAACAGTTGCTATGCAATTTTTACCCCTATATTGAACCTTGTATAAAAAAAATTTGTTTGACTTGTCAAGAACCATAGGCACTATGACCCTTGACTCTGTATGAATTTTATTCAAATGACATCATCGAAATATAAATAGCCTGGTTCTCTATATAAAGGCAGCATTGCATTCATAAACTTATTTCCATTCCTTTCATCCATCACAACACTACAATAATTTATTTTATTTAAAAACTTAAAACCATGGAGGTACAAGTAATTTAAATTTATGCTTAAAACTTCATCAAAAAAATCGTCTGCATCTCTATGTAAAATCATTGAATGTTTCATTCATATCAGCTATATTGCAGTCAATAATTTTGCGTTTAAGAAATGCAGCAATTCTTATACAACTCATTCTACATCTTTTCGTGTTTACCTTCTCCATAAGTGAAAATTAGGCTTTGTTGTAGAAATAATCAAAGTTTGATGATCATTTAAACTCAAATATATTGTAACTGCGTTGTTTTAGAATGTAGATGAACAGAATTTAAGCAAAAAAAAAAGCGATTTTAGGACGTATACAACACTAAATATGAATTAAAAAGAATTATGCCATATTTTATTTTGAAGTGGGTTATGTGATTGATCTCTTCATATAAAGGGTGTAATTATTATTTTAATTTTTATTTAAAAAATTACTGAATATATCTTGCTGAAATTTTTATATATTTTATGGGATAATTTGAATATTTCTTAATACTTTCGAAGCAATTTGTGAATTTTAAATTCGCTTAAAAAATGTTTGAAAAATTAGGTTCCATAGGGTTCAATGTATATCATTTCTTCAACCCGGGTTCAATCCAAAACTAACTGGGTCATATTATTCATTTATATTCACATAGGTCCCACAGATCATCTGAACAACATATTAAAATTTCATTTTGATAAAGTCATTTTTATGGCAGTTATCGTGCTAACAGACAGATAGAATGAACAAAGTCATAAACAATTTTCAACTATGTTGTAAAGTATTAAAAAAGGGAGAAGGGGCTTTGGCATGTAGCTCTGCCTACCCTCCTAAAGTGGGAAAGAATCTATAGAGAAATACCCAATATTGTAAAACTTTAATTTAATTTGTCATTCAGTATTTCCATTTTGCCTTCCACTTTATACAATATAAATAAAGTCTAGAGATAACCAGTGACAGCCACATGAAGTTGACTATGAATGTATGCCACATGATGTTGACACATTTGAATTAAAATATTCATGCAATGGTGATTTTTAGTTACACATATTTATATAATCAGAGGCATAATCTGTAATGCTGAAAACTATAGTTATAGTTAAAAAGGCATTGTAAAGGGTTGTTTCCAAAATTAAATGACTTTTGAAGCTCCTCTACCTCATGAAAGTACTTTAGGAAAATTCCAACATATGATAACTTACTAACTTTGTAACGGGTGGGAAAAAATGTTTAGAATAATGTTAGTTTCAAGTTTTAGGGAAATTTGAACAAAAAACTGAAAGATTTTAAAATGGGATTAGTTCTAAAAATTGAAATATACTTTACATTCATATAAAGTTTAGTTAAAAAAAAAATAACAGTCATTTTTCTTTAATTCAGTAAAAGTTTTTCAGGCAGTGCTTTTTAACCTAATAGCATCAACTACAAGACTAGTAGGATTATTCTAGAAAATCACCTCAAATAAATATCAACAAATAATTAAAAAAAAAATCTTGAGAAAAGATTTTAAACCTGAATATATTCATGTTTCAAAATTAAATATCTTATGTTTTATAATTATCTCTTGTGTTTCATAAAACAAAAAAAATCTGGATTCTTCCTTCAAGAATTCATTCTTGCTATAAAAGACAAAATAATCAAATTTATGAAGATAATTTTCCACTTTTTGTGAAACATTCATAAATTTTGTGAACAATCTGCAAATGCCATGTCACTTTTGTTATTATTCTATTCATCAAAATCATTGCCCTGCATGACATAACTAATATGTCTGATCTGGATAAGGCAAAGAGCAAAAATAATTTGTTTTCCAATTTAAAAAATCTTTCAACCACCATTGAATAATTGCATAAAGACTTACTTGATTATTTTCAGCTCCCAAATAACTTATGAGTATTGGCCACAGATACTGCTGAATAGTGTAGTTTAAACCAACTTCTTTGCAGAAAACGGCTATGTGGGGAAATTGGCCCATAAGCTCAGAGCGAACAATAGGATCTAAAAGAAAATATTCATTAAAACTAGATATGAAAAGCATTAAATTATAAAATTAATCAAGATAATAAGATTATAAGAATAGTCTATTATATGCGATGTATAAAATATCTGAAGTGAATTACACTTATCTTATGCAGAAGTATGTAATGTATACGAGGTGTTTCGAATTATAAAAAAATATTTACAAAAATCAATTAAGTTTGCTTTTTGCACATTTCCATAAAAACTAGATGAGATTACTTGGGTATTTCATGAAATATATTTTTTGTGCATGTAAAAACTATTTTAGACACTAGTGTATATGAGGTAAGTACTTGGTTAAGACAATTATAAAAAGAAATATTTAAAAACTGAAGTGTCTGAAGGTTCCCCATTCTCCCTTCAATCTTTAAATTAAAAATATATGATGTACACACAATAGGTACAATGTCTCTTTTAGAGTTTTTAAACTATACATAAACTATGGATTTTCAGATTGTACATCTTGCCTCTTTTAGCAACTATGGACTTTTAGACTATGCTTCTAACTAAACTTTATATTTTTCATGAAGGAGCAAGTTCAGTTTACTATAATGTGAGTAATACATTCAACATTAGATGAAGGCTTAACAATTTTTTTCAATTAATAAAAATTGTAGTGCAATGCATACCAGTAAAATGTGGATACCTTATTTATTCAGAATAAAAAAATTGTTGAAGTTTATTTGCCTGTATTTTCTGTGCATTAGTTAGTTTCTTAAATGTTGCAATATTGACGAAAATGTTGTCAAATCAAAAAAAAAAAAAAATTCATCAATGAAATAAAATACAAACATTAAATCAATGAAATTAATAGTGCTTTGTTACAGGATAGTATTTTAATGTTTTGGCATGGTCTTGTCATTCCAACCATCCTACTTGGTGATTTCTAAAAATGTCACCAAATCAAAATAGCACCAGATAAAATGATGTGTAATTGATTAAATTCAACACATTTTGCAACATTTAGTTGAATTTCCTTAATACTCCCTGTCGCCTTATGGGAAATATTAATTTAATATACTTGATTCAAATTTAGTTCTACTGTTCATGGTTGTAAATGAATTGTGTTTTGTTAAGGGATGATATAGTATGTATGTTTTGATAGGGAGTTGCATAGGAAATAATATTGATTGGGAGAGGTGCATGGCTAGCATGTGTAACGACGATAGTAGGAACACACATGCTGCATGCAAGCAGATGAGAGGTAATGTTTTGCAACTTTTTGAAGTCCACCATATGATTGGAGTACCTACAAGTTAGTATATATGGATCATATATAGTAAATATTATAGGATTAAGATGAAATGTCCTATTTTAATTAATCTTGCTAAACGATTAAAAAATAAATGTTCAATTCCCTTTCATGACAATTTACCTTTCATAGAAAGACAAATTAAAAAAAAAAAAAAAAAAAAAAAAAAAAAAAAAAAAAAAAATCCTTATTTATGGTTCTAAAGCTCTACTAATTTTGAAAATCAAAATACAAATATATTTTTAGCATTGAAATATAAATTTGTATGTTTACACATTATCTGTGTAACATATATTTAACCATATTACCGAAGTATTATAAACATTTAATTATAAATAAAATATATTTGTGTACTTCTTAATTCAGTTGTGATGGCTCTATAAAAAAAAAAAAAAAAAAAAAAAAAAAGGGGGGGGGGGGGGGGGGAGCTTTTAAAACTAAATCTAATTCCTGAAGATGCATTTCAAGATCGACAATCCAGAATCAATGGTAATCAAGGCACTGACCAAAAATAGATCTTGAAATCCCAGAATTAGAAATGCTAAAATCCAGGTGTTTATCTCAGTTATTTTTATTTATTAAATACTTTCCAGTTCTGTAATTATGTCAAAGTTACTATAAAGAGTAATGTCATTAATTTAATGGAACAAGACTACCAGAATTTTCAGATTTTGACCATCATAAAGTATACAAATTAGTTTTAATAAGTTCCTCAAATAGATATATATTTTTCTAATTTTGCATGTTTTTCTTTCTAACTATTCAGTTGGACACTGAATAATCAATGGATGTTTATTGTGGAACATCGCCCTAGTGCCATTAAGTTCGCTGTAAAATCTGATATAGCAATGATTATGGAAGCATTTACCTTCCAATTGTTTTCAAGTCAAAAGCAATATTTGGTTTTGTTAAATATGCTTATATTTTCTGTATAATAAAGCATTATGTAAAATTTAAATGCATTTACCAATTTATATATATATATGTATTGTTTTTTTTAATTTTATACACAATTTGTTCAATATTAGTCAGTCACATTTTACAACATATGCCAAGGTACACACTTAGTAAAATATTTTTATTTTTTTTAGTGCTTAATGTACGGTTATTGCTTAAGCAATAAAAGAGGTATCACTGTTTTTGAATTTTTTGTATATGAGCAATGTAAATGATAGTTATAAACGATAGAAAATTACTAATAGTATATTCCTTTATATATATATATAAATGTTCATTATATTTAAAAGTTCTTTGTTACAAGCCTTGAGATCTTAAAGTAATATTATCGTTCATTAAGCAATAAAAAAAATGTACTCCGTACATTAAGCAATAAAAAAAATATAAATACGTGTATTATTTTTAAACAAATGAATCTTACGCCACGGCGCAACAAACTCATGTTTTACTGCGATACCCGCGGAAAATATTAGTCCAGAAATTCGGGAATCGTGAAAAACGTACAAGATCCCTATAAACGAAGCCGTTAAGATTAGTGTCTCAAAAACGACGACTTTCTTCTATTCGCATCGATTCGTTTGCCTACAAAATCGAAGGAAACAAAAAGAAAAAAGGGATTTTAGTTTGCGCTTTAGTAAAAGAAAAAAGTAACTTTTAAACACCTAAAAGCCTCTCCTACCAAAATTCAAGTAGTATATAATTCTATAACTTTTCCTGAAACTATAATTTCACCTAAAAAAATCTGTGTAAAAGCGCCAAATGTATGGAATGACATTGTGAGAAATATGCTTGTAAATAAGCTGCGCGTATTGTTTTTTTGATTGTACAGCATGATAATCAATAGTGCGTTTTCATAATATACTAGCAAAGAGTTGGTTCAAGTGCAAACAATAAATTGCTGTTATGAAAACTTATGCTTATTCGACGTAAATTAGTACAGACATTTACGAGAAGGGCAGAGACATTTAATGCGATGTAGCAATTTCCAAAATGGACGCCTTGTCATTACGCCAAAAGCGCATGCTGATGAAGTTGCGTAAGCAAAGTAATGCAATTGGACGAAGTATCTTGATTATATTAAGCCACTTTCAGAAAACTTATCTTTTTTAACGTTTTCAACGATTAAGGTTTCCGGCATTAAAGAATCCTGAGCATCCCCCAAAGTGTTCGATACTATAAAAACGATTACAACTAAGCATAAAAAAATTATTTCCTTTCAGCCGGTTGCTTCAATTTTCCCATATTAACCTGTAGAATATAGTCATGCTCTTAGCTAGTTTAGTTTTAGGATTTTTTCCCAGCTGTTTTTCGCCAAGCATGAATACGGAGTTTTTTTTAATTTGATAGAATCATTAAATATATTTCTAACATTTAGTGGAAAACAATGCATTCATTTTTACAAAAATATTTCTCATGATTTTTATAGATTTTTTAAAGCGCAATCAGTACTCTGTTTATGCATTATGCGTATAACAAAAATTGTGAAGAAAAAAAGATATTAAAAACTAACGAACTAGATAGAAATTAGAAACTGTATTTCATGGGTTAACATGAAAGATAAACATGGGGTTTGAGGCGATAATATCGTATCTTAAACAGATACTCGTCATTTCTATTCCAAAAGCCAAAGTATTATTTCTGTTTGGAAGCGCTTTTGTGTAGCAATTGGGGGGGGGGGGGGGGGAAGCTACACGTGCTAATCTGGCAGACAACCATTTTTATACTTACGATGACGTCACATTTGGTTTATTAAGAGAATAATTTATAATAAAAATAATAATAAAATGATGTGAAAAAATTATTATGCGACTAGGCGATTTTTACTGTGCTTATTTTTCATGTTCACTTCAATTATACTTCAGCAATCCATGCATTTGTTGAAGTAGGAAAATATAGTTATTGTATTGGAAAATATAGTTATTGTATTGGAAAATATCGTATTTGTTGGAGTAGGAAAATGTTTGATTTGGACTAAAACACTGAAATTAGACCTATGAATCTATTTTTATAATTCGAGATAATTAATAATTTGTTAAATAACTTAGCTGAACAAACAGAGGTAACTTGCTCCATCAAGGTACAAACTCTTCCAAATTAATATACGATATAATCCTAGCCTACAAAAGAGCTATTTTCAGCGGTAATTATCCCTTGATTAAATACTAAACTGGTTTTAAAATACAATTTGATTACATTGAGAAATGTCTCCTAGATATGCAATTTAGCATTTTTTAATGCCTAGATTACCAATCCAGAAATTGCAATTGACTAAGCATATCGAAAATGCAATATTCGAGTTCAATGATTAGTCAGAATAAATAAACCATTTATTCATCGCCAACGGAAAAGACGAAATCCGATTCAGACCGTTTCAAATGCTGCTTAAAATCGTTGCTGCGGAAGCAAAAAAAAAGGCGACTGGACAGTAAATTGCAATTCTGAAGTTATATTTTTGCCGGATATACGGAAAATTAAGATATGAGTTAGTTTTGGATTTCGGTATAAACTAAAATTGACAAAATAAAATGAAAACCTATGCTTCCAAAATTAAATATATTTGAACAAATTTTACGTAGACTTTCAAAATCGTCTGCTAGTACGGTCACGTCTAGTTGATTTCTCCTAAATACATGGTATAAACAAATAATCAAACAAATCATTAATTACAAAAGGTTAATAAGGACCTAAATTTCGCTCTACATGATTTAAAAATGGTGGCAACTCTAGAAATTA
Source organism: Amaurobius ferox (assembly GCA_951213105.1). Classification (NCBI taxonomy): domain Eukaryota; kingdom Metazoa; phylum Arthropoda; class Arachnida; order Araneae; family Amaurobiidae; genus Amaurobius; species Amaurobius ferox. The sequence continues at coordinate 8,023,970 of OX578150.1, read as the reverse complement.
TGATTTAAGTACCTCGGAAGCCCAATCTCAACCAGCGATTGCTCAGACAATACATGTATACTAACTAACTCATAAAATCTGCTTAAAGGGGGCGTTTTCAAAGATAGGATCGTGCTCAGCAAGAAACTTTGTAAATTCTGTGAACCTATTCCTGGAGACCAATAAATTCAGCCAGTCTTGCATTTAATAAACATATTTTGTCCGTTTCCATAGTGGCTCGCAAAATTACAACACATGCTTTCTTGCTGCCATAGGTCTATCCTGTGCTGAAGAAAGCACAGCTCCAAACCGATCCCCGTATAATAGTGTCTGCAACAGCAGATCTATCCTAGACCAAGACAAGGCATACTAGAATTAAGAATATGGGATAATATTTTTTTTAATTTTAGGTATTCGTATTCGAATAAATTATAGACTATATTTCTTGCTTACAAGTGACTAAAATCATATGCTTGATTCTATCAAAATGCAACATGAAATCAAATAACATACTTAGTTTACAAACTGTAAACCCACACACTAGGTAACATATTAAGCACCAAATATCAACACATGAAAATTAGCATGCACGCAAAACTTACCGGACCAGAAACGTTTTTAAAATCGTATTGACTCAATTAGCATGTCGCCTGTCATCCACAAAAGCTACTGATCGAATAAATTCATGCAATAGGGACAGAAGAGATTAGCCAATGGACATTCAACAAGGCCCTTCCCCCACCAAGATGCTGCAACCTTACGGCAGCCTGTTTAAAATTAAAACAAATATCTGCAGGTTTCATTGGACTCCCTGAGTCACATGCTATAAGTGGCTGGATTTCCTGGCAAACGTGCTTGTTTTGCTTCGTATTACAGGACCAATTGCGAGGGATTACTGTGAAGCATAAGACTCCTCCTTTCCTCAGCCAGACTGGCAAAGTCTTGGCACAGGACATTCAGCAGTCAAAGAACTTCATTAAAACAGCGACTTCACTTAGTCAGCAGGTACCGAAAATAGTTTCAAGCGTCTGGACAACTTGGGAAAAGAAAAGTACAATGCCACCATGGAATTATGCATAATGTCACTTCTAAGTCGCACACAAGATAAGTTCGTCTTAAAATAAGCAACTATGCAATGAGCACACATTAAGCAAATTTGCAACGGAAATTTACAAGATCTACATACTGGCAATTGTCCAGTTCATATTCTATCATTTCGTAATAGATTACAACATTTGAAACAGATTTAGAAAATTATATTATTGTAAATGCTAATGCCATTTTACTTTTGGGCCGTTTCAGTTCTTTGGATAGGAATTAACACAGCTTGCATAAGTTGCTCTGTCCCAATGCGCACTTACAAGAAAGGAAAAGGCGATTACTTTAAATGCTATACAAAAAATTTCTTCCTCTTGAAAGCACAACATTTTTCTCACAAAATATGTTGTGATGTGCTAATTAGGAAGAAGAAGAAATAAGCGCGCCTTACAATAAAAATGAAAACATTCAGATATATATATATATATATATTTTGGGGGGGCACCATTTAGCAAAATAATTTTGACTATTGGGCAGTAATGACCATGACCAAAGGACCAAGTTCGTTAAATCGCATTACACACAGAAGCACTATGTTTAGCTGAAAGAAACAGCATCAATAACAATAAATGCAATAGAAATGCCTATAATAAAAAAAGAAACTAAATTTTGTCACGTTCCAAGCCCTTTAACATGATTTTCAAAAGAGGACAAAATTTACTTTCAAGAGCAACATTTACTTGAACAAAACTGGTATGGATATATAAAATATTGGTCTTTCATGAAAAGTTAAAAATCATCAGGATTGGGACAGAACACTGCAGAGCAAGGAGTTTCTGTCCTAGAAATTTCCCTGCCTTTGCTGTAGTGACTGATCTATCTCATTAATTCTGAAACAGGGTTTGCCCCCCATCCCACCCCCACCCACCCCGAAACCGGCTGATACCTTTAAATTGAGTCATATGATGGTACTAATAAAGTATTTTAATACTTAGATTATTTAAAACAGCAGTTTGCCCAAACTACTTTTACACCTCTGTCACAGGTTAACCCCGGAATACACACAGGAAGAGGCAGATGTTCCGACCAGGCCGAAATCACCTTTCTCCAAATTACCCAAAGAATACAATCCCAGATATAAAGGGGCACATGAGGCGTTCCTGTTAGAATAAAAAAGGATATTTTCTTAGCAAGAATACTGGAAGCAAGGGGGGAGGAAAAGGTAATCGGACGTACGGCACGTGCCGGCACGCGCTTAAACATCTGCTATGAAGCAAAAAAAGCTCCCTTTTAAAATTTTCTATTTATGGATGGAAAACATAAATGGAGGAATTATGAAAGCGGCAGAAAAAAAGCAGAAGGAAATTGGAATTCAACCAGCGATTTCTAAAGGCAAAACTTAGTCTTTACTTCAATAGGAATCCGCCCGCTTTCCTCCAAAACATGGTATAGTCGTAAGATTGTTAGCGTCTATAAAATGGCGAAAGGCGTACTGGAACTTAATTATAGATAAACTTGCTGCGATGTCCGTAGTTAGCGGTCCGTAGATATGCGGCTGAATTCTGATTTTTCCTTCAAATAAGTTCTTAGAAATGCATTTTAAGATATCTAATGTATGGCAGTACTGTTTAACATATGCGTAACATAAATTACCGTTAACGTGACATAAATAACCATTGCAGGAATGACATCCAATTTTGGTTTTATTCCGCCATAAAATTAAAATTAACACAGGGAAACAAAGTGTTGTTCACTTATCCATAACTCGCATTGATGCATCAACAGGGGACACCCTAAATTTACGTTCAGCAATCCCCCCCCCCCCCAAGTTAAAACCATAATTTAAGCTCCACCTATTTATATTTTACTAATATAATTAGAAGATGAAAATTCAACTCACCACTGGAGGGGACAATGACAAATTTGCATTTTTATAAAGTATGCATAATATTACTGAAAAATATGTTTTTCAAAAATAGATTAGAACAGGTTGTATTCTAAATCATATTTATTACTTTTTTGAAGCTCAAGGAATACAAAATTGATAATTAGCAGATATTCATATATTAATCCTTTCACACGATTGCTCGAAATGGTGCTATATTGCGCCCTGAATAACACAGTTACGTAGGGCGCTGCACTCCATTACAAAATTTAACAGTCTCAGAATGCCCCCCCCCCCCCCCCCCCCCCCCCCCGCATTAACTTACTTCTCAAGATAAGAATACCCTACATGGAACTTTCGGATGTAATCGCGAATGTATCAAAAACAGAAATCGCGCGATTACTAAAATAATCAAGTGATATATATATATATATAAGCACAGATGAATTTTGTGTTTTTTAGACCTTATTAGTACTAAGTTAGAATATAATTTTTTAACTGCTACTCACTTTTCAGACATTTAATTTTCTTTAAAAAAATAGTTAAATCTGTGTTAAAGCGTTCAATATTACTGAACAAAAATATCATAAATATTTCTAGTCATTAAGTTTGATAGATACTAAGAATCAGGAACATGAACCTGCAATATTCATGTTTTTTTTTCTAGGGGGGGGGGGGGGCATTTAAAGTTTATTATAATAGCTGAAGTGGACTGTGAAGTGCTTCAAGTGCCACAACTCTTCCAAACTTCTATTTATTCCATTAATTGGTGTAACACATCATTGGAAAGAGAACATTTTGTACTATTTAAAGCAACAAAATAAACATCTGTTTTTAAGTCGATTTTTGTTGCTTTGATCTCATTAAAAACGTAGTATGTAGAGGGGGAAAAAATTAAAACGTAAGTAACGTTCCTTCAAAATGAAATTCCTAATTTCGGGGAAAGCCAGTATTGCAATACAATTTTTAAACGCAGCGCGCGAAGATTCAAAGAAATCCTAACCGTAGATCAAACATTTGCATAGCTCTATTTTAGTCTAATGCATGCAAAGAAAACCTTTCGCATATTTTTAAATGGCCCGGGGAAGTGTTTTCCAGATTTCTTGGTACCCGCCGACATCTAGGACTATTTTAAACTTCGATTTGAACTGTAGGGGGGGGGGGGGTTCAGTTTATTTTAAGGACTTCAAGAAGGTATTTTGTGAGTAAAAGTAGATAAGGAACTTAACGTATCTAACCAGTAACAGACTATCAAGTAACGAAATTTCACTTTCAATTATATTCCGGGATTTTGTTTAAAATGGGGGGGGGGGGTCCACAAACTTCTTATTAACATTTTAAAAACACTTCGCGGGAACAAGGGGACTTTTAAAAAGTAAACCTAAAGTCTGTAACCTACTCTATTACTAGTATTATAAAATTGGACACTTTTTTCTTCACAATAAAATGATCTGAAGCGTAACTTCTACAGAACAAATTTCGATATTGCGAAACAAAATTACTAGAGTTTATTACTACAAGTCCCGGTACAAATATAGTATAATCTCTTTTTCATTCTTGGCGATTTTAGGTGAGATTCTGGCAATCCCTGCTATGATTTGGAGAGCATTCCATTCTGGCAAGCCTTTCCAACTCTTTTGTCGCCAAGGTAAAAATCGCAATAAACCATTCTGACAACGTTTTCCGTGTCTTTTCGCGCCAAGGTAAACATCGGAAAATTCTGTGATATTTTTTAGCGGGACGAGATTCTGTGATATTTTTTAGCGGGACGAGATTTTGTGATATTTTTTAGAAGTCAAGCGTAGCGAGTTAAGCCCGCGGGCATAGGCCCCTGTTTGAAATGCTACAGATCAACTGTTGCACAAACGGCGACAAAAGATCGATGTTTAACTTGGCGACACAAAGCGCGGAAAACGTTGGCAGAATGGAATGTTGAGATCTTTACCTTGCCGACAAAAGGGTGACAAAATACGACAAATGGGCAACAAAAGACGCGTAAAGGGTTTCCAGAATGGAATGTTCTCCAAATCATAGCAGGGATTGCCAAAATCTCACCTAAAATCGCCAAAAATGAAAAAAGGATTATACTATATATTGCTTTATTCCTTTAACTTAAGTGTTCTGGAATTGCACAAAGCAGGGTCTACGGGTCTACTACTATGCCCTATCTATCTCGAATAAGAAAAAAGATAGACAAAATTTTTATATTGCAAATTTGTAGAGTATAATTTAGTATGATAATAAGCGTGGTTTGCACATAAACATACACACAGGCTAAGAAGAATGGGATCAACGAAAAGCGATATAATCGTGTAAATGTATCATTATACTGAAGTACTTGGAAAAAGTGGCGAAAAATACGCATAGAAAAATGATAATCCGTGTAATAAGCAATTTAATTTATTTTGATTCATCTTTTAGCAGTAAAAAATAAATGTGGTATAAAAATGACAGACAAATGATGCACAATAAATATCCCTTCTGTTACCATCATTTTTTTTTATGTACATGTTATATGGAAACACACACACACACCCTGCATATTTTCCCATACTGAATACAGAACTTTTTACAACTTTGTAATGGAAAATTTTCGCTTATCTTGCTTCGTTTTCGAGATAGGGATTCTAACTTCAATTCGCCGCTAGAGGCGCTGCAAACTTTTAATCGATACTGCATAGTCGCTTTCCTATTGACCATTTACACGTCACAAGCAGTAAATCTCTTTTCTGTCATCCCCGAGTTGGACCGCAAAATCGTTTTTGTCTTGTCTTATGTAAAAGTATTTTCTTGCTGTTCGAAGTTTCTGCTATTACAATAGCGTATTTTTGACGGATGGAACGATTTTAAATTCTTGTGCTTGCTCACAATATGCAGTACAATTTCCCAATATACCTTTCTGGAAAGCGTATATTTATGTTTTTATTGTATTTGACACAGCACCATGGCAGAGAAGTCATATTATGACGTACGTGTAAATGTGGGAAGGGGACACCGCAAAAGTATCGTGCTGCCATTAGAAGTAAACATTACAATGTATCGAGAGCAATGAATGTGCTCAACTAGATGATAATCCTGTTATATGATGGCTTGCATGAAGTAATTTAAAACATTCCTTCCTATTCCTGCACCACTTAAGCTCATAATCCAGGATACTTGCGGATATTTCTTCCGATCGATATTAATTATTAAACGGCCCCTTAACAAAATATACATGTCCCACAGACAATGAAATTTGCTATATTTTGAATAAAAACCATTAAATTAATAATTTTTATAAAGTGGTTTAAGATCAAATAAAATTAAATTTAATTTTCAAGGCTATTGAATTTTCGTCAATTTGGCTACACTTACGAAAAATCGCTAAGTTGGGTATATATTTCACCAAATAATGGCTAATGTCGCTACTAAGTCGAATAGACAAAGAAAAGGGCTTTATATTACATATAGTATTGATAAGAATGAACATATTTAATTTTCATTTTAGATTTAAAAATCATATGTGGGCAGCACATAACTTTCCCTACAGACTTATATCCAAGTTCTCTTTGTTTTAATTAAATTGAATTCACTTTTAATCCCATTTTCGTTCTCATTTGGTAACGACTTATTTTCAAAGATAACGTAAGAAAAATACGAAGAAACTAAAATATCTCGAGAACGGCTAGTCCTAGTGCAATATGGTTGGTCTTATTCTTTTCTTCGTTAAAAATTACGTATAAAACGAGCATTTAATGGATATATTTGAGCATATAGAGTTTTTATTTTAAATTTTGACGATTTTTGCCGGCTATTTTACATAAAAAAGTAGGTTATTTTTTTCCGAATCGTACCAAAGTCTAATTAGCATCAGGGTGTCCCACAAGTGACTTATCTACCGAATTTTGTGAAATTCGGTCCATTCGTTTTTCAGCTAGGGTGAATACAAGCTTTTGCAGGCCATTTCGCAAAAATAAAAAATAAATATATATATATATAAAAAAGGCGTGTTCTTTTATCCCGAATCGTGCCCAAAACAAATCAGCAGCAGATTCGCCCACAAGTGACTACTTACCTAGTGGATACAAAATCTGCATTGACAGACAGACACAGACGTCACGCTAAAAATAGTTTTTTCGTATTCTAGTGGTCTCGAAACGTGCAGATCCGTCAAAAACTCGAGTTGCGATTTTCGGCATAATTCCAATACTTTCCTTATACATTGCTATGTATTGCAGGGAAAGTAAAAATCTGATGTGGGCAGCACGTGCAGACTTTCCCTGCAGACTTATTTATATCCACGTTCTCTTTAAATTTAATTCACTTTTAATTCAATTTTCATTCTCACTTACTAACTGGAGTTATTTTCAAAGGTGGCATAGAGAAAATACGAAAAAACTAAAATATCTCAAGAACTAGTCATAGTGTAATGGAGTTGGTCTTATTCTTTTCATCGTTAAAAATTACGTATAAAACAAGCATTTAATGGATCTATTAGAGCTTAGATTTCGACAATTTTTGCGGGCCATTTTGCAAAAAAAAAAGGCAGGTTATTTTTTTCCGAATCGTACCAAAATCTACTCAGCACCAGAGTAATCCACGAGCGACTTATCTACCGAATTTTGTGAAATTCGATCCATTAGTTTTTTAGCTAGATTGGATACATGCTTTCGGGGGCCATTTCGCAAAAAAGGGCGGGTTCTTTTATCCCGATTAGTACCCAAAGAATTTTATTTTCGAGAATATAGAAAATAATAATTATTCCTCAGAGTAAAAATTGGGTATAATTTCAAACTGTGAAATTTTAGAGCCTCATCTGAAGGAGACCCAAAACGGTTATTTAGTTAAAACATTTGAGTGCTAAATACTATCACAATGGATTAATAATACAGAATTAATTCTTATTTATAATAAGAAAGAAAAACTTAAAACTATTGATCATAAAATATGTTATTTTAGAGAAATGTTTAAGCTGAGTAAAAAAATTTAAAAGTTCATTACTGAAAACCTCAAATTATGAATTTTATATTTTGGAGAAGGAGGGGAGCAAATTTTTATAAGAAACTCTGTTTGGAGCAGTTCGGAGCGATGGGAGCAGAATTAACATAACTAAGATCAGTTACAATACTGTCTAGATTAACAATTAAAATTTTTTTTTCAAATTTCGAGGAAAGCTTCTTATCTTTAACTGCGTTTATAATTGGGGCAATTATTTTATCGCGAGAAAAAATTCTACCCGTTACGATAGCAGCAATACTAAAAAACTACTTGGGAAATTAATATACACTGCACTACAATTTTTACTTTCCCTGCAATACATCGTAATGTATAGGGAAAGTATTGGATTTATGTCGAAAATCGCAACTCGAGTTTTCGACGGACCTACACGTTTCGAGACGACCTCTAGAATACGAAAAAACGTTTTAGCGTAACGTGTGTGTCTGTCTGCCTGAATTAAAATAAAGAGATCGTGGATATAAGTCTGCAGAGAAAGTCATGTGCTGCCCACATCAGATTTTTACTTTCCCTGCAATACATGGTAATGTATAGGGAAATTATTGGAATCATACCGAAAATCGCAACTCGAGTTCTCGACGGATCTACACGTTTCGAGATCTCTAGAATACGAAAAAACTTTTTAGCGTAACATGTGTGTCTGTCTGTGCAATGTATGTATCCACTCTAACTCAAAAACTAATGGACCGAATTTCATAAAACTTGGTAGGTAAGTCACTTGGGTGTGACCCTAGTGCTGATTAGTTCTTAGTACGATTCGGTATAAAAAGAACTCGCAGTTTTTTGCGAAATGGCCCACAAAAATTGCCTATATCCACTCCAGCTGAAAAGCTAATGGACCGAATTTCACAAAATTCGGTAAACAAGTCTCTTGTGATGCAGCTGAAAAATAATTTTTTTGCGTATTCCAAAAATCTACTATTAAACCATTGCTGACAAGGATTCCTTTTACACTCGCTGTATATGAACAAAAAAGCATACCCCCCCCCCCCCCCCACACACACACACACACAGCAAACGTATGAAAGTCCAAGGTCAACATATTTGATATTACAGCAATTTCGGGGAGGGGGGGGGGGGGAGCACAAAAATTCGCGGAAGATATCACATTTTCGCGTCGCAAAAGAAACATCTAAAAATTATAGAAATTAAGCAATAGGAAGAAATCTTAATTTCGTGAACATACTTGATATATGCATAAAAATAAACCCCTAAAATTCGGGGAAATTTGAATCACGAAATAATTACTCCCCAATCTATTAATCAATGGAGATTCCAGTGCCGATTGTGATAATCGTTACAAATGTCATTCGAAAATATCTATTCGTTCGTGAGATATCGTGCCTACAGACACAGACATAAAAACGTGCAATTCGAGTTCAAGGATACTCATAACGTGAAAAAATTCGTTGAAAAATCGAAATTCGAATCTCACAATACTTTCTCTGTACATACTATGTATGCATGAAAAGTAACCAGATTTAAATAAATAGCAATTGAAAATGCTAAATACGCAAAAAAAATTATACAAAAAAGCTCGAGTGAATAACTATTTGCACTTTACCGCAAGTAAAAAGAATATATAACACAATAGACAACATAAAAAGTACCAAAATATGGGCCAAGGACAAATATATCGCTTATTATTATTCCCTTCCCCCCACCTAGGAGGGAAGACAAGCCTTAAAACATCGAAGGTCATTTTTACGCACACTACGTAGGAAGCAATCGCCAGGAAAGGTGAATAAAGCAGGGAAATGAAAATTTAAATAAAAAAAAATTAAATACAGTGGGGTAAGGTAGAAAAAACGAAAACATTTTTCGACGGATTTGCAAAAAAAGAAGTAAAAAAAATCTAACTGGAAAAAGGGCGAGGGGATAAAAATGGAAGTATGGAAGTTAAGCGAGTGCATATAACGGTCCCTGTGACATTGAATAAATGCTTCCCTCCAATACCCAATATTAGAAACGACCTTAGTAGTAGAACGACCTTAGTTCCAGAAGTAGTTACCGTGCCGTACGAATGCATAATGTATTTAAATTTAAATGGCGTTTCAGAACAAATTTTAATAGCAAAGGCAGATATTTTTTAAGTACAACGTGAAACATTGACGTCAAATCCGAACTGGCCCCAACAGTTATCCACCGCCCAAACAAATAGGGTTATTATAAAGTATTAGTTTTCTTATTTGATGGAATTTTAGCTGAAATGCAAAAGTAGTCCTCAATCTTACATTTACCACACAATTAGATATTTGCTTTGAAGCAATCAATTAATTCATGTATAGATTATTATAACCTTTGTTTTATTAAAAGACGCAGAATGATCTTAATCAGCAAATGTGCGAATTTTGTTGATATATAGTTTGCTGAGAAGACAAATAGTATACATCTCGTTTATGGAGGATTTAAAACCTTTGTTAATTCCCATAAACCAGATTTAACATATATTTTTACTTTCCCTGCAATACATGGTAATGTATAGGGAAGTATTGGAATCATGCCGAAAATCACAACTCGAGTTTTCGACGGATATACACGTTTCGAGACCTCTAGAATACGAAAAAACTATTTTTATTGTGACGTCTGTGTGTCTGTCTGTGCAGATTTTGTATCCACTCTAATTAGTTGACCGATTTTCATCAAATTTCGTAGGCAAGTCACTTGTGGGCGAATCTAGTGCTGATTTGTTTTGGATACGATTGGGGATAAAAGAACCCGCCTTTTTTTGTGAAATGACCCGCAAAAGCTTGTATCCACTCTAGCTAAAAATCTAATGGACCGAATTTCACAAAATTTGGTAGATAAGTCGCTTGTGAGTCACCCTGGTGCTGATTAGATTTTGGTACGATTCGGAAAAAAAATAACCTGCTTTTTTTTACAAAATGGCCCGCAAAAATCTTCAAAATTTAAAATAAGAAACTACGTACGCTCAAATATATCCATTAAAAGCTTGTTTTATACGTAATTTTTAACGAAGAAAAGAATAAGACCAACCTCATTACACTAGGACTAGCCGTTCTCGAGATATTTTAGTTTTTTCGTATTTCTCTAGGCCACCTTTGAAAATAAGTGCAGTTACCAAATGAGAACGAAAATTGAATTAAAAGTGAATTTTTTAATTTAATTAAAATAAAGAGAATGTGGATATAAGTCTGCAAGGAAAGTCATGTGCTGCCCACATCAGATTTTTATTTTCCCTGCAATACATGGTAATGTATAGGGAAAGTATTGGAATCATGTCGAAAATCGCAACTCGAGTTTTCGACGGATCTACACGTTTCGAGACCTCTAGAATACGAAAAAACTATTTTTAGCGTGACGTCTGTGTGTGTGTCTGTCTGTGCAGATTTTGTATTCACTCTTAGTTGACCGAATTTCATAAAATTTGGTAGGTAAATCACCTGTGGGCGAATCAGGTGCTGATTAGTTTTGGGTACGATTCGGGATAAAAGAACCCGCCTTTTTTTTTTTTTTTTTTTTGCGAATGGCCCGCAAAAGCTTGTATCCATTCTAGCTGAAAATCTAATAGACCGAATTTCACAAAATTTGGTAGACAGTCGCTTATAGGTCACCCTGGTGCTGATTAGATTTTGGTACGATTCGGAAAAAAATAACCTGCCTTTTTTGCAAAATGGCCCGCAAAAATCGACAGAATCTAAAATAAAAAAACTATGGATGCTGAACTATATCCATTAAATGCTTGTTTCATACGTTGTTTTTAACGAAGAAAAGTATAAAACCAATCCCATTACACTACGACAAGCCGTTCTCGAGATATTCGTTTTTCCTCTACTCCACCTTTGAAAATGAGTCCAGTTACCAAATGAAAGCAAAAATTCAATTAATAGTGAATTAAATTTAATTAAAATAAAGAGAATGTGTATATAAGTCTGCAGGGAAAGTCATGTGCTGCCCACATCAGATTTTTTAAATTGTTCCCACTTTACAAATTGATATGTTTTATTTCAAAATAACATAGATGCTTTTAAATTTTAAAATTTTTGTTTAATATTCAAGGTCAAGAGTTTAGTGACAGGGTGGCCACTCTTTGGACATATTGAAATTCCCTGACTTTTCCCGGTTTTCCAGATGAATTGAAAAGAAATTCCAGACCAGTAATTTTAACATAAAACGTGCGCACGCCCGTCCCTATTTAGTTACAAATTTGATTAAAGAATCTTAACAATTTAACTCCACTATACAAAAAAGTTATATTAAATAAATCAGGAGAAAAAAATACACATGTTTTTTTTGTTTTTACAAATGGATTCGGACATTTTTAATAAAAAATTCACGTAAATGCAGTAAAATTGGACTACTGAAATATTTAAAAGAATTTAATAGTTTTCACTGAAGACAATAAAAAGAAATAGTCTAAACTGATGTCTATAAATATGGGCATTGCAAATTGCTCACAATGACAGAGATCATTAAAGATATGCAATAACTACACTACAACAAGCCACAGCCATTGAATAAATGTCAATTCAGCAACGTGGAAAGAATGTCATTAAAATAGAAAAAATATAGTAAAATGTATATAATATACAGAGATGCCAACCTCTGCAAGGGGTCATCCGTAGAAAAATCAGGAGTTTTCAGTAAACCCGCATTGACCATCAGTAAGATTTTACGTATATTGACAATATATATTTTAAAACCTTAGAATAAGTTCAAAATGTAGTTTTGCTAACTTAACTGAGTTAATTATAACAGCACTATGTGAAAATAATTAGGAAATTAACCTTTATAATTAACCAAAATATGAAAATAAGCTAGTTTAGTCATGTTAATGTACAACAATAGGGAGATAGAGATCAATGGAACAAGATAATTTCGTACTTTCGGCAACGTCCGAGGATGGGGGGGACTGAATTTCGCGATCGTACTATTTATATGAAAATAATTAAAATATTACTTTATAATCAACCAAAATATGAAAATATGTTAGTTTAGTCAAATTAATGTACAAAAATAGGGAGATGGAGATTGATGGAAAAGGATAATGAGGAATTTGCACACGTGGGGAAAATGCTGAATTTTATATTTTCCTAGTAATTTTAGGCTTACAATTTTCAAGTATGTCACATTAAATGTCAAAATGATTTTGAGTAAATTAAGAATCAAAGTTTAAATAAGCGAAAAATGACGCGATGTCATGTGATCTTGAAACGCTACGTGATTGACTCTGACATCACTGTGCATGAAGTATCAGTGTTTACGTTTTAAAAACAACGCTAGATCAATTCGTTTCTTCGCATTCATAGTTTAGAAATCATTTTTTGAGCCGTAAATTTTATAATCTTTTTTAATTTTACCGTATATTTTAATTGTATAGCCCATCCATTTCATTTTGTTTAAGATGTCGATTTTTCTGGGATTTGTCAAAGGACAATCCGATAATCTTCTTAAAATTGACGCTATATGTATGTTTTCGTTTTTGGAACGAATCCCAATTTTAATGGAGCAGAAATGCGAGAAGTTAAAACTAAGAGGTATGTATGATCTTCATTAATATTGATAAATAAATCTAAAACTAATTCAAATGAATGAATAATTAATTATTTTACATTTAAAACTTTAATTTTGATTGCACGTGGAAATAGCCGCACACTACAATATCCTATTCTGCTTTTAAGCTGATAATTGACTTTTTATAGTAGTTTATATTGTAGTTTGAAATTATGTAAAGACAAATAAAGCATGCCTGAAATACTCAAGAAATTTAAATACAATACAAACTACAAAAAAACCAAATTTAAATGATATAGTCTGATTTGTGAGGTTTTATTGCCAATAATTCTCCATATCTTCCTTTAACTGAAATATAGAGAGGCATCAAGAAACAGTTCTAAAAAAACAGTTACATTTATAGTTTGATTTAATGTCTCCCAAAGTTATAAGGATTTATCGAAACTTAAAAAAAATTTCATAGAATATTCTGTAATATGTCAAATTATATTATTTTGATATAATTGGAAGAATAAAAGCATTATAAGAGATAGTTTATTTAATTTTTCGTCTCCCCCCCCCCCCCCCTAAAAAAAAGGAATATTTTATTTCGCAGATGAAGGGGGGGGGGGGACACTGGGATTTTGTGTTCTGTATATGGGGACAAAAGTTGATAGAACCATTACTGTATAAACACTCCATAAGTTGAAGATATAATGCATTTATACTGACAAATAATAGTTAAAATAGTATATATATATATATCAGTAGTATATATATACCAGATAAATATTGATAAGATATATTTTTATTTCACAAATGAGGGTTGCACAACTTATGATCACAACTTATTTGTTACACAAGGAATGACAGCCATTTATTATTATAAATTACTATATAATGTTAACATTTCTATTTATACAATAGATATCATCAAAAAGAAATAATTATAAATTAATGTGCCATTGTTTATTTCAATAAATTGTTTGGCTTAATAACGGGTGGGGCAAAAACGCTGGCGTCATTTTAAGATATTTATTACTGCCACCTCTTCCCCCTCCCTCCGGCAGATTCTAGCGCCACCCCTATTTAATAAATTGTGAGATATTTTTAAGGTTTGATTCTATGTTTTTAAAACTTATTATTTTGAGATACAAGCTAGAGTATGTTTTATTGTTCAATCCCTAACTTGACCACAAAATTCTTTAATTTATAATTACTATTTACACACACAGGATTATTTATAGTTTATTATTGATCCAAGCAAGATCGTATCCAGGATTTGATTTCGGGGGGGGGGGGGGGGGGGGGGTTAACCCCACATTTCATATCTTGGTGGATCTTTACCTTTTTAATGTTAACTTTTTCATTTTGGAGGGTTTGAACCCCCGAAAAAAACCCTTGGTTACGGCCATAAATCCAAGTAAATAATATTTAAACAGAAGCAAATGTTTACTACCGAAAAATGATCTTCACAACACCAAAGAGATGTTTTATTCGATAATTTTGGATTTTTCTGCTCGTCCCTTTTCATTGCTTTAGTCCATGTTTTTCGTTTAATTGGATCTTTTGGAACATTTAAGGGTGAGCGTCAGTAAATTTTCTGCCCTATCCGCGCTTTGTTAACTTTCGCGGCACACATATTTCGCCGAAATTCTGCTCAAACAGTAGATTATATTAAAACTAAATTTAATACCCAATAAAACATAGAATATATGTTTTATTTTAATTTAAAATATTTTTGGTGCTGCCATCTGTTGTCGTAATTTAATTCATACCGACTATTTTTATTTTTTAATGAACATTTTTAAATGTCTATTCCTTCTAATACGTTATTAAATACAACAACAGATCATATATAATGCCATAATCACTGAAACGTAATTGAACTTGGATTTGAAGACAAAGGAACTTGAAGACAAAACTGCAGTCCTCAGTGATGTACATTCAGATCCCTTATCAAATTTATAGAATGATAAATTACCTTTCCGTGATTGTGACATTATTATATATGATCTGTTGTTGTATTTAACACTGTATTAGAAGGAATAGATATTTAAAAATGTTCATTAAAAAATAAAAATAATCGGTATGAATTAAATTACGACAACAGATGGCAGCACCAAAAATATTTTGGATTAAAATAAAAAATATATTCTTTGTTTTTGGGGGCATTAAATTTAGTTTTAATATAATCTAAGCATTGCATTTTATCTTTCAAAAAATATTTCGCAACTGTTTGAGCAGAATTTCGGCGAAATATGTGTGCCGCGAAAGTTAACAAAGCGCGGATAGGGCAGAAAATTTACTGACGCTCACCCTTAAAAACAGCTATCAACAGAATTAACCGTTGTATTTGTGCAGCAAAGTACTAAACAGTACTTGTAGGTCGGTTTTAGAATCTCACTCATTCTAAAAATATGATAAATTAAATATTTTGTCGGAGAATCAAGTGAGCACCTATCGGAATCCACAGTAAACAGTGTATTGCGCTCTTTGTTTACATGCATAGTGACGTCACAAGAGCAGCCATTACAGAAACAGCGTTTTCGCGCCGGATTGCTAAGTGCGAGTTTAAACGTTTTTATATAAACTATCTAAGTTCAAAAATTAAATAATATACATACTATCATTCATGATTTTTTCTCTACTACACGATAAAAATAAATAAAAAAAAAAACGCGAAAATTCCTCATTGCGCCCTCTCTGAAAAAAAAACTGAATTTCACGATCGTACTATTTATGTGAAGATATTTAAAAAATTAGCCTTTATAATCAACCAAAATATGAAAAGAAACTAGTTTAGTCAAGGTAATGTGCTACAATAGGGAGATGGAGATCGATGGAAAAGGATAATTGCGTACTCTCGGCAACGCCCGCAAAAAAAAAAACAAAAAAACTCAATTTCGCGATCGTACTATTTATGTGAAAATAATTAAAAAATTTGCCTTTATAATCAACCAAAATATGAAAATAAGCTAGTTTTAGTCAAATTAACGTGCAATAATAAGGGGATGGAGATGGATGGAAAAAGACAAGTGTACTCTCAGGAAAGCCCGAAAAGGACTGAATTGCGCAACCCTATAATTTAAAGAAATTTAATTTTTTTAGTAAAATATTTCTTTATTTTTACGGGCACTATAACAATAAATTAGGTCTATTGTTCTGATATGAAATGCTTAGAAGAAGAAAATGGATGCAAACTGATAATTTTGAACTCTCAGCACAGCAGGGAATATGAACTGAATGGTAGGATGCATGGATTTCACGGGATTTCCCGTAGTTTTGGGAGTAATGTCCGTAAAACCGTAAGATAAAGTAAAAATCTGTACAAACTACAGAAAATCCGTACAAGTTGGCATCTCTGTACTTTGCGACATTTGTCCCAAATGGCGCACAAACTCCGCATTTTTGCTTTTATACGGAATTAAATGGACAACCTTTAAACATGGCAACCTTTATTTAGCGGTTACGAGTACAGTGTAATACTTCGAAAATGGCGTACAAACTGGGCAGTTCTGTTTTTATATGGACAACTAGTAAAAAAAAAAAATTCCAGAATTTTCACAAAATTCCCTGACTTTTCCCGGTTTCCAGGTTGAGTGGCCACCCTGAGTGACCTTCAGAATAAAAATAAATATTTTTTTCTGTATTTTCTCCTCCTCACCAAATTATTATAATACTTACAAAATGCTTTAAACTGACACAAATCTGATGTTTCTAACTCATAAGATTATGAGATACGATTTAATTCATTCTTGGGAGAAAAAAAAAATTAAGATCGTATATTTCTGGGGATGACATTTTTTAATAAAAATAAAATAGCTGATCTGAACGATATCAGTCAACAAAATAGAAAACAAGACAATTCTTTCAACCTAGCTGCGTGTAAATCTCGTAAATTTTGTTACCCAGTTTCTTGAGCCAATAAGAAATTCTAATAAATGACTTACAGATTAACAAAATTCTATATTTTTGGAAAACAGTAACACAGATGATTGCTTTTTTACAACTCGGTGTATCAAAAATCAATTTATTGTTACTAGTAGCGCATACCAAATTTCATAGAAATTGCTTGATTCTATCGAAAATCATATTCTGTGGGAAAATGTTTAAATGTATCTCGAGAACGACTCGCATTTACGATGGATTGATAATAGTCAGCATGTGTAATTTATAATTTTTCCATTTTAAACACACAAAAGGTTCAATATATTAAAAACGGAACTTATCGTTGTTCTACAGAATGCTTCAGCATAGTTGCCCTCGCATTTTGCGTCTCCTTGGATTTATACACATACTTCCAATTTGAAAGTTTGTTTAAATGAAATGTAAAATTATTTCTAAAAAAAATTTTTAGGTCTAACTTTTTATACGGTTCCTTAAGGGAAAAAAAAAGTTGCACTATACAAAAACTATTCTAAAAGGGGGGCGGTAAAAATATCTGCAATAGTTATGAAGATATTTACAATAGAAGTAGAAGTAACGTAAAAGAATACCAAAACAGGGGAAATTGGAATAGGATTTTCCCTCGATTGCCGTCTCGTGTTACAGGGGCGGACTTCAAATTGAAACCAGACTTTGCATAAAACATAGCTCACCCCTGCATTGATGGGGGGGGGGGGGGGGGGGGGGGGAGATTCCGATTTTAGTAAGCAATAACTCGTGTCGAATACTGTAGATAATTATCTCGTTTTTTTATTACTTTCTCATATTATACAATATAGTATAAAGAAAGCATTGTTTTCACGAAAATTTGAGATTTTTATGCCAATATACTTTAAGACTTTCTAAGCACGTTCCGCCTATTTTTTGAGTAATGGCCATCTGTTTGTGGTCGATTTCTTGTGTGCACGATAGCTGCCACAAATAACGGATTTTCACACAACTTTATATCCGGCTGTTATCGAAACTAGATAGAATTTTTTCACATTCGAGCGTAAACTTCGAAATTTATTCTAGATTATATTTCTTAACATAGAAGCATAGGACAAAATTTGACAAAGGGGCTCTTTATGGCTCGATAAACATGAAACTGAACAGCTTCAATCATTGTAGTGAAAAATAGACGCGATACAATTTGTGTGACGACATTAACCCCATCCACGGCGAAAATTCCCCCTTGAGGAGGTATATTGTCAAACTTTGTATCACATCGAAAAAAACTTTAAGCCCTTTAAAAGGAAGGGTAACATCAACATGGTATAACTGATCATTTTGACCGACGTTACAGATTATTCTAAAATTTTCTCTAAGATTTTGCAGCTTCCCCCCCCCCTCTCTCTCTTATAAAAAATACTTTAGATTCTGGTTTGAGAGCGTCGAGTTGGGCCATATCCCAGTTAATTCCCCCTTCCCCGAGACTAGTGAAACGCTGCTAACTTATACAGCGCAATATTTTTTAACCAATTTATTTTCCCCCAATGGACCCTATAAAAATTTGTATCTTCTGAAAATACCGAGCACAGACCCAGAAAAAAAAAATGTATATAAGAATTTAGCATTTAATATGAAACTTTCAAATTAGAAGTATGCGTCTAAAACTAATTGCCGTCGCACGAAAACCGGGGGTGGGGTGGGGGGGGGGGGGGGGGTTCAACCATGCTGAATGAAATACCCTGTATATACGTAATTCGCTTTAGAACAAATAAAATGTATGTACCAAATGGCTATTTCTGTAACATTCTATCGGCTACTTCTTGGATTTGAAAAATAAATTTTTGGGAAACGGTTCTTCCTCGGATCCAAATTCCGAAAATCGTCATGCCTGACAGTTTATTACAGACAGATTTTCATATAAATCGTTTCACTTGTTCGATAGATATTGTGCATACAGATATCATTGAAAATTGCCGTCAAATCGATTTGTATTCACGGATCCTCAAAACGTGTAGAGTGGTGTTTAGGCACCATCAGAGTACTATTTACACTATGTATTTTAGGAGAAAAATAAAAAAATGTAATTTGCACACTTTTACGAGATTAAGACAGTCTTGAAAAATTATTAAAATGGGCCATATAATCATTTCTGCAATGTATAAGATAGAATAAACAAGAAATCGTATATGGTGTGACTCAGAGTACTGAACTTTCCAAAGCAGGACTGAAAAGACAGCAGTGCAAAATAAACAGATACCCAATGGAATGCACCTGCGACTTCTTCAGAAAAGGGAAAGTAGAGGGAGAAAAGAATATATCCAGTCTTCTTTGGTTTTGTCGTTTTCCACAGATCATGAAAATTTAGCACATAACATAATTGCTTCTGGATTTGATGCTGGGTCTAGTCAAGTCAATCCATGTAAATCATTCCGAGTGTGACAAGAATTGGCCACACTGGTGTTATGCCAATCTTCGATCCCCAGGTCGTCCATAAGGTAGGGGGGGGGGGGGAGATAAAAAATTTACAAAACTTCTCTGAAGACAGCAGGCACATGCTAGTAGGTGATGACAATTGTTTCAAGGGCATTACAAGGGATTATAACAGGACTCCTCTGAACAGGAACTTTACAAGTGAAGTGAAAACCAGAATTTAACACCGGAGTCTTTTCTTTTGAGAACCAGACGGAGTAAATACACACACAGACTTTTCCATGACGTGAACATATGGTTGCCAAAATTCCGAAGTTCGAAGAAGGGTTCCCAGATTTGGCGATTTATCCCCAATTTGGCGGCATTTCGCAACTTTCCGAATCTTTAAGAAGCACCTCGAAATAACGAATATTCAACGTGATTTGAGAGATTTCCAGAAGTTTCTTTGCCGAGTCTATAAAAGGAATCATCACTCTGCATAACTAATTCAACTTAATTTATATCCATTAGGTAGTAAGACCATTAAGTAGTATCCATTAGGTGAGTTAGAGTGGACACATACATTGCACACACACACAGAGAGACAGACAGACATGCACACACACACACACACAGACGTCAAGCTAAAAATAGTTTTTCGTATTCTAGAAGTCCCGAAACTCGTAAATCCGTCAAAATTCTTGCAAAAATTATCAAAACTTCAAAATTCCATACTTTCTTCACAGTTGAAGAAGATTTTTAGTTTAATGATTTTAAATCTAATAATGTTCTAAATTGCTAAAATGTCACGCCCTTTTGCGATTTTTTCCCTCCGCTCACCTTTTCTTCCCTAAAAGCAAGTACGGCAGAGAGAGATATACATTACATTGGGTAGCAGGGAGATGTTTGTTGCTTATTTCCGGTCATTATTGCACTATTTCGTACAGTCACACATACATGAATGCATTGTTCACATTCCATTTAAATAGTGTACTAAAACAAATATTTTATGTATTCGCCGTTTGTAAATCAATCCACATTTAAATTATGACATCTAAACTAGGTGATACACGAGTAATTTTATAATAAAGATATATACTTACTACTAAATTGAACAAAATAGTGATGCTTATGAAAATAGAAATTAATTATACAATATAATATAAATAAAAATCACCATATTTATACTATAGAATGAAGCTATATCATTTTAATGCTTGAAATGAAATTAAGTTACTTGCTTTGAATGACATTGCATTTGATTGGATGTTCTGACCCTCAGAGTAAGCAGTAAACAATTGCTCATTTCATTTAATATGCTTTCCATTGAGCATAAGATGTCAACTCAACAAATAATGATATCACCATAAAATGTTATATTTAGAAAAAATGCAATAATCTAGAACTTGCTGTACAATTTTAAAGTGTGGTAAGCATTTACTTCAGTTGTATTATATAGAGAGCTCAGTAGGTATATCATCACATAATGCAAAATATCTGAGGTAGTGTACCCAATTTATCAACCGTTCGATTGCTAAGATTCTCCAAAAAGAAAAATAAACTATCTTTTCACAGTGGAACCAAATCTGTTAAACCTATATAAGACGATGAGCTAGCTCCCCATCTTTTATAAAAAAAACAAAAAAAAAAACGTGGAAATTTTCCACCGACGTTGGGAAAATTAACAAATTCTTTCTTGCTGCAATTTCTTAATGTAATAAAGCATATTCAAATAAATTTTAAAATGTAATTAAGCAAATACATAATTAATGCTCGTTTTTAAATCAAACTCGAATACATACTTAAATATGTAAAATTTGTTTATTTATGTTATTTTACTTCATAATGTAAACAAACCATTCGAAACGTATACAGCACTTATAGAAGAAAAATATAACTTCCTTCAGATCAACGGGCAATTTCGTCCATTACCGGATTTACAAGATATGTACCAGGGGTCCTATCCCAAGACGGTCGATCGATAGAGGGCGCTCCTATAGGAGAGCAGTAAACTATTACAAATGCAATAGTGTCTGTGGCTCCGCTATAGGATCGCCCTTTATCGATCGATACAGAAGGTTGGCATCAAACAAGAAAGCTTGGAATGGTGTTTCAGAAACAAGTGCACGTTAAAAATCTAAATCTAATCAGTGAATTGAAAAGAACTTACCGTAATCCTCCGACAGAGTACACATGACGTTGATGACACGGGCGACATTGTCCGAATTGCTCTGGACTACTCGCAATGTCTCAAGAAGGTTACGTATCACCACTTGCCTGCAAGAAAGAAAAAACAAATGAAGCAACTTAATGCAAGAATAAATCATGTAATACAATGTAACTATTTATCATGACCTGAAGTTCTACATTTATAATTTTCTAAAAATCACTTCCAAAGCCTTTTTTATTGTACATTGTTTCTTTACGCTTAGGAAATCAGATAAAACTCTTAAAATTAAAATAATAATGCAGAATTTTAATCAAACCAATTGCATCCAGAGCACGTTTGAAGCATACCCATACTCAAATCGAATGTTTTTGAGGCGATGTCTGTGTGTCAGTAGATACGCTATTTAGTATGACTATTAGAATTGGTAAATACTGGAGCTCTATTGATTTTAAACGTAATCCAAATGTTCGGAAGACTTATAAATATACAAATAAAATTTTGAAAAAATCATTAAAAAGTTAGAAACTTTAATGTTACATTTTCATTTCTTATGTAATTTTTTTATTACAAAACAAATGGCAAACTTTAGCACGGTAACATAAACCGTTCTCAAGATATTGCACGTTTTCCAAATAAATTAAAAAAAAAAAAAGTCTAATATACATATATAGCTACAAATAAGAAAAGCCCTTTTATCCTGTTACGCTTGGCGATAAAGTTGCCGAAAATATCACCAAAATTGCTAAATTAACAAAAAGGATCCCAAATTTATGAATGTGTTAAAACATTTTATTACATGGACTATAATTGTATTGTGAATGCTATCAATATTGATAACTGTTAAGTTAGATTTGCACGAAATCTATATGTAAAAAACAGTATTCTGGAGTTCTACGTTTCGCATAACATTAGATACTGAAAACGAAGCTGGTTCTTGGACTCATTTCTAACTTATTTACAATGGATATTAGAATTATAACACCTTTTGTAATGTGGCTGAAATTATGATGTAACCTTGAAGCTTCACGTGGTGTATGACATCAGAAACCAAAAGTGAGACCATAATGTAATTTTATTTCTTATTTTATAAATTCTTATTTGAGATACCAAGCAAAGTGCAAAACTTATTTCGTTAACATCTTTAACATTCAAAATCTTTGAAGCTTTTTCCAACAAAAGTAGGAAAATTTCTTGCGTGTTTTTTTGTTTATTATTTATAGTGCAGAATGCCCGCGGCTCTCACTAGTATAAGTAAACAGGATGCTTAATTTCATGCACTCCCCGTCGATCACAATACTTTTAAAAAAAAAAAAATTCTGCTGTCACTGATAAAAATTTCTTTAAATACGAGGGAAATTGACATATTTTGGATCTTTGTGATTTGTAAATATTTGGTAGTGTTTTGACAATATTTTATGAGAATGATCGCAAATGAGAAAAGGTTAGCTTTTTAGGAGTAGAGACTTTTATAAATGAATCATTAAAAAAAGGGGGAGTTTTTCTGATCGGAAGATTGGGCAGTGTTATGGATATAATTGCAATCAAAAATGAAATGTTACACAAAAAGGCTCTGCCGTCCATCTTGCTGCTCCAAGTCCTCTGGACGAGCCGGACGGCCTGGGGCTTTCACAAAAAGGCTCTGCGATACTCAATTTTGAAAACAAACATTAAGGAGATTTTAATAGCATATCAAATTTTTTAAAAAAAGTTTATAGATTAAAGCTCAAACCCTCTACTTTATATCAGCATTACTTTCCCAAAGAAAAATCAATTAACGACGCATGTGCAGCTGCTTAAATGACAAATTTCTTTAAATAATTACAATATACAATCAAGTGCTATATATTAAAAGTATCCGGAAAAACTAACATTCGTATCAGTTTTGTAGCAGATAAATCAAAAGTTTAGTGACTTTAAATGAATTTCCACTGCTACAAAGGATTCGATTAACTTACAATAATTTATATAAAAATTCTGCATAAGAATAAACACATTTTCATTAACTAATGTTTACCTTATTTATTGTTTAACATATTACTGATAAAAAAAAATATGTCTATATAATATGCCCTGAACTAAAACTGACTGAATAAGTATGGTTTATGTGATCAACTCCGCGTATCACAGCTTTAAGATTATGGGGGGGGGGGGGGGGGGGGGGGGAATATATTTCGAAAAATTCAAATTTCGGGCGACCATGCAAAGGAATAATTAAACAATTCAAAACACCCTTTCAAAATGATGGAGTAATTTCACTCGAACCAAAATCTTGGTTTTGGTCTCATTCAAGCCGTTTGTTTCCAGATTAATGAAACATATCAAAAATTCCAATTAGGTGTGATGATACAAAGGGATTAAAAAAGAACTTTCAACATTTTGGCTTTTTTTTTTTAATTGAAACAGTTTTTATATTCAGAACTTTTATTAAGTGTGTAGATGTCACATTAGGCTACTAGCCATTATGAAAGGTCTAAGTCAGGGTGGAATGGCTATTTTAACACAAATTCAGTGTAATAATCCTTTCAAAACCTGAAATTTAAATATAAAAAGACCTTTAGATTCAAAGCACTGCATGAGAATCCTAACAAATCTTTCATAATCATTTTTTACATCATTATAAAATTAACCAAAATATGAAAATAAGCAAGTTTAGTCCTCTGCTTTCTCAATTGGAGATACTCAAAATGGAGACAGATGGAAAAAAGATGCTTGTGGACTCAGTAATTCACCAAGATACAAAATGAATTGCAAAAACTATTTCAAATTACTTAATTTAGTAAAATATTTATCCTTTTATACCGGCGCACTATAAAACTAACCTGATGATGGATGATATTTGAAATGAGTCACTTTAAAAATATAGGAGTAACTTATGCATGTATTGCACATAAGTAGGAGCCCTGGGGACGAAAAAATGTGTCATAAAGCTGCCCACATCAGATTTTCCGTGAAACAAATACTTATTATTTTCCTTATATACATATAATGTATAAGGAAAGTATTGTGACGGGGTCGAAAATTCGAATTCGAGTTTTCGACGGGTGATCACGTTT
Organism: Amaurobius ferox; assembly: GCA_951213105.1. Taxonomy (NCBI): domain Eukaryota; kingdom Metazoa; phylum Arthropoda; class Arachnida; order Araneae; family Amaurobiidae; genus Amaurobius; species Amaurobius ferox. The sequence goes on along the minus strand of OX578150.1, from coordinate 7,999,108 downwards.
CAAGCATCCCTAAACACGAATCAGACATTTTTGAGATGATGTGTGTGTGTCAGTGAGTCTGTGGAGACGATAATAGACGAACGAATGAACCAATTCGAACGAAATTTGGTACAAAAATTACAATCCATGAATACTGGAATCCTATTGCTCTTATACGCAATCGCATGTTCAGAACCCCCCCTAAATTTTCGAGTGAAATATTGGAAAAATCCTCAAAAAATCAAAACCTTTAATAAAGTTACGAAAAGTCTTTTCTTATGTAATTTTATATTAGGAAACTATTAACACAAATTTTAGAACGCTAGCATGAACCGTTCTCGAGATATTGTACATTTTTCAAAAAAATTATCAAAAAATCATAAAATTAATCGGATCTAGCTAGTTCCATTCATAAGAAAATATACTTTAGGTAATACATGTATTTGGACGCCAATAGTAAGTTGCTGCTACAAGAATAACTTATTTCTCAGTCCATAACGCTTGGCGAGATTTTGGCGGAATGTCGCCAACTTGGCGACTTTTTTAAATGTTGCCAAATTGATAAAAATGAAGCTAAATCAATGAAAATGGCGACTAGATGATGAAGCAATTATTAAAGTATTTTAATATACAGACTATATCGCTTGAGGATGCTATCAATATTGATGATTGTTTAGAGTTGCGCGAAGTATAAGTGAATTAAGTATTTTGAAATAGTTTTATATGTCATCCTGAAAATCGCCCAATGTACCAATTCAACGATAAAAACACAGCGCCGTGGATCTTATACATTATTCTTTTATTGTAAAACTAGTAAATCCATTGCATTATACAAGGAAAGTTATGTGCTGCCCACATCAGATTATTTTTTTTTTAATTGGACTTGCTTTTGAGAATCCATTTTTATTGGCTCTGACATTTTGAGAAAAACTGAACTGGATGAAAAGATATAGCAATTGAAGGTTGTATATTATAACTTAAATGATATCGGGCAAATGTTAAATTCGAAAAAATATTTATTAAATATTCGAAAAATATTTATATGTTTCAATCTCATTAAGATGCTTGACCCCTTTAATCCCCAGCTGAGATCACTACCTAGACATAACTTCCCCTTCCGTGTTTTGACGTGACTTACTCAGCGTAAATACACACTTAGTGAAAATATCATTAATGAGGAACGTAAGGGTAACAGTCCAAATAATTATATTTGGAAATATGGGTTTTAGAGCAAAATTTCTTATAATGAGCAAAAATTTTTTTTGTAAAGAAAAGAAACTTCTAATAAGGAAAGTGTACTACACTAATCAATATCATTTGTCTTTTTCTACTTTATTTCTTTTAAGGAGAGGTGGGAGGTGTTTTTTTTTTTTTCTACATTTGATTCCGCTAATAAAATTCGGATTTGAGGGGGGGGGGGGGGCATAGTAATCTTTAATATTTCGATAGTATTCCTCATAGTCAGTAGTTTGTCCATTTCCCTTTGCATTTAGGAATTGGAACGGCGAAAATAAGGAGTCTTAAGGACCCTTAAAAACAAAAATTTAAGGCGTTTTTAGTAACCGAGTGTACATTGCTGCGATTTTGCTTATATTATTAGAACAGGGAATTGGAGTTGGATTTCTACCAAGACTGTGGAAAAAACGGTAAGAAAAAAGGATCGGGAAAATATGAAACCCCTTGACCACTTCGTTAAGAAAATTTTTGGTTCCAACAGTTTGCAATCTGATCGTCATTTTTAAACGGGAGACAAATTTTTCCTACTTTTATTGTAATTTCTGGCTTGTGATATCTGTAAGAAAAATTTGAACTTTTTGTACACATTTTTTAAGGTCCTTAAAAAACGAAATTATGAATAGAGTCATTTTTAAGGACCGCAAGCACCCTCTATTTTAAAATTGTTTCGTCGTCGAAAGAGTAAAGATAACGAATTTTGTTTCTGAGTACATTTTGGGGTGCGCGTACCAATTTGCAAAACACTGACTTAGGTGTTGCCATGTCTTATATCACGTTTCTTAAAAAAGGCTTCATATGACATCCCAATCTTTGAAGGAAACAAACTACGTCTATTTCTTTTCAGATCCGGCATTTTGTTTTATCTGATCCCAAGTAAATAACCACGGGCACAGGAAGGGCCGACATTACGCATATTTTGGAGATCAAGTACTTAGGTTTCCTCCACCCGTAGCTGCTCACTCATCCGTCCCAGAAAACGGCTGGGATGTTCCACGGAGCTTGCAAATAGGAAGCGTTCATCGAACTTGGCAGAGAAAGAAACGAGCATTATAATGGGTGCCATTGATTCGGTACTTCTACAATTATGCTTATGGTGATTCAAATGTGTATCGAATTGTCCAGAGGTTCCAAAACGGTGGTCCGCAGATTCCTGCAAGAATGTTGGCAGTAAAATTAAACCTTACACAGAAACAGAATTACGTAGATGATTATTTTTCAATGTTGCTTAGCAACGGAATTAAATTATGTGTTTATTTGGCACATTATTTTTATTTTACTTATACGATTTATTAATAAAGAAATTGGCGATAGAAAATGTATGTACCCGTCGTTACCCGGGAGTAGCAGGGTAGTGAAGTTACGGTCGGAAAGTCCACATATGTGTAGTAATGTTTTCCACATATGAAGTATAAAAGAAAAATATTGAAAATAACAAAAAGTGTTCTTAAAATTTAAATTTTTGTATTATTTCACTACAAAAATTCATTTATTTTTTTATGTTTATCATAAAATGCTTATTATATTATTAAACAATTAGGGGCGGATTTTATGCTTTACACATCTTGACATTTAACAGTAATCTGATTAACATAATATTTTTACATAATATATTACTGCACATCTTTGGGTTCACTGAATATAATCGCATATATCGGATTTATTGCAAAAAATCGCACACATTTCAGTGTTTCTGTAAGTTTCCATTTTTTATCTGAGTAATGCTAAAGACTCTACAACACTTTATTCCACTTTTTGCTTTCCCTTGCCAAATCGCAGTGTACGTTCTGCCAGGTGAAGGGGCTTTGAATATGTAATTTGTCGATGAAATATTTCTATTAATAAGTTTCTACCTTTTTTGTGTGCCGTATAGGTTAGTATGTTGATCTGAAAAGTCAGGACAGTACATTAACTATGTGAAAACTGACATTTAAAATTAATAAATCAATCAGAATTGTTACCGTTTTATCAATCGCCAAACTGCCTTTGTATTTGATAAGGGATTGGTACCTCATCGAGTACTATAAAAGTTAAGATAAACTCTGTTTCATTAACATAGAAATAGAAATATCATAAATTAATTTTTCAGCGATAAGCCAAAACAACCACATATTTAAAATTATTTACTGGTATTTAAATTAAAGCTAAAACACGTTTAGCCTCGGTTTTTGCCGCGGATGGTCGAAGAGTCAACAACAGGTGGTTGTGAAATCCAGCGACCTTCATTATTCTGATAAATTATGTGTTTTAAAAAGTTGGCCTTCAGTCCAGGAATACGGGTGATCGTCTTCTCTGGTTTGTGAAGAGTTCCGAGTGTAAATGTTTATTATTATTATTGAGAACTTCTTAATTTGTTATTAGGAACGTAATTAATTTATCTATTTCAAAACATTTAATATTTTGGCATTCTTAAAATACACTGGCGAGAACACAGTTGTGTCAAGCAACCGTAAAGTATAAAACAGGGAAGGGCGGAATTAAAAATTATATACTTTTTATGTCTATTTTCGTTATATCGTCCCTCGCCTTTAATTCGTTTAGTTTTTAGGACTTTTTCTTTCCCGCTGGTTTTTACCAAACGTAGATGCTAAAAAGTAGGTGCATATTTTTTTTTTCCTGGAGGGGAAAAAAATTGGTAAAATGGAAGCATTTATCGAAAAGTAATGCGTAAAAAAGTCACTTTACAAAAATATTGTAAATCAAATTATTTTAAAAAAGTACAAAAATTCTTATTCTTAGCATCTATGCTCGGTCGAAAGCCCAGAACGACCGACTCATCCGTGGACGTGAGCAGGACGTGAGCATCTATGCTCGGTAAAAAACATGGCGGAAAAATAAAATTCTCAAAACCAAACGATCTAGAGGTTAGGAATTATTTTCCATAAGTTAACATGGAGAAAATTAGACATACAGAGTGGGACCCCCCTCCCCTCTCTCTCCGAAGGGTTAATAACGTCACGAACACAAAAATTGTATCGCCGCTATTTTTCACAATTATTGAAACTATGGAGTTTCGGGATCATTGAGCCATAAATAACCCCCTTTTGTGCATGATTATGTAAAATTTTGTCCTATGCCGTCATGTTATAAAAAATGTATTATTTCATGAAAATTTTACAATACTCAATACTACGAGAAAGTAAAAAGCCTCAAATAACTAAGAACACATTTTCTTCACATCAGTCTCTTTGAAGAAATTCCCACGAGAAAACTGAAGAGTATTTTTTTTTTTTTTCTAGGAAAAATTGCATCAGGTGACAGAAACTTCGGCTCTGATGAATAGAATAAACCTCAACCGCAAAACCTGCAAGCATTCCAGAATGATGCAATATAGTTTTCTTAAATACATGTTTCTCAGTTATTTTGTAAAATAATAAAGCAATACAACGTATTCTATAAATACAGCCCGCATTGAGTTTGAAGAGTATTTTTAAGCTCGTACAATACAAAATTGTTATGTTTATTGCATGCATCATTTTAGCAATCACGCAAATAAGCCACAATATCCAAATCAGGGCTTTGTCGAGGTTATTTTATTATGGTCACTATTTTTGTGAAAAAGATATTAATATAATTTCATAAACTTAATTTTAAAACACGAATTTATCGTTCTAGAAATAGAAAATATTATTAACAAAGGAAATTCTCTCGACAGACACATATTTTATTCGCTTTTACACTTAGATATTTTGCTAAACTAAAATAACATTCTCTGTACAGTAATGAAAACGCAAGGTTGTTCAGTTCTACTGTCCGCCTCTGACTGCTCTTCTATTCTAATGTCCTATCCTATACCGTCATTGAAAAAAAAAAAAAAAAAAGTTTATCATATCGATGGATTTTTAATTGGTAAGTATTTCATATTTTTAAAATTGATTACTTAAAAACTTGCATATTCAAAAATAAAATAATTTATATAGTTTTTAGGTAATTTTAGGTTTTCCATACAAGTTTATGTGTCGATATATTTTTACATACTCCAACAGCCAGTGAAAAAATCTAAAAAATTTCAACATTTTTTTACAATCAAAGAAAATGGAATTGTGCTACCAATATAAATATTCCTGTTTCACGCTCTTCAGCACCAATAGAAAATAACTGTACAGGCCGCAAAAAACCACTGTACGTTGCAATTTTCAAACTGACTCAAATTTAAAAGCTTGAACTCAAACACCATCATGCTACATAAGTCAAGTTAACGGTCACAAAACAAACGTCGATAGATGGCGTCACCGAACGTGCCCTATACGCGAATTGTAGGACTATAATTTAATAGGCTATTCTTGCTTTTAACAACACCGCCATACCCTGCGTTGTAGATTAAAAAAAAACATCTCCACAGAGAGGACTGTTTATAATTACTGAGGTGCGTTCGTTTCAATTTTCGTCAAGAATTATATTTTGGTAGAAACTTGAAAATGGCTCTTGAATTTTCCCCTTGTGTGAATTTAAGACACACACAAAAAAACACGGGAAGGGGGGGGGGGGGGGGGGGGTCCAGAAAACGGGCCCTAATATTCTTCTGGACAAACCTCTGCAAATATATATCGATCAAATGAGTAACAGTGTATACGACACGGTTTATAAAACAAAATGCTAAAACAACGAAGGCAGAACATTATTGGGAGTTAATTTCACATAAAAAACGGAGACATTTATTTTTGTTCTTCAATTTTTCTCAATGTAGTGCTCGTAATTTGCCTTTATTATTGCAACCATTCTATTGTTTTGTCCGCTTGTTTTATTAACACTGTACAACATAGTTGAAAAGTGTTTATGACTTTGTTCATTCTGTCTGTCCGTTAGCACAACTGCCGTAAAAATGACTATCAAAATGAAATTTTAATATGTTGTTCAGACGGTGTGTGGGCCCTATGCTAATATAAATGAATAATTAGTTTTGGACTGAACCCGGGTTGAAAAAATGAAATACATTAAACCCTATAGGACCTAATTTTTTAAAACATTTTTTAGGCGAATCTAAAATTCACAAAATGCTTCGAAAGTTTTAGGAAATATTCAAATTATCCCATAAAAATATAAAAAATTTTGAGCAAATTATATTCAGTTATTTTTTTAAAATAAAAATTAAAATAATTACACCCATATATGAAGAGATCACGTGACCCACTTCAAAATAAAATATGGCATCTATCGTGTTAAAATCGTGATTTTTAAAGTTCTTTTTAATTTATATTTAGTGTTGTATTGGTCCTAAAACCGTTTCTTTTTTACTTAATTTCTGTGCATCTATATTTTGAAACGCAATTACAATATATTTGAGTTTAAATGATCAATGCCATCCATCTTGTGTCAAAATCGGGAATTTAAAAAAAAAAAATTTAATTTATATTTAGTGTTGTATACGTCCTAAAACCGCTTTATTTTTGCTTAATTTCTGTGCATCTACATTCTAAAACAACGCAATTACAATATATTTGAGTTTAAATGATCATTAAATTAAACTTTGATTATTTCTACAATGAAGCCTAATTTTCACTTATGGAGAATGTAAACACAAAGATGTAGGATGAGTTGTATATAAATTACTTAAGTTTTAAGTTTTCAAATGTAATAAATTATTGTATTATTCTGATAATTTTAAAAATATTACCGCTGAATGTATCGCATTTTAGAGATGTTTAAACCAGGCGACTTATATTTCAATGACGTCATTAGAATAAAGTTCATTTTTTTCGATGATGTTTTTTAAGTTTTCAAATATAATAAATTAATGTAGTAGTGAGATAATTTTCAAAATACTACCGCTGAATGTATAGCATTTTAGATGTTTAAATAAAATTGCATTACAGTTGAAAGTATTTCATAATCAATGCTTTATGCATGATTGATCTTTCTTGTTAATTATACCATGATTTTAATTTAATATAATGGTTATGTATTTTTAGTTTAGTTTGCATTTTGTTTCTATGTCCTCTCTCATTGTGTATATTGTATTGCTATCGTATTTTATCACTCGCCTCCCCCCCCCCCCTTTTCTTTGTATAGACCTTGTATATTGAGGTTTATTTTAAAAATCTTCTTGCAGTATTGTGCAGCTTTTAATATAATAAGTTAATGTGTCTGTGTCGGATATATTTTTTTAAAATACATGCTTTTCGTGCGTTTTATGCCTCTTTGATTTTTATATTACGATATGTTAAAATTAATGTGCCATCCACCATTCATATTTTTTCCGCATCTGATCCCACAATACTCCAGAGTAAAAAAAAATCCTAAACCCATCCGTTGATTAATTATAATTTTTTTAAACCAACGATATCTAGCAGGTGGAAACCCATTTACGGATCCTTCGACTTTTAACGACTAACTCCATCTATTGGCGTTATAGTGCGTTTCTTCAGATTTTCTAACTTTGCTGAATTTTGAAGATGTCCTAATATTTTTGATTTGGTTATTATATTATCATGAGTATTATGCTAAAATCTGACTGAAATCGGTACAAATCCGATGAGAAAACAAATTTCGGGTTTAAAGGAACTTTTTTTACGATGTATTTTCACATATTTATGTCGGGAGAATGATTCCGTTGGTAGATTTTAACTTAGAATGTAGTCTTCGCAGGTGACAGATTTCGGTTTTTACATTGGGAGGGGGGGGGGGGGGGTCTTTATTATCACACACGCTTTTATAATTTTAAGCCATGTGAAATAGTGCATACATTCTAGAAAAATTTCATCCGAATGAACAATGCAAAATAAAATTTATTGAATTGAGAAATGAAAAATTTCCCCTCACAAATCACACACCATTCTGTGGTTCCTCATCCGCCTGGTGAAGCCATCTAATAGCCTCGCCGTTTCATGCATTAAAAATTTGTTCGCAGTAAAACCGCGGACCTCAACCGCACAGGGAGCATCGTATGCCAACCTTCAATTGACGAAGGATGTGGCGCCAGCGAGGGCCTTGCCTCCGTCATCGGCCAGTTATGCACGCACATATACACAGGGAGCCAGGAACTTATTCCGCAGCCGCTTATCGTCAAAAGAGAACGAAGCTTCTACTACCACTGTGCGCCTACGCACAGGATCTGGAATTTTTTAGGGCAAAGAGGCGGATTTGAGAGACACAGTTTCCTCAAAAGGAAATTTGGGATTTTATTCTAAGTCAGTCGATTTCAACCCAGGATTCGCACATATAAAACTAAAATAATTTGACAACTATTTTGCTGCTATTGTAATGGGGCGAATAATGAAATAAATAGGGGGTTCTACATTATGTTGTATTAAAGATTAAGTCTCCACAATAAGTCCCTCTCCAAAAAATAAATAAATAAAATGCCCTACTTTTGCTTTCAGATAAGGGCCGTTCTAAATTATACCTAGTCTCATAATATTTAAGAGGTTGTACTTAAAATTTTCCCGAGTAGTAAAAAAAAAAAAAAAAATTATAATGAAATATGAGATTTCAATTACGGGTATTAGCCTATATAGTAAAGGACAGTCTTGTATGCAGGGTTGTGGAGTCTGAGTGTGTAAAAATATCTAAAATATTTTATGCTGAAATATTTTTTTTAATATTTTGTTAATGTTTAGGTATAAATTGAAAAAGATCAAATGGTTTTCAATAACTATTGACGTGAAAAATTAAAAATTGATATTTAAGTAGGTAATATCAGAGTCGAATATAAGAAAAGTCCACAGCTATGCTTGTATGATGTACAGAATTTGTAAATAATTCCCGTTCTGCTAGTTTCTATGAGACTCGTAAAGAATGAATATGAAAATCAAGTACATCTAAATCATAAATTAAGACCGTGTGAACCTGTTCAAATAAACAATGCTAGAAATCGTCCAGAACATTAATATCTTATAAAACGTAATGAAAACGCTTCAAAATGAATTTGCAAGTGTATGAAACTATCACGTAAAATACCTTAAATTCAGAATGGACGAATTTCAAGCACAGATAACTACAATTCTGGAATTTTGTGATATCTCGTAAAATCAATCATCAAATTAAGCTTTCACTCACTCCCCAATGACAATTTTAAATCGCCAAATTTATATCTACTCAAAACTGAAAACTTTTTTATTTCCTAAATTAATTTTAATTCTTGGTCGTATGTGACTAAAAATAAAATCGTGGGCCATAAAACAGCCCATAGAAACTTTGTATTTGGACATTGACAGAATTTTATGGAACAATAGAAGTGATATACAGAGTGTCCTAAAAAGATTGAAATGCGCTTTAATTCTTTAAATGGGCCAATTTCAAAAATGTTGAAAATAAGGCAGGAAATAAGACAACGTTAATGAAATAGTCCTCCCATTCATATTCAAAAAGTTACACTTTTTAAATTTTTATACGAACCCCTTAGACTAGACAAATTGGGTCAATCAGAAAATTTTTATTTTTAATGTAACAAGATCATTAAAAACAAGAAAGATCAATCATGCTTAAAGCATTGATTATGAAACACTTTCCAACTTCAATGCAATTTTATTTAAAACAGTCGAAAATGCAATACATTCCTCGGTAATATTTTAAAACTTATCATAATACTACATTAATTTATTATATTTGAAAAATTAAACCTTCATTGAAAAACATGAACTTCATTCAAATGACGGCATTGAAATAAAAATTGCCTGGTTTAAATATATCTGAAAAGCGATACATTCCACGGTAATATTTTTAAAACTATCATAATACTACGATAATTTATTATATTTAAAAACTTCATCGAAAACAACTGAAATTAATTCAAATGACGTCATAGAAAAAATAAATAAAAAGAACGAATATGAGTCTGCAGGGAAAGACATGTGCTGTCCACATCAGAATTTTTAACAATATTACAACAATGATTTATAGAAGTGAACGGGGATTATTTTCAGGCCATTTCGAAAAAAATGTATGATCTATATTTAAAGATCCATCAAATTTTTGTCGAATAAAATGTTCAACAAATTTAAGCTGTGTACCAAATTTTAACTCTCTAGGACGTAGGAAAGTGCATTAAAAATGCCATCAAATAAATTTATCATGAAGAGTTATATAAAATTTAAAAAAATGAAAAATTGTTATCTACCAAATTTATTTTAAAATGTGAAGCCACTCCCATATACAAAACGTTTAAACAAATAGAGAGATATTTATTATATAATATATCTCTCTTTTCTTTCTGGAAGATATCCAAAAGTCAGAATTTAATTGAATTTGTTTATTTCCCTATATTAAATAATTTTTAATTAAAAAACTACTTAACATATTTTACTGAATTTTTTTTTATATATTCTATGGGATAATGTGAATATTTTCTAAAAATTTCGAAGCAATTCATGAATTTTAAATTTACTTAAAAAATGTTTGAAAAATTAGGTCCCATAGGGTTCAATGTATTTCATTTTTTCAACCCGGGTTCAATAAAAAACTAATTGGGTGATATTATTTATTTATATTCCCATAGGTCCTACAGACCGTCTGAACAACATACTAAAATTTCATTTTGATAAAGTCATTTTTACGGCAGTTATCGTGCTAACGGACGGACAGACAGACAGACAGAATGAACAAAGTCATAAACACTTTTCAACTTTGTTGTAAAGTGTTAAAAACCGCATATCTGTATCTTTAAAATTGAGCGAGTTATATTTAATTGAAAATTAAACGTGAATGGGGACTATATATCAAATTTGAAATGTAAGTTTGTGACATATCACAAAAAAGATGAAACTGGATGACAATACATAGGAGACATTTTTGCGAATTCCGCGCAGAATCACGGGTTCTTAAGTACTTTTTTTTATCTAAATAATTCCCATCGTCCCATTTGTTTATGATCCCTATTTTCACATGATACGGAAAAGTGGCATAAGTCAGATTTTTTTTTTCCCCCTTTATCATAATTCAGTTGATTTTAAAGATACAGATATGAGGTTGTTTTTAATGATCTTGTTGCATTAAAAATAAAAATTTTCTGATAGACCCAATTTGCCTAAGGGAGTCGTATAAAAATTGTAACTTTTTGGAAATGAATGGGAGGACTATTTCATTAACATAGTCTTTATTTGCTACTATTTTTGCAGCTTACATTGCCCTAAAAGCGCATTTCATTCTTTTTGGGACACCCTGTTATATGTCAGTTCTATGTTATCATTTCTATTGTTGCTTAACATTATGTTGATGTCCAAATATAATTCTTGTATGGGCGACCCCACGGATTTATTTTTAGTTGCACATTATATTGTGATACGTAAAATTTACTTTTCAGTGCATTTTACTTTTTAACAGATTTATTTGGAGCTGATACATCGTGTAAATAATTATCCTAAGCTTATGAATATTTACTATTTTTATTTTAGATATCGACAAAATTTAATTAGAAATTTTAACTTGTCAGAAACCGTCAAAATGATTTTGATGCGATAACATCTATGATTGGGGTTTCTCGGGTGGGGAAACGGGATGTCACGAAAAATGTAAACACTTTGGACTTTCATATCCCCGAACTAAAAGATAAATATGTAAATTATTTGTCTTATTTTGTCGGAAATAGGGTCCAGATTATGCAAATATATAAAAGTTATTTCAATTCTTCCGTTTTTACGAAACATCTTTGAAATTACGAAGAGAGATAAACAGTAGGCGACAAAACTATGTATGAGGAAATTTAGTTTCTAAACCTATTTTTTTTAATTTTTTAAAAACTCTTAGTTTTCGAGTAATCGACTTGTCAAGTTGTATGAAAATTTTAGCTTTTTCATGTTTGTAATGCTTATATCTTAACTAAAACCTATATAAATGCAAGAATTTGTATCTCTTTGGAAGTGTATATAAATCAGATTTCGGATAGTTATTCTTCCCCCTATATTACAAAATCTATAAACGAAATAAATGCGTCTGAAAAAAATCGAAAGACCTTACTGAACTTTAGTTTACAAAATATTATTCGCGCAAAACCATTTCGGTTCCATCACACGGGAGCCGACGCAGATATTTTTTTTAAATTAAAATTGCCAACAATGTTATCAACAGAGCGACCCTTGTACAATAAAGAAATTGCAATAAAGAAATTGCTGTTGCAATAAAGAAATTGACACAATACACTTAAATGACAAGCATTCTTTAACGGAATAATAAAGGATTAATAGAGTAAAACGGGAAGAATCTATCGATGCGTCATCGCTGCCACCACAGATTTTAATCTGTTAAGCAAATTGAAACAAAACCGCTGACAGCAACAGAAACCCCAACCCACACAGAAAACAAACAGAGAGCGCCTGCCTGCCAGCATGTCGACGGTTAAAGCTTCAGGGTATTTCCCGCGCCGACTTTGCTGGCTATTTTTCTGTACTTGCAAACAAGGACGGCAAATAGTAGAAGTACTATAGCAAATTTTTCGTACTTCGAAACTCTAAACAGGGGAAAACATCAATGATTATCTGAAAGGTAGATCAGACTGCGGGATTCTCAAAGCTATGCACAGGCCTTGAAGCAACTATACATTTTCAAGTAAATAAAACAAATTTTGGAACTTTATATGCCATTCTTGCTTAAACACTTGAAATAATTACAATATATGAGTAATATTCCAAAATGAACATAAAACAAATACATTTCTTTTAATTAAAATTATCAAAAACAAGAGTTGATCGCCAATTACAAATTAACTTGATACCAAAAATTGGAGCAGAATGAAACCACATTCTGCAAAAAGGAACTAACTGTTCCCATTTTAAGCAGTCCGGAGCCATGTGGCAGAATTAACATCACTGCATATAGCAGTTTTGTTAGCAGTTATTAAAACTATACATATATATATGTGTGTAAAATGTCAGTTTCATTACTTAGCGACCGTCTCGCACCTTTCTACCATACATTTTAACATCTAGCAAACTGAACCAAAAAAATGTCTGTTTGTAAATAAGATTATGATGGCATTTAATTGTTTTCATTGGTAATTTAAATGTCGCAAGTCCTAAAGAAGTACAACCTACGTACAGAGTGAGATATTATAAACAGGGTCCATGGAGAAAAAATAAGCCATACTGAAGCAGGGGAATAATTAAATAATTGCGATCCTAAAGTTATTATAGTTTCAGGGGGAAACCGCAAGTATATTTTACATCAACGTTTAAAAATATTTTCACTAAAAAAAGGTACAATTTGGTTTATAAAGCTTCAAAATGTAATGCCTTCCGTCTTGACTGTTTGTTTTCCCCTGCACCCTTCAATTTTGGACGTGACATCCAAAGAGTGAAATGTAATTCAGAATGCCCCAAATTTCAGATAATATTTCGAAATTCAGCAGATTACTTTTTAGAACAGATAACTTTCACCTAAAATACAAAGTTATTTTAGTTATACTACTTTAGCAGCAATTTGTGCTGTATGTAAAATAATTGTCTTTATTGTGCGACTCGTTATCGTAAATAACAGTAGTATTTTCTAAAAAAAACAACCGTTCTTTGAATTTCTTTATTAATGCCTTATAATCAATATGTAACTATCAATCATAAGACAATTACATGGACACAATATAAATTGATTTAATAACTAAATACTATTAATTATTTATAACATTTAGTAAAATGCTTTGCAGAAAATTAGTGATATCACTGCTCTGGTTAGGCTACACTTGTTTTATAACGTGTAAATTAGCAGACGATTGAAAAACGTGTTCACATTTAGTAAAATGCTTTGCAGAAAATTAGTCATATCACTGCTCTGGTTAGGCTACACTTGTTTTATAACGTGTAAATTAGCAGACGTTTTTGAAACGTCTGCTAATTTACAATTTTTTTTAATTCGTGAATTTGGTAGAAAAACATGATTCAACACTTAAAACTATAACCAGGCACCTGCTGTTACTTGTTGAAGAGCACGTAAAAGCATAAAACCGGTCTATGAATGCTTTAATCTGCAATGGCATCGCGATACTACCACAGCGTTTCCCAACCTGTTATCAGCCAGTTGAAATATATGGACAAGTCAATCAAGGTGTTCAATTAAAAAAAAAATAGAAAAATAAGCGGTACAATGCAAACAAATTGACATTCAGGGGGTGAAAAAAAAGTTAGAAACCGCTGTACTACACAATTATTGAATTCTTTCTGATCTTCGATTGTTTTTTTAACTGAACGTCTTTTCCTGGATTGACCTATTTGAAAATTAACATACTTTTGAGGTTTGTCGATTAAAATAGTCGCACTGAAATTGATTAGATTTGTTTGAGATGTCGTGCCCACAGATATCGCAAAAAAATCGGGCTGGCTCCAATCCGAGGAAGCCAAAATGTTTTTGCGTGAATGTAATGTAAAATAAAATTATATTCAATAAATTTATTAGCTATTTTCAGTCTTATTTGTTTCATTCACAATAGATAATGTGTCTGTAGTAACAAATGCAAGATATATGAAGCAACTTAATCATTCTAAACCATGCACGAATATCAATCGAAATTAGAAACATTTTATTTTTCAAAAATATCGAAATTCAACCACTATATTTCAAAAATTAAAAAAACAATCCTAAATCCAATTACATATTCTTGTAGGGTTTTCAAGGGGCTACAAACTACTCACTGTTTATAGCTCCATGTTAATTTTCGTGAGCATTGTAAAGGGAAAATTTTCAATCTTCTTGAACTTGATAAGACGATTGCTTTAAACTCTTTAAAAAGCTTTATTTAAAAACAAATTATTAATCTAGGAACTGGATTTTTATTTTTATAGCTTACAAGATATTTCGAGTGAAAGCAAGCAGTTAAGCGATAACTCAATCGACCAAAAACTTTTATTTGTTTTTATTTTTTTTTTAATTCGTAAATGGCACCGTATTTTCTTACAAAACTGTTTCCATTGCTATATAAATTGTTTATATTTTCCTACCACTCCACAATTTCAGCTGCATACCCGAAATAAGTTATCCACGCCAAAATGGCGATTCGCATTGAGGTATGCTGAAAACGTATAAATCAACTCGCAAATCTTTCCTTTACATACATACATTAAGTACGGCAAAGAAAGTAAAACACTTTTTTCCCTTTCACAAACAGTACCCGAGAAATTTATTATGAACTAAAAACAAACGTAAATACTCTCAGCTAGTTTCGTCTCCATTCCGCGCGTTTATTTCAACAAATACAATAACTAAACCTGAATGAAAACTGAACGCGCCGGGCCTTGCGGCAATAAAACAAGTACGCTAGCAGGATGGGGGTGTAGGGAATGTGCAGCCGAAAATTCCCCATCGGGTGGACGGGTTCATGTCTTGAAGATTCCCACGACCACTGGAAGACGAGGTCTGCCTGAGGAATGTTGGACTAATCAGAAGGGCCATTACTCAAGTGCTTTGAAAAGGCCGCTCTTGCTATTTTATCTTTCTTTACTTCATTATTCTCTCTTCAATGGCTTTGCTTCCTACAGGGCAAGTGGTTTTGGATAGAACGCCAAGTATGCAAGGGAAGAAATGTTTGTAAAAGAAAAAAATTTCAAAATGTCTGAATGCCAATTTTTTTTTTGTGAAAAAAAATTGCAATTTTGTGTAAAAATTGTGACAGATTACTAATTCACCCCTTATTTTTCTAATAAATTATTAATGGAATGTTAACATTCATTTTATAACATACCTGTTAAATAATTATCGATCGATTTTTAACGCATTCACTAGATATTTATCCAATGAAGTTTATTTTAAACTGAACGAAGTATTCTTACATTGTAACGAACTTTAAACGTATCAATTTTTTTTTAAAAAAATCACTAGTTATTTCATTTATGGCATTTATTTCAAACTTACCATATACTTACATTAAAACTACATTATGGTGCATTAAAATTTTCGATATCAGACATGTTTTAAGACCATAAAAGGCAATAATGCTTTAGAATTTTTTCGACAGTCCGTAAACATAAGAATACAAATTACTACTAAATACGTACAAATTTAAAACTAATTACATAACACGTCAATTGACAACGGTTTAAATTAAAGGCAAACTTGCAAAAAACAGAGTGGCTACAGGATCTGATAAAAAATTCTCCGATTTTCTAATATATCTTCAAAAATTCCGATATAATTGAGAAGTATAATAATCAAAGTATAGTATTTATGCAGGAGTTATATAAGAACAGTATTATTATGGGAATATTAAGCTTTAAAGCATTAAAATTCTAGATAAGCTATGAAACTCAGCAGTGTTCTGTCGAAATCCCAGGCCGTCCGACTCGTCCTTAATACATGAGTAGCAATTTGGACGGCCGGTCAGCAAGTGTTCTGTAAATTTTAGTCCGAAATTCATAGTTAAATATCATTTATTGCAATAAAATTAAATATAAACAGAAACAGTATTTTTTTATAAATCTTCACCTGTCATGAAATATCTTGATAACTTTTAAAATAACAAAAATGAGTAGGATCACTAAGACATTACGAAATTTTAAAACTGTTTTTTATTGAAGTGTCTAATAAGCTGACTCCCGACACATAAAACGCAAGTAAGGAATTCTGTGTATTGTGAGTCTGAAGAAAACTGAATACCTTAAAAGTTCCAATTTCCACCTTATTTACAGGGATTTTTTTTTTTTTGTTATTCCCCGATATTTCCCTATTTTTCCAAAACGTTGATATTCACTGAATTCCATGTCCTGGCCACCCTGTTGACATCTTTCACTGCCATTTAAACTTTTCATTTCGTTCTACAATGCTTCTGTTTTCGTAACTAAATAAACCCGATAACAATACCAGACTATGGAAATTTCCCACAGAAAGATATATTTTTTTTATCATAAAATTTTTAACGTAGGAAAAAGGTAAAAAAAATTGAGATAATTTGAAAAACCAATAAAACGCATGCGTGTTTGGGGTTAAACTCTGCCTAACATAGAAAAATGCAAAAAGTGGGCCATTTTTACTTTCCTTACATACATAATGTATATAAGGAAAGTATTGTGACGGGGTCGAAAATCGAATTCCGAGTTTTAGACGGGAGAGCACGCTTTAAACGTCCCTGATCACGAATTAAACATTTTTGAGGTGATGTCTGTGTGTGTGTGAAAGTATGTGTGCGTCAGTGAATTTGTGGAGACGTTATCTCACGAACAAATGGAGCGATTTGAAAAAAATTTGGTACAAAAATCACAATCCGTGAATACTGGAAACCTATAGTTTTTAAAAGCAATCAAATGTTCAAAACTCCCCTAAATATTCGAGTGAAATTTTGAAAAATCATAAAATAAAAACTTTAATAAAGTTACGAAAATAGACATCTGTAATGTAATTTTTCCTTAGAAAACGATTGACATAAACCTTAGAATGCTAGCATGAACCGTTCTCGAGATATTGCATATTTATCAAATAAATTTATCAAAAAATCCCATAAATTAAAAAGATATACTAATTGTTGAGAAACATGTTCACTTTTCATATGCAATATCATGCGATAAATTGGGTGACATCATTCTCGTGGATCTAGCTCGTTCCATTCATGAGAAAAGATACTTTGAGTAATATTTTTGTATTTGAACGCCAATAGTCATTTATTTGCTATAAGAATAACTTTTTCTCCGTCCATATCGCTTGGAGAGATTTTGGCGACGAATCTGGCGAAATGTCGCCCACTTGGCGACTTTCTTTAATGTTGCCAAATTAACGAAAATGTGCTAAACTGATAAAAATGAAGCTAAATCAATGAAAATGACGACTAATTGACAAAAATTCAATATCTTGCAAAGAATAAGTATCTACTATAAGAATAATCTATTTTTTTGCTGTAAAAGTAGTAAATTCATTGCATTATATAAGGAAAGTCATATGCTGCCCACATCAGATTTTTTGAAGAGCTTTCCTACTTTAGTAGGCAAAGAGGAATATGATACTTGCTTGCAGAACTACACACTCATCCTTTCCTTCATACAGCCAGCTCAGACCCAGCAACTAAGACTCAGATTCATTTAGCCATTTAAGTATTGCAGGCTAAGCGTTCATTCATAAAAGAATCCCCTGTTTTCCCACAACACACTAAGCCGCACCTACGTTCAATCCAAAGCCTGCTGATACAGAAAAATCCTGCGGAATAGAGAACGCCAACATCCAAATATGCGGTCTGAGAGGAGCCGCAGGCTACGCGCGGTCACGGCTTTCTCACATAACATCGCCATTTTTTATTCTTTTTTCGTGTAGACTGTTACACATTTAAAGATGTAAGAACTTCCCACACATTTTGCAATGATTGATAATTTTAGGGCTGTGCTTGCATAAACTAAGCCAGGGCACAATGCAAACTTTTAGAGTTCAAATTTAGTGAGCACGCAATTTGCATTGATACATTAATAAAAATTTTCTAAAAGCTAGAGATGCTTAGCACGCTTTTGTGATACATTTTAGTTATTCAATTATGCATACACATTTTTATAAGTAACTAATTATTATTTATATATATATATATATAAGAAATAGACATACCGGAAACATGGGTAAGGGTTAAAGAGAGTTTGAAAATTCACACATTTAAAGACAAAAATTGGAAATTTGAGAATTGGCTATTCGCCTTCCGCCTTTCTCGAGTCCAATCTCAAATTGAATAGCCAGCATAAATATATTTTAATTATAATATAAATCAATATATATTTTTATTCATTGGGGATTGCCAAATCAGATAAAAAGACAATAAGCTCAAGACACTTGAATTCAATGTGCATTCAATTACATCCATAACTGAATTCGATGCAATGGAATTTACATTCAAAATGAAAAAGAATCTAAGAAATAATTGACTTCAAATAAAATTCTTAATAGAACTCTATTTAAAATTCGCCTTTACTTTAATTAGAATTGAAGATGCATTATGAATTAAATACTATTTAAATAATATATCTAATAAATAAACACACACACAAATTATATTCACATTTATGCGTGTGTGTGTGTATATATATATATATATATATATATATATATATATATAATAATAGTTTGAAATTCCAATGATAGAACAGAGAGAAGCTGCAACTCAAAAATCCTAACTTAAATAAAACCTACATAATAAAAAGAAGTATTAAATAGTGAATCATCAAGCAAATGGGAAATAAATAAAAAATTTAGAGTCAACAAGCTAAAGATAATCAACAAATATCAAAGTTATGGAATCGATAATAGAAAAGCAAATTCCAAGCAATAATGCTATACATGTGGTGTGTATATATGTATATATGCAAAAAAAAAAACCCTCCAATAATAAAAGTTATGAAAATATTATAAAAATAATTCATGCTACTTTTTCTTAATATTTTGGAAAATTATGCCTGAATAAAGTCAAGTAAAAATAATCCTCTAAAAATCTGTTGTAATAATCCATAATCTGCATTAAACCATAACAATTTGAATTGCACAAGAATTGGTTACTGTTATTTTATTAATTTAAGATTTTTCATATAATTGATTCTCGTATGTTCATATTTTATTTTGCTCCCACTTTTCTGTAAGCGTAATACTAATAATTAAAAAATTCTGAAATACTAATTTATAATTTTGCCCTACTACTGAAAACCTTATTAATATCATATCTGACTATATACAAACTTAAGAAGAATCATTCAAAATTATAGTGAGTTGTTTGCAGTTGAGAAATTTAAAAATTAAACTTTAGTAATTTTGTCAGCCTTTATTTGATTCCAAAAGATGTCTAAAAACCAATACCCCTACCTAACATTGCGATGATATTCAATGCAAGATCTTTGATTGTGTGTTCATATTATTCCCATTACACAAGCTAAGCTCTGGTTGGTTACACAAAACTTCATTAGTTGTGTGCACCAGACAAGTGCATAAACAAACATAATTAGTTAAAAATTACTATCTACATATGTTCTATTTTAAGTATTTAAAATAATTACATAAAATTTTATTTTAAGTTATAAAATATGTTTCACACCATATTTAATGTAACAGTGTATAAAGTATTTCTTGAATCATGTGTAAAGTCAAATATTAAAATTAAAAAAAAAATTATTCCACGCTTTATATATAATGCTGTTTATTCAAATCGTGTTTGGCTTTCAGTGTCTAGTATACTATTCGATTGTAATATATAGTAAATAAAATATTCTTTCGGACCATAAATACTGTCCTATGCAAACCCCATCCCTACAATAGGATAACACAAAAATTATAAAATTGAAACCGAAATAATATAAGGTAAATTAAATAAAGATTTAGCAGGGGAAAAAAAAGGATATGTACAAGACGTAGATAAATTAAAACACATAAACAAAGATACATTAAAAGAGCACAATAGTGATAAGATAAACTAGAAGAAAAAGTAAAAAAATCTCTATTCTGATATACAAAATTATCTTCACATGCAAATCTACCTCATCCACTTTTTATGCTGTAGCATGAATTAAACACACTCTGCCATATGTAAGTTTAAATATATTTACATATAGCTATTATAACTAACTAAGACTGATGATTTTTAAATAGAAAATAACTCTCATAATTTTATTTTGTTGGAACAAACAAGCAAATACAAACATAATTAAATTCCATTCTAATATTTTCATCATTTAAATTTGAAGGAAAACGCGTCGTCTAATTATTCGATTTTTATTGAACCATTTTTAAAGAGATAAATAATTTATTTCAGTTGCTAAGCATATTTAATTCTCTTTAAATTAAAATTTCAGGAAAGTCTGCATAACGTTATTTCTTGAGTTTTATTTATACATGGACAACCCCTTAAACTCAAAAATTGGATTTGTATACGGAACAATAAAACGACATTTCAATTATATATATATATATATATATTACAGAAATTTAAAGCTTGCCAAGTAACACTCTTTTCTTTTATAATTTTTTTTTTTATTCTAAATTTCTATCTCATGTTACTCGCCTATTGTAGCCACACTAAATTCTATCTCAGAGGGGTAAAATTATCACAGAATAAACTTACTTCTTTTTATTGATTTACAAGAGCACTAATCACAACCACAACGTAAACCTGAATAAAATTTATCTTCTCTCTCAGCCTTGAATATACTATAATCATAACTATATAGCTAAGAGATGTTTCTAAGATAAACTTTCCCATCTGTAACTGCATCCCCATCACATTTTTGAGGGCAAATGTATAAAATTTGTTCAGATATGCCATGTAATAAAAAGCTTGCCTATTTCATTTTAAAGTCCAGGAAAATAACCATTACCTATATATACATACACACACATAGTTTAATTATACATATATATATAATTAAACTAACAGAACAATTAAATTTAAATGTGACCAACTATATCTACACTCGGACATCTATACTATCATATATCAGGAGAGAGATGATCTTATGTATCAAGATAATAGAATTATGCACTGATTATCCTCGTCTAATACAAGTAAGTACTATGCGCACTAAATCCGGAATACATACAGAACGGGACGGCGGGGGCCACTGACCCAATAGTTTGATATTCGATCTGCCTCGGGGCCGAACATTCTCGTGTTCTTCAATCGCCAAAGCAATGGAGATAAAAAAAGAAATGGCTACTGCTTAGTTTTGTGATGGTATGAGCGGCACGTTTCAGACCTCAGGGATGACAGAGTAAGATTCTTTGGAATCTGCAAATGAGTCAATAGTTAAAACACACCAACAGCAGAAAGCCCACCTGCGAAAGCACAGGAGCTGGAGAATAGGGATTTTTATTCCCCATGTAAAGACCATAATTTTAGAGCCTGTACGCAAGAACAGAAACAGTGCGAGTTCAGCCATCGACTAGAAACTGGTTCTCGAGCTCTCCATGTTTTTTTTTTTTTACTTTCTCATAGTTATTTTAGGGGCACTATTGTTTTCACGAAAATTTACGATTTCGCGATTTTGAATAATTTAATCAATTGAAAGTGACTTGGTTCCCAAGTAATAAATAAATAAGCATGCTGCGTAGATAACATTTAGAAAGCAGACAATCGTTACAAAAACAGGTTATAGTTTTCTTCAATGAGAGCAGTCCAAAGGATAGATTCGCACCAAAATGATGAAAACCTCAATAATGAATTTTCGAAAAATATAGTCTATTTGCGAGTACTTTTAAGTTTGTAAGTTGTGGTCAGGAAACCTCAAGAACAAATGTACAGCAACATGAAATTTTATACGAAAATACATTATGTAAATTGGAATGATACTATTTTTTGCAATATAATTTGTATTTGAGTGTGAATAATTCAAATTTAGGATTTTTATAGCATTATTTCCTGTTGATTTAACTGCAGTACCATGGTGGTAATTTAATGAGGTACTAGTCCATGTAAGAAAAAATCGGTGATGGCCCCAGTCTGATGGAAACAAAATAGTTTTGATTGAATAGCATTTTGTAAAATAAAACTCAACTTTTGTAATAACGAAACAAGAAAAAAACTACACAAATCTGATTATATAAGCTTATATGGGGGGAGCTTTCAAAGAAATACAAATTTTTTATTTGTTTAAAACTATCACTTTTGTTTATACCATCAATTATTATTGTACTATCAATTATACCACCAATTCTTATTGTTCAATTGTACCATCAATTTAGTTTTTAAGATATAAGTATTACAAACTTGAAAAACAAAATTTTCATACTTCAACAAGACGATTAATTACTTGAAAACTATTAAGAACTTTTTTTAAAAATATAGATTTAGAAACTAAATTTCCATACACATTTTTGTTACTTACTATTTATACCTATCTTTTATACTTTAGACAATATTTCATGTGAATGAAAAGCGAAAAAAAACTTACTACTGTAGAAATATAGATTTAAAAATATAGATTTAGAAACTAAATTTCCATACACATTTTTGTTACTTACTATTTATACCAATCTTTTATACTTTAGACAACATTTCGTGTGAATGAAGAGCGAAAAAAAAACTTGCTCTAACAAATACTGTTGAAAAAAAAATAGAGCTAGATCCAAAATCCAATTATACACACTTGTAGGGCTTTCAAAATACTACAAATTTTTGCTTATTGTTGAAAGATAGCATTTTGAAATAAGTATTACAAACTTGAAAAGTGAAAAAAAAATTCGATTTTTAACTTGACAAGACGATTAGTCGAAAACCAAGAGCTTTTTTTAATAATATAGATAGTATTAATACTAGATTTTAAAGTACACATTTTTGTCATTACTGTATATTTTGAGTGAAAGTTAGAAGAGGGGGGGGGGGGGGGAAACACTTGGAAAGCTACTGTTTAGTTTTTTTTTCTTCTTTTGAAAAATAAAAAAATTTATTAAAATATATATTCATATTCTAGACCACAGTCAAAAAATGAAATATTATTTACATTTTTATCTATTAGTGTTTAGGGGTAAAGTGTCCAAAGTGTTTACATTTTCCGTAATGCTTCGATTTTCCACCAGAGAAACCCCAACCATGTGTTATTCACATCAAAAAACAGGTGTGTGTGTGGGGGGGGGGGGGGGGGGGGGTATGTTGTAACATAGCATTACTATTTCAAAGGACAAAGTGTGGAATTAAATGTTACCTAGTTTACTCTGAATACAACATTATTTAAACTACAATACTATTTAAACTACAATATAGTTTAATCAAATACATTAATGAATATTTTTACATCTTTAAACTTTTGGATAGAGATAAAAATATCCCAAGTCAGGTACAGATTTAAATTTAACTCCAAAATTGGCCATGTAAATAAAATTAAAAATGTATGGCACTATATCACACTCATTGAATGTATGTATATATGAGTCTGCTTCACTTTTTCATACATTCACAGGGATGTATCTAGAGAAATGTGAGTGGTGGTTGATTTTCCAGAACAATTATAATTGCGAATACAAGATTTCGAAACGAGCTTCGCGTTAATTCGCACACATAAACAGTATTAGTATTGTATACTTTTATATTAAAGAAAAACATTTGATAAAATTGAATATAACTTTTTTTAAATGTAATTATAATATGTATATTTTTTTGGATGAGTGGTGGTCGGCAATTGAGTGGTGGTCGGAAATTCTGAGTGGTGGAAACCCCGACCACCGCCGACCACTGTAGATACATCCCTGCATTCATATTCCACAGTATTTAGTTGTGTTACAATTGTTATTAGCATGAAATGTTACACGTTTTTTCAAATGGATACATTATTTGGCTTATCTGTGTTAAGAATTGTTTTAATTTAATATTCATAGCACATTTCAAAGAATCAGTCATATAGCTTAAATTATAATTCTGGCATTCGATAACCACTGACTAGCACTTAGTAGACAAATGTTTACTAACCATTTAACTTATTACTAGCCAATTACTTTATTACAAGCTACAAAATATATATATATATATATATATATATATAATATAATATAATATAATATAAAGGTTTGAAGGTCCAATGAAAGAAAAGTGAGAAGCCGTAACTCGAAAAACCTAACTTTCTAACAAGCTTGCAAAATAAAAGTATAAATCAGTAAATCTTCAAGCAAATGGGAAAAAATACAAATTTCGGATCATCAAGTCAAAGAAAAGTATCAAAAAACAATGGTATGGAATCGATAAAAGAAAAAAAGATGAAATCAAAGTACAAACGCTATACACGTACACTATCATTCCTATTTACTCTTTTTTTTACAATTGCATATATGCAATGTATCCTTAATTTTTTAAGTTTGCTATGGTATTTATAAAAATTTTTATATATATATATATATAAATATATATATATATATATATATACACACACACTTTATATATATATATGTATAATATATATATGTCACAACCCCCCCACCCCCTCTACCATTTCATGCAATGCATTCAGTCATCCCCTTGCTTTTCTTTTCAAATTCTTTATATATATATATATATATATATATATATATATATATATATATATATATATATATTATTATATAAATATAAATTAGTAAATCCAAAGTTAGAATGTATGTAGTAACTCATAATACACTATTCCAAAATTTTCTACAAAATACTAAGAAATATAAGAAATTAAGACATAAAGAGGAAATAATAAAGCGTAATGCAGGTCATAAAGACAAAGACAATCAACAAATTTCAAAAATGAGGAATGCAAATAAGAAAACAAAAAAATCAAGCAAAAAAGCTTGCACATGGAAGAGATTTAGGCTTACGATAAGTTCATTTTGAAAAAATTCTCTTCTGGTCCATATATCCCTTCGAAATGAACACAAAAATGCTTGTTTCTGAAACACAAGATAGATTTTATCTATAAACTTGCGTTATATGGACGACAAGCATATAGATTGGAACAATAAAGGAAACATAAATACCTCAAAACACACCTCATCAGCGCAACCATGACGAGCAAAATATGACTAGAGCAATGTTGCCATATGCCAAAATGAAAAGATGTGATTTGCTGTTGCCAAAGAGAGTAATAAAAACAGTACTGCGCAAAAGCAATAAAATGAGTTATTCAACAGTTAAAGCTTCAAGATAAAAAGATGAAAATATAATTTCAAGAGAATGAAGAAGTACGGCTAAAATAAGATAATAAGGGGAGAATAAGAGAATTTTAGGCTAATCGAAACTTATTAACTATACTATTTACTAAATAAGCAGGATATTGATACATTTTACTGGTAATTTTGAGGTTATTAATGTGCAAAGCATGAAATTTTTTATCTGATAATCTATAAATTCTAAAAAGTTGATTAAGTATAATATTTCTAAACAATTGAATCGAGTTGCAGGAATTAAAAGGTAATAATTTATTAATATTAAATTTAAAAAAATCTTTATCATAAATTAGTAACTATCCCAAGAGCAGGTTCTATAATTAGATTTAAATCCAAATAATAAATATTATTACTAATAGAAGTTTCATTAGGTATTAATTCCAAATTATCCGGATAGAAATCTATATCTATGACATAATTATCAGTAAATACAAGACAAATCAGGTCATCTACATATCTATAAATTTTATAATCTGTTGAAGTAAAGAATTTTTCATATTGATATAGGTATAAATTAGCTAACATACTGCTACTACAGCAGTATATATATATATTATATATTCTTTATTATATATTATTATATTCTTTATATATATATTCTTTATATTATATATATATATACAGGTGAACCTCGATATGTCGAACTTCGGTATCTCGAAATATTTTCATCTCCATCTCCCTTCACTCATGGTATAAAACTAATGTAAAACAAATACTTTAACTCGAATTTTTTTTTAATCAAACTCTCGATATCTCGAAATTTTTCATCTTACCATTTTCATCTTTTCATTTGGAAAAATACGATCCAAAAAATGTGTTTAATGCAGATGAAACAGGACTATTTTTTAAGTGTATGCCTGATAAAACTATAGCCATTAAAGGTGAAACATGTCATGGGGGGAAAAGAAGCAAAGAAAGATTAAGTGTGCTATTTTGCACTAATATGGATGGTTCAGAAAGGCTCAATCCTCTTATGATAGGTAAATCTGCTAAACTCTAATGTTTTTCAGGAATGAAATCTGTTCCAATGACTTATTTTGCGATCAATACGGTGTGGATGACTGCCGAAATTTTCACTAATTGGTTGAAGGAACTAGACAGGAAAATGTCCTGTAAAAATAACAATAAACGTCTTGGACAACTGTACAGCGTATAATAGAGTGCCGAAATTAAAATCCGTGAAAGTTCATTTCACGCCACCAAACACAACTTCTAAGTTACAGACTTTGGACCAGGGTATTATTCAGAGTTTTAAAGTAAACTGTCACCACAAAATTAAGCTCATTTAGATCCGCAAAGCTTATTTGGAAAATGTGATATATTTTGAAGGATTCAATAGGTTGTAACCAAACTGTCATAGATGACTATTTTGTAAAGTAAAGAAATGCAAGATTAAATTTTAATAATGTATGTACGTACATAGTATTACATTAAATGTGTATCCAATCATTTCAAGCTTCGCTTTATTTGTCGTCAACATTTTCTTGGGTAATACCCAATTCTCTGTCTAAGATAAAGTAAGTGATTTTTTTTAAAATGTGTAAAGTATAGGACTAGTATGTATATATTCTTTTATGAATTCCTTAAAATTTTTCGAATTTTTTCAAATTCGACATATCGAGGCTCAACTGTGTGTGTGTGTGTGTGTGTGTATATATATATATATGTATATATATATATATATAAATTGAAAGACTTTAATCGAAAATTACGCATAAACTACTGTATGTACATATATTTATATATATATATATATATGCACACACACACAACAATATAAATTCTAAAATCTATATTCACTAAATGAAACAATTAAAAAGAAATATTAAATACAGAAATAATTTCATAATTTGCTTTAGTTATAATTTACAAAAAACACATTTTGGTACAGCTTTATCGATTCTTTATTTGATGATATTTTTGGTAGGATCTGGTAATTAATTCTGTTTTATACCTGAATTTCTGGCAACCCCTCGCTTCCTGAAGAATTATTTCCATCAATTTTTGGAATATGTTAAGAGGTTGACTGGGAAAAGCTTAAATCATGTGAAAAACTTTAGGCGGGAAATTTTGTTACTACATTATTTTATCCATTTTTAGTGTTGACATGAGCTATCTTTCGTTTTTGCATATTTAATTTTTTTTGCACTTTTTTATTTTAACTATATATATTCATTACACCAAACATAGCATTTGTAAACACTTTGCAAACAGTCTCTTTCTTGGCGACTTTTTTAGTCTCTAAAAATAGCAGATTTTGCCAAGTCTTTTTGTATAAAAAGGCTTGGCAAAATAAAATAATATTAGAACTGTAGTATTACAGTTGTTCTGATATTTTGATTATTTTTCAATTTTTTACTCATTTGGACATGTTTTACAATTTTACTAGTTGTGCTTTCACATCACTAGGATTGATGGCAGAAAGTTATTAGCCACTAGCCACAGTGGCTACTAGTTACTAGCCCAATTTGAAAATTATTAGCCAGTTAGTGGCTACCACATAACTTAAAGCTATAATCAGTCCTCCCTCCAGGGTGCTCCATAAGGATTTAAAAATAATCAGAAAACTGGCAATCAAAAAAGAAAAAAAAATTATAATTATACAAGTTAGTGAGAATAGCCCACTGATGCAGTAAAACTGTAGTCCTAGCTATATTTTAAAAATAGCTACGACAACTGCAGCTACAGTCAACTGCAGCCAACTGTAGTCCTACCTATTTTTTAAAAATCAAAAGCAATGCAAGTACAGCTTTTCAATTTATATTTTGAAAAAAATTTTTCTCCTGAACTTTTATATGTTACTTTAAACTTAAATAAATATTGCAATTGTTACAAATTGAGTCTCCAAAAAATAATAAATTTATTGTTTTTTCCATTTTAGAAAACAAAGCATATTCCTCTTCACTTTGCAATTTTTAATCGAATACAAGAAATGTGAAACAAAGAAATGGTAATAAAATACATATAGCTGAGAAAAAACCTAAGAAATACACAACTTGTTTCTGGAGCACAGTATATGAAAGGACTCAAACAGTAAGAACAATGTAAATTGTTAAAGCAGCAGCGTTCTTCTAAGACCTGCAAAGGGATATACAATTTCCATATTTGGCAAAAATTAGGGACCTTCGAAACCTAAACTGGTGAAGAAAATTATTATGCAAGCTACATCCTTTAACAAAAAAGAATATATATGTTTAAAAGAAAAAAATATTTTTTTTGTCAATATAAAATAATATAGAAGAACAATGTCTGCTCCTGCAACTGCTGAAATGTTTCATATGCACACATTGAACACTTAGTACATCCCAGTTCCCCAGGTTGGAAAATGCTGCTTGCTCTAAACCAGGGATCAGCAACCTTTTTGTACTGGTGGGCTGCACAATTATATATCAAGTTGAATGAAAGAAAGGGCTGCAAGTGTCAGACTGCTTGGCAATCATGGGGGTGGAAAGGGGGGCACAAATCTATAGTAAATAATTTTTAAAATTTTCCTAGTGCAATATTTTTAAAAAATACACACCTTAATGACAAGAATAACAAAATATATCAAAATTTGCGCTGAAATTGTAAATATTGAATTATCTTTAGCACTGGTATGCATTACACATGATCTATAAAAAGTTTTACAGCAGATTTCAGTTTATTTCAAGCACATCTAAACTCGAATCAAACATTTTTGAGGTGATATCTGTGTGTGTATCTATCCATGAGTCTGTGAATTCAATATCTCAAGAACGAATGGAGCATCTCTAACAAGATTTGACACAGAAATTATTACAATCTGTGAATGCTGGAAGCTTATTGATTTTAAAAGTCAAGACTCAAAATATTTGAAAAAAATCTTTAATGTTATGTAAATTATTATTTCTTATGTCATTTTTAATTTAAAAAAAAAACAGTTTTTAATAAAATAAAACAGACAAAAATTTTAGATGCATGAACTGAACTCGTTCATTGCACTTTTTATCAAAGAAATTTAATCAAAAACATTATATAAAATTTAAAAAAGTATTACTTATCGTGAAATCCATTTTTCATATGTAATATCATAGGTAAATTTGTTAACATTCTTGCAGATTTAGTTCGTTCCACTCACGAGAGAAGATACTTTGTGTATTGGTTTTGTATTTTGATGCTTAGCAATTCATCAGACATTTATATAAGAAATGCTTTTCTCTCTGTCAGTAATGCTTGGTGAACAAAACTCATTAAGTTAAATATCGCCAACTTGGAAATATTTCCCTCCAGATTGATAAATATATCTTTAAAATTTCTAAAAATGACACTAGTTAACAAAAATGATATGAATTTTTTATATTCCATGTGAAGTTTTATTATACATAAAAAAAGCTAGAAAATATAAGCAATTTCAGCGATTATGTTATCTTTTTATCCACAATTATTTGAACAAAAAAATCTAATAAGGTATTCTGACACAATTTTATCAAAAATCAACAAGATAAATACTTAATGCTGTATGATCTCTAGTTATTACAAATAAAAGAAAATTAGAACTATGTAAAAATTGCAACTAGGGTTTACATCACTGACCCTACTCTAATTGGATTGAGCAGAACAGCAGGGAACAAAATTTCCACTCATCACTGATAAGATTTTCCATCTGGCAAGTAAAAAATCACGTGTAATACAATTCCCCCCCCCCCCTTCTGAGAAAAAGATACCACATTTGCAAAATTTTTATTGACATGACCATGAAAGACAAACTTTTAATTTCGGCATAAAAAGAAATTAAAGTTTTGTGCAAGTATATTTATCCGAACAACTGAAGTAACTCAATAGATGTTATTTTAGGGGAATGGGCAGATTATAGGCTCAATATATCTTTTGCAAGTTGAATCTAACAAAATGAAGATAGGTTTCAATCTTGTTGTCCGTTAAAACTTTTTTTAGCCTCCTCCCAAGCACTTATTTTTGTGAGCATGGTTTCTCTCTCTCAGCTGTTTTAATCATATAAAACCTCTTAAAGAAATAAGACAAAAAACAAGCCCAGTGAATAATTTTATGGTCCATGTTTGGATAATTTTAATCCTGAATTGACCATTGATAAATGGCATTTTTCAAATGATAACTTGTCAGTAGAGAAAAATAAATAGAGCATTACACATGTTTGTTTTTTAATTTTCTTAATCATTATCAGTGTATGTAAGTACTATGATTTGTGCATACATAATACTTCACTGTTGTGTGTGTATTTATGCTAATTTTTACATAATTGTTGTTAGATTTTAATTAAATTATTTTATTACAATAATTTTATTACAATTTTATTACGATGAACATGTTATGCAATATTATTTATATTGTATTAGCAAGTAAAAACAAAAGTTTGGCGAATAAACTAAGCGTCTAAGCTGACCTTTTTTACGCTGATAATCGGCTGCAAACAGGAATGTTTCACGAAATTGAAAACCTGTAAAAGTGGCATCAACTATAGGCTTTCTCATTGTTCCAGCATTGTCCAGAAAGCACTGCCTCTCAGAATGCACAACATACAGGTGAAGTTTCCATTAGAATGACATCAGGGTGGTCAATTTTGACTCCAATGTGCAGTCTAATTAAAGTAGAGGTCAGTGGTTTTGGGCTCAAAATGGATAAGAACAGCTAATAAAGTTCAAATTCAGATTTTCACTAAACTCCATATATCGCCAAGCACATTTCAATACATCGTGGGTAGTGTGTAAATTTACATTAAGTATTATAAGAATATTCTTACTCCAGTTATTTGTTTTAGTTTTTATATACGAATCTAACGGGGAAAACAAGTCCTAAACTTATTGGTCATTTTATTTTTAGGATTTTTTCCAACTGCCTTTTGTTAAGCATAGATGATAAAAAAAAAAAATTTAGATATATTTCTTACATTTTGTAAAATGTATGCAATGCAAACCTTGGGGAGAAATATGTGGGAAAAATTGAAAAAAAAAAAAAAAAAAAGGAAAGCAGTGACTTAGATTGTTCTCTCTATAGGTTGATATAAAAAATTTGAAATGTGTGGTAAACGGTTAATTTCCTTTTAATAAGGATGCAGAAATTTCAACTGAATATTGTATTTAAAAAATTCTAGTATTCTGCCAGTATTTTTTTTTTTTTAAATGAACAGGATACATTTACATCCTGCTGTTCATAGTTGTTTGTCTAAGTTTTTCTATATGGGGGGGGGGGGGGGGGATCCAAAAGCTTTAGGATATTTGATAAAAAAAAAGTCAGAAATATGCATGGGAAGGGTTGATTTCCTTATAATAATATGGATGCAGAAATTTCCTCTAAATATTATATTTCGAAAATTGGAGTACTCTACCAGTATTTTTTTTTTTTTTTAATTTAAAACAAGATGCATCAACGTCCAGCTGCTCATCTAGATCTCGGGGAGGGGGGGTGGGGGGACGCAAATCTCTAATGTAGTTCAATTTTTTGGATTTTCTCCCAGTCTTTTGCCAATAGGTGATTTGGAGGATGGTTTGTGCTTTTTTAAAAGTAATATATTTTTGTATAATGTTTGCAAACCTTATAGGAGAAAAAAAGGAGGGGGGAATCACAAAAACTAAATGTGTTCAAGACTTGGTACTTTCTCCATATAGGCTGACATAAAGTATTTGAAATGCATTCAGGAATGGTTTATTTCCTCTTAACATGGATATAGAAATTTCATCCGAATATTATGTTTTAAAAATATTTTTGTACAGTATTATTACTTTTAATTAAGATACATCATTTATTAAGATTTAAGAATTTTTTAAAACTTATATTCCTTATCAATAATTGTACTTCGTGTGATAACTCTACAGCACAGATAGAAGTTACCAACTACTGTGCTGTAAAGTTATCCAGGGTGAGGGGTCATAACTAGGGCCAAAATTCGATCTGACATAATAATAATAAAAAAAAAATTACTTTTCAGTGTATGAGTTTTCATTATTGATATATACCAATATTCAGTTTTTATCCTACCATAGGGGCCGTGCTGCCAATGATCTTTAGAATTTCTAAATCAAAACAAATTTTTAAAACAGAAAGCCAAAATAAGATTTAGTGAATGAAAACTCAATTTGGTAAAAGAAATTTTCATTCGACAAATAGCTTGGCAGAAGTAGTAAAAAATACAAAGCAACCCCTGCTACTATATGCAATTCTGTTGTGAAAAATTTGAACTACATTCACAAACCTCTATTTGATATATTTTTGCTATCAAATAATGCTAGAAATGAAACTGCAATCACAGAGCTTAACTTTTTGTTTTAATATTTTCACATGTTATATTATTAAATAAAAATAGGACAATTTGGATTTCCTAATTTAGAACAATTTGATGGGTATGAAAATGGTTTGACTCCCATTTCTCTGGAGAATATAAACTGAAATACAAAATTAGAAATTTAAGGAATTTATTTTCCTAGAAAATAAATTATTTTTATGCTTAATATAAAGATATGAGAGTTTGGTTTCCCAAACTTCAGCTTCTTTGAAGATTGAGATATGTAATTTTCAATTTGTATGTATAAAATTGCTATTTAAAAACTTATATTTTACAAATATACTAGTAATGCATGGTGCTATGTGAAAACATTTGAATTCTACTATTTTCAATAAAAATAATTTGAAGCAAAACGTTGAAGGAAATGGATGCTTTACCTTTAGGAATCTACAGTTGAAACAGCCATATTTATTATATTGCACAGTCACACACAAAAATTTTAATTTTCTGTGAGCATAAAAACTTTAATAAAACATACCAAAGAAATAAAAATGTAAAATTCGGGACTACTAACACACAATATGAGCAACAAAAACTTATTCAAAGAATATTTGACAGAATTTGATGAGTTTCAAGTGAAATGATCGTAACTGAATATTAATGCACATTTGAAATTCAAAGATTTGTACAGTAATATGGCATAAAATAGCACATCTTGGCACAGGTACAAGGACTATTGAATATTTACTACGAGAATTTGCAGAAAATAAATGATAC
Source organism: Amaurobius ferox (assembly GCA_951213105.1). Classification (NCBI taxonomy): domain Eukaryota; kingdom Metazoa; phylum Arthropoda; class Arachnida; order Araneae; family Amaurobiidae; genus Amaurobius; species Amaurobius ferox. The sequence continues at coordinate 7,965,435 of OX578150.1, read as the reverse complement.
TGCTCATTTTAAAGTGCATTTTCTTGAAGAAAGAAAAAAGTGTTTACACAAATGGTAATAGGTGAAATGACTACCTAAAAAGTTATAGTTAAGTTACAGCTGACTACCTAAAAAGTTATTTCTTATTTAGCAGTTCCAGATAAGAGGTTACAGACTAAATTACTAAACTATTCAAAATTGACTATATATTTATTCTAAATTCAGGGTAACATGTCAGTTCAAAATTGCATTTACCCTTGTGAAAAATAATATCAAAAGAAATTAACTGTTAATGTATTAAAGTATGAAATGCTTAATCGTAATTAAAATTAAATTATAATTAAATAAATTATTATTTAATTATAATTACGAGAGTAAATTATAATTAAATAATAAAAAAAAAAGAAAGAAAAAGAAAGAAACAGAACCCAAAGTAAGCAAAACAAGCAGAGCTAAGCAAGTCAAAATAAGTAAAAAAAGTTAAAAGTAAATATCAATAATTATAATTTAAAACAAAAAGCAAAATAGATTTAATATAAAAATTCACGATCAGGGAATTTTTTTTTTTACCTCTTAAATTGTAAAAACTGATGCTTTTAATTTTATAAACATAATGCGACGTCAAAAAAATCAAAAATACTATGATTTTCCCATTGAAAAGATTAATTAAAAATCATATACGGCAAAATTTTATAAATAAAAATATGTAAATAGAATTCGCAAAAATATTTTGCATTGTTCCTTTAAAACTATCCTTCCTGTTATATATGTATATCCAAAACAATGAATAATAAATTACCAACTTGAGATATTTATAGCCAAGTCTTTGCCACATAATTCAGTAATTTTAATTTGTAATGTGGACTCAAATTATAATTAATAGTAAAAATTTAAGTGGCTATGTTCTCTATTTTAAAAAAAATCAGCAAAATATGTATTTGCTAGATGTGGAAAAACAATATAAAAAATAAGAAATCTGGGGTCATCCCTAAACAGGGGGGGTCATAAACCTACAAATTATAACAAGCTTCACACAGATCAAAAGATCAGTAATTCTTGCATTATCATTATACTCCAGTTTGTTCTTGAAATTTTTAACATCGTTACCGGTAGTATATTTTCCATATAAACGTTTGAATGATTTACTAATTAATAGCCCAACAGGTCTTCTCTACAAAGATAAGAACTAGTTATTTAATATTAGTCATAAATACCAATTCAGCTAATACTTAGCAGAAAAATTGAAATTGACTTACCACAACTGGGTTTAACGAGGAATTTCAAAACCGAAATCAGGTCCTGGAAAAAAATTATCAAGGGGGCATCAATTTTCCTCTGGGCGTCCTTGTATCCAAATTTTGGAGGTCCCCATTTCGGTATTCGACCCCTCCGTCCGTTTGGCAAGCTGCCAAGCAGAGACAAGGGCGTGTGTGGCGCCGCCTGGAAGACCGAACAGAACAGCAGGGTGGGAGGGATTCTCCAAGAGGAAAATACATTATGAATGGGGCGTGAGTCATGGAAGATGCTGGGACGAGCCGAATGATTTAAAAAGGACCAACTTCCTGGACACTTGGGCTCCTTGGAGGGCAGAGGAAATCGTAATTAAGAGCGGGGATAAACGCGTGTATCCGGTACAAGTGACTCACTGGACATGTGGAAGGCAACGATCTCTTACAATCCAATCCATAAGTAGCATCTTATTTAACTATTGATAAGATTCCAATCGATAAGGCGATGCCGAGGAGAATCACCAATCAAATCAAGTCAATCCGTTTTGAAGAATAACACTGAAGCATATAATAAAATTTTAGAGTTCACACCATAAAAAATAACCGAAAATGTTAGTCTAGAATTGGACAAAGATTCACAAAATCCAGGAGCAGTAATGTAATATTTGCAAGCAAATTTCGAAGAACAGTTCCCAACTATATTTTAGTCCACAATACTTCAAATTTTGTTTGTTTTAAAATTATTAAACTTATGAAAAAATTAATTTCATTTTTTTAAATAATGAATCTTCAATATTAAATAAGTATGATCACTCTAATATTTGTATTAACTAAAGAAGCAGTCCACGTGATGATGACAAATCAATGACGTCTCACTCATCAGGAAAGTCACAAAAAGTGTCAATCACAAATCAGGTTTACAATACACACGCGGGCACTACTACACGGCGCACGCACGATTTCACAAATTATTTTACACTACAAACGCGATACGCGAGTACAAGTTCACAAGTTGCATCTCCACCGCGAGCTCAGAGGGGAAAGGAAGAGGCAGTGAGAAGGGAACTACAAATCCCGCCAAATGGTGAATCTATGTTCCCGCCAATTCCCGCTCGTCCATTCAGAACTCGGAATAGAATTCTACGAGAGGGAGGGTCCATTCACGAGAGCCCAGTCCATTAACCGGTCCCGCAGTAGAGGCAATAGGGAACGGAGGGAGTGGGCAGATACGAGAGATGGGAAGAGGAAACGCTCTGCGGCCGCCATGTAGAAGAGAAAGAGATGGCAGGGAATCATTAACATACTTCGGCCTCATTACAGTGAAACACATGCGGCCGTTGACCTACATTAGAGAAAAAATCTCAGCTCGAGTTTGATCTTAACCTCTGGACTACTAGCTGTTCACACACCCGGATAAGGAGAAAAGGGAGAGCGTACAGCTTATGCACCGTTTTCGAGTTCAATCATTCTATATTGGGAATATTCAATATTTAACAATCTGGCTGTTTTTTGTTTGAAGTATCACAACAGTAAATTTTACATTTCGTTTAGCTTACACTAAATTAATAAAATGACATTATTTCTGGCCATATAAATAACAAGAAAGATCAATCATGCATAAAGCATTGATTATGAAACACTTTCCAACTTCAATCCAATTTTATATAAACATCTCTAAAATGCTATACATTCCTCGGTAATATTTTTTAAATTACCATAATACTACAATAATTTATTATATTTGAAAACTTCATCGAAAACAAATGAACTTTATTCAAATGACGTCATCTAAATATAAATCGCCTCTATATGAAAGCAGCATTTCATTCATAAACATTTTTCCATTCCTTTCATTCATCACAATACTATAATAATCTATTTTATTTAAAAACTTAAAACCATGTACGTAAGAGTAATTTAACTCTATGCTTAAAACTTCATCGGAAAAAACGTCTGGTTCTCTGTGGAAACCCCAGCTCGATATTTGAAGGGAAACCAGAGCGTAATCTCTGGTTCTCTGTGTAAAATCAATGAATGTTTCATTCATATCAGCTATATTGCAAATTCCATGAGCTAAACAATTTTGTGTTAAAGAAATGCAGCAATTCTTATACAACTCATTCTATATCTTTTGATATTTACATTCTCCACAAGTGAAAATTAGGCTTCGTTGTAGTCAAAGTTGATGATCATTTAAACTCAAATATATTATAATTGCGTTCTTTTAGTATGTAGATAAACAGAATTTAAGCAAAAATAAATTTAATAACATTTAAAGTATAATATATTTTACAAACATTTGAAAAATAGGAATGCAAATTAAATGCATGCCAACATGCCTCCCCTTGTCAAAAATCACACTTAAACATTTTTAATTTGTGCTAGAATTTCATTTAAAAATTGTAGAAAAAAAATATAAATTTATACAAATTTCTCGTTATAAAGCTTGCTGGGTTTGCGGATGGCAAAATTATTTCTGATTGCAGCCCACAATTTGACAATCCAGCAGAAGTGAAGAACTATTTTATGCAATATCTTAACATTTTTACAAAATAGCGCTCATTTCCGTCAAATTTTTGATTCTTTTTTTTTTTTTTTTAATGATTGTCCTCACCACCACCCGATGCACAAATGCACCGCGAGAATCTCCATAACTTTCTTTTTATTTATTTTTTTATTTCTTCAGTGTTTAAGTTTTTTAAATGTGGTCCCAACCACCACCCGATGTATACAATACATCACCACAATTGAATCCATCATAATTCAATCATTTAAATTTTATAATGGCCATATGCTAAGCTCTTAATTCCGTCATTTAAAATATGACCTTTATCATCATAAGTGGTTAATCCCATTTTAATTTGCTTAACAGTATAAATCTGATGGTCTTTACTTGCAATTTTAAATTGTTCAACTCTATTATATCTTCGCCTTGTTAGACAGATATAGTAATCATGATGACAGATTACTTTTTTTTCACAGCATTCTTATTAACACCTTTAGCAGTTACCTTTTTAGAAAATGAAGTTTTGCATACGCAATCTCGTCAGAACTAGAGCTCCTCTACTACAGACTGACTTCTCAAGCATATTGAAGCCCATAGGGTTCCATACTACAGTTACAGAAATTATAAAATAAGTGTTTAAAATAAATACTTTATATAAAAAAATAAGTTTCAATTAGAATATTGTAGAACTTAGCTCGCACAAGTATGCTCCAGTACCAGGTATCCAATTATTTATTATCCATTGTTTTATTCTTTCTTCGTTTCTAGGAAAGCGAAATAACCTAAAACCCTTTCTAGAATGATTAGAGCAGTTCGGTGCAGAACAACCACCCATAATTATTTCAATTATATTTCTTAAAGTGAAAATACGAATAGAGCCAATGCTAATGGATTGCGCTTCCAGCTATGGTGGGCTTCAATATGCTTGATGAGTCAGCTCGTATATAGAGGAGCCTTAGTCAGAACCGTGACGCCAGAACCTTCTTTTCACGATAGAAACACGGTGCGTCTGCGCGCGCATGTGGGTGAAAAATCGATCCCTTCTTTCGCGATTTGGAAGAGAAATTGAAAATCATTACTTCCTTAAAATCCGGATCGTGCGGCTACTTTTTCTTATTTCTTGACCAGATTGGGCTTGTAAGCAAGTTACTTTGACAATGTAGGTACTTTTCCCGACGCGAAGACTTAAGAACGAACGTTCGTTTTTTTGAGCCGAAAGTGACTTTTATTTCAAAATCTTTAAAAAATATTAGAATTTGTCTCTGAGGTTTGAAATTGATATATTTTTACTCGCAAATGTCTGCTCTTTCCGGTCGTGTGATTTGTTTTTTTCTACGACGTCTGGATGGTGGGGAAAAAACAATCGAAATCGCATAAAACATTAAATAACAATATATATATATATATATATATATATATATATATATATATATATATAATCCAAATTTTAAAAATCGGTTTTCACGTGTGTTTATGACTTTGTTTATTTCTGTCTGCAAGATAACTGCCCTAAAAATGACTTTATCAAAATTAAATTTTAGTATGTTGTTCAGACGGTCTGTGGGACCATGGGAATATAAATGAATATCATCACCCAATTAGTTTTGGACTGAACCCGGGTTGAAAAAATGAAATACATTGAACCCTATGGGACCTAATGTTTCAAACACTTTTTAAGCAAATTCACAAATTGCTTCGAAAGTTTTAGGAAATATTCAAATTATCCCATAATATGAAAAAAAATTCAGCAAAATATATTCAGTAGTTTTTTAAATACAAATTAAAATAATAATTACACCTATATTATATGAAGAGATAACGTGACCCACTTCAAAATAAAATATGGCATCCATTTTGTGTCAAAATCGTGATTTTAAAACTTCCTCTTAATTTATATTTAGTGTTGTATATGTTCTAAAATCGCTTTATTTTTGCTTAATTTCTGTGCATCAGTACTTTGAAACAACGCAATTACAATATATTTGAGTTTAAATTATCAATGTCATCCATCTTGTGTCAAAATCGTGATCTTTAATGTTCTTTTTATTTATATTTAGTGTTGTATCTGTCCTAAAACAGCTTTACTTTTGCTTAAATTTTGTGCATCTACATTCTAAAGAAATCTGATGTGGACAGCACATGACTTTCCTTATATAATGCAATGAATTTACTACTTTTACGGTAAAAATATATATATACATTATTTTTACAGTAGATATTTATATTCTTTCCAGGATATTGAATTTTCGTCAATTAGTCGTCAATTTCATTGATTTAGCGTCATTTTTATCCATTTGGCGAGTTTTTCGTTAATTTAGCAATATTTAAAAAAAGTCGCCATGTTGGCGACATTCCGTCAAATTCGTCGCCAAAATCTCGTCAAGCGTTATGGACGGAGAAATAAGTTATTCTTATAGCAAATAAATGACTATTTGAGTAATACTTTTGTATTTGAACGCCAAGTTTCTTTTTTCATGAATGGAACGAGCTAGATCCACGAAAATGTCACCCAATTTATCGCATAGCATTACATATGAAAAGTTAACATGTTTCTCAATAGGAAATTTTTATTTTATTTTATATGATATTGATAATTTTTTTGAAAAATGTGCAATACCTCGAGAACGGTTCATGCTAGCGTACTAAAATTTATGTCAATCGTTTTCTAATGAAAAATTACATAAAAAATGTCTATTCGCATAACGTTATTAGAGGTTTTGATTTTTTGACGATTTTTTCAAAATCGCACTCAAAAATTTAGGGTTTTCTGAACATTCGATTGCGTATAAAAACAAGAGGCTTCCAGTATTCACGGATTGTAATTTTTGTACCAAATTTCGTTCGAATCGATCCATTCGTTCGTCAGTTAGCGTCTCCACAGACTCACTGACACACACCACTTCAAAAATGTTCTATTCGTGATCAGGGATGCTTGAAACGGTCTCTCCCGTCGAAAACTGGAATTCGAATTTTCCACCCCGTCACAATACTTTCCTTATATTATTGCATATAAGGAAAGTAACAACACAATTACCATATATTTGAGTTTAAATGATCATTAAACTTTGATTATTTCTGCAACGAAGCCCAATTTTCACTTATGGAAAATGTAAACAAATAAAGATGTAGGTTGAGTTGTACAAGAATTGCTGAATTTCTTTAACGCAAAATTATTTAGCTCTGGAGTCTGCAGAATAGCTGATATGAATGAAATATTCATTGATTTTACATAGAGAAGCAGACGATTTTTTTTATGAAGTTTTAAGCATAGAGTTAAATTGCTTGTACCTCCATGGTTTTAAGTTTTTAAATAAAATAAATTATTGTAGTATTGTGAAGAATGAAAGGAATAAAAGTGTATGGATGAAATATTTACATCTTTTACATAGAGAGCCAGGCGATTTATATTTCAATAACGTCATTGGAATAAAGTTCAGTTTTTTCGATAAAGTTTCAAGTTTACAAATATAATAAATTAATGTAGTATTTATTGTGACAATTTAAAAAATATTGCTGCTAAATGTATCGCATTTCAGAGATGTTTAAATAAAATTGATTGCAGTTGGAAAGTGTTTCATAATCAATGCTTTATGCATGATTGATATTTCCTGTTTAAATTATTTATGGGCGAATTTTTAAACAGCGGAACATAACCTTCGAGGAGTAAGCTAAGCTCTTGATACTAGCTCTTTGGACATAACAGCTTAAATCAAGCTTGATGAATTTGCAGTGACAGCGAGACAAAAGACTAAAGCGTGGGACTACCCGTTAAAATCGAGATGTCTGCTAACTTTATGTTTAACACCATATAACTGTCCTTTGAAGCGTTGAATCACGAGGGTGAGCCAAGCTTTAACACTATACAGAGTATCCCAAAAAGTTTGAAACGCGCTTTAATTCTTTGCCTGTTGGAGATAAGTGGGCAATGTGAATTGCAGAAATAGTCCTCCCATTAATTTCAAAAAATTACACTTTTTAAATTTTTATTCGACCCCCTTAGACTAGACAAATTGGGTCAATCAGAAATTTTTTATTTTTAATGCAACAAGATCATTAAAAAAAACCGCATATCTGTATCTTTAAAATTGAGCTAGTTATATTTAATTGAAAATTGAACATTGTGAATGGGGACCCTATATCAAATTAGAAATGTAAATTTGTGACATATCACAGAAAAGATAAAACTGGATGATAATACATGGGATAGGGATACCCAAGCGCGTGGTGAGTACCCCTGCTTTATATGATCTCTGTCTGTGTAATGATTTATTTAGATGCATCTGTGATAAAAAAATTTCGACACATATTAAAGTATTTTTGATCTAAACAATTTTTCATCGTCATTTGTTTATGATCCCTATTTTCACTGATGAAACAGCTTTTCACATGGTACGGAAAAGTGGCATAAGTCAGATTTTTTTCCTTTATCATAATTCAGTTGATTTTAAAGATACAGATATGCGGTTTTTTTTAATGATCTTGTTGCATTAAAAATAAAAATTTTCTGATTGACCCAATTTGTCTACGGGGTCGTATAAAAATTTAAAAAGTAACTTTTTGAAAATGAATGGGAGGACTATTTCATTAACGTAGTCTTATTTGCTACCTTACTTTCAAAATTTTTGCAATTTACATTGTCCACTTATCTCCAACACGTAAAAAATTAAAGCGGGTTTCAATGTTTTTGGGACACCCTGTATAGTACCCTCTTGTAACTTTTAAATCGATTTTCGGGATTACGCAAGATAAGCCGCGGGCTACACAGTAATCTAAAAAATTAGTAACATTTAAACCCAGAAATTCAAATTTATTGTTATGCTGTTCTTATTTTATGTTTCAAATGTTCGAGAACAGTAACTTACTGATCCGTTATATTTGAACAATGGGTCTGGTTTAGCATTAAACAAGATAAGCCGCGGGTTATACGGGCGTTTCTAAAAAATTGCACTTCTCGATATCTTTTGAACGATTGATAGTAGACCCATGGTTCCGCATTAAATGCTTATAATAAAATAGACTTTCAGTCTAGACTAGATACATACACAGTGTCTGATTAACGCAAGGGCCTCCACGGCCCTGGGCCCCACAATTTTACGGGACCTTATATTGAAAATAATTCACTGAAAATAATTCATTAAAAATTATTTTTATTCTGAAATTTTAGAATGTAGGCATTTTGCATCCCCTACAAAGATGTCAATATTTTAAATATTATGCATTCTTTTAATTCGAAATATATTGCTTTTAAGTACAAAGTATAGAAGTCTACATGTACAAAAAGACCTTTGGCGCTGCGGTCCCATGACGTCATCGAAATATAAATCGTCTGCCTCTATATAAAATCAATGAATATTTCATTCATATCACTTATCCCAGACTCCAGAGCTAAATGATTTCAGGTGAAAAAAATTAATCAATTCTTATACAACTCAACTTACAGTCGCTTAATTTATTTACATTCTGCATGCGTTAAAATTAAACTTCGTTGCAGAAATAATTAAAGTGTAGTGATCATTTAAAATAAAAAATATTGTAATTGCGTTGGCACAGAATTTAGATACATAGATAATATACAAAAATAAAAAGTTTTTATGATGGATGCAACACTAAATATAAAATATATTCCTTAAAAATCACGATTTTCATCTAACAGTAACAGCGGTAAAAATGGAAGCCATATTTTATTTTGCAATGAGTCACGTGATCTCTTTCTTCATATATCATGGATGTAATTATTATTTCAATTTTTATTTATAAAACCACCCAACATGTTTTGCTGAATTTTTTTTTTTACATATTTTATGTGATAATTTGAATATTTCCTAAAATTTTCGAAGGAATTTTAATTTTAATTTTTCAAATATTTTTTTTAAGCGAAGTTAATTCCCACAGGGTTCAATATATTCCATTTTTTCAACCCGGGTTAAATCCGGAACTAATTGGGTCATATTACAGACGGAAATAACCATTTCTAGCAGGAACATGCAACAGCCTAAATGTCTCATTGCATACAGACCTACCTCTCACCCTCCTGACCGATGGCCCCCAAAACTCCAAGTAACCAGACCCTGACACTATGGCTACAGTGCCTAGAATCCTTCTAGTCACTATACTATGACCCTCAACTGCCGAACCTTCCCCTTTACTGGTATGTACCTATTATCAGAGCTTATATTGCTCCTCAAAGCAGTAGACCAAGGGTCCGAAAACTTTTACCAACCGAGGGAAAATCGACGGAAAATCAATTTGTTTTGTACCTTTGGGAGTCACAAGACATTGATTAATGCAATGGCAATTTGGTGCTTCGAAACGACAAAAATTATGATTAAGAGTTTATAATCGTATGTTCCATTTAAAATTATTTGCCCTTTTTATTTTGGGCGGAGATTCTTAAAGGATTGAAAGTCAGATATTTTTAACGTACTGTATTATGGACTGTTTTTTTATGGACATTTCTTTGACGCACTGTATATATGGCCTGTACTGCTTATTGAGGATGAAAAGAATATTGATAATTATTCATTTAGAGCTATGCGAAATATAAGTTAATTGGATACGAAAAAGTTTTGCATGTTGCCATCCGGAAAAGCCGCAAATGTACAATTTAACGTTAAATACAGTGTGTCATGAATCTTATACATCCGTTTCGATAATAAGAGATTGCAATTTCGTTCCCAGTAGCTCAACAGTAGGGCGTCGCCTGGACAGTTCGCAGATTCAGGTTCTATTCCCGGTTGGGGCACGGTTCTTTACAATCTTATACATCATTTTTTCACTGCGAAAGAAGTAAATTCACTGCATTATATAAAGAAAGCCATGTGGTTTGTTTTTTTACATCATAAAGCAAGATATCTGTGTTTCTCTCTCTATGTGCAGTCTGTAGCGCAAAATTTAAGCGTCGTACGAACATGACATTTGGTACACGGGTACTTCAAGACCCGAATAGGTGCACCTCGGATTTTTCTTCGTCATTTTATGTTTTAGCCCCATTTACAACATTTCGGAACGATGTTCACACAAATGCGTTCCTCAGCGACCTAAAATATCACAAATTTCCCATCTTGCCACTACTGGAAGGTTATCTTTCAAACGAACTTTGAACTGAATCTAAACAATTAATAGACCAATTTCAATGAATTTTTAAATTATATATACTGTTCGTGCGTTTTAAACCTTACCGATTTTTATATTACAATATAAAAAAAATTGACGCACCATTCAAAGTTTATATTTTAACAGCAGCCTCTAAATACATTACAGACTACTCGAGAAAAAACATTCATAAACCCATCCGTTGATTAATGATGATATTTTATCCGAGCCATGTCTTCGATTTGTTTTCCGTTTCCCCATTACCGAGAGAAATCATTCTCCGGAGCATCTACCTATTCATCTCACGCATGGCGGAAGCAGCTCTTCAACCTATTGAAATGTCCGTTGTTATCTCATACTTGAAATACGGAGCATTGGGGATTTTCAGCACGCAGTGAAGTATTTATTTAGAAATTATCAAGTTGCGTTATACAATTGGCTTAGTTGAAAATGGAAAAAAAAATTGGGTGCAGAAAACTATTTTTATTCAAACAGACATTTCGGCAATTGAATTGTGTTGTTCCATCCTCATTAGTATTTTATTTACACAGTGAGCGTATACTTAGGACCCGGGAGATGCCGCGTAATTCGTTCTAGTCTATAATAATAAAGATGTATGTCCGTGTGTCTTTGTCGCTTGTAGCGAAAAAGCTAACTGTCGTACGGCCATGAAACTTGGTGCACAGGGCTTCAGGACTCTGCACAAAACACAATTTTGGGCGATTTTCACATCAAAGGATCAGGTTGAAAAAGAAGGTCCCTTCGTGCAAGCGCATAAACAGTGATAGGCGGGTATTAGATGTGTTCGACAGGTCATGTATGTCACTTGTATTATCAGACACAGCTTCTAAAAAAGTTGTATAGGATCTACGTTCTTGGAACATGGTAAAAAAAACTGGATAACTGACAAATAAGATGTCCCGGGGATTTTTTTTTTTTTTTTTTGTTATTGTTAGAAGTATTTTAATTTAGTAAACGTACTGTTGATTTAAAAAAAAATTATATCAACTCCCACCACCACCACCATTTAAGTGCGTCCAACGCGCTTATTTGGGACGTATTACGCCCGCACAAAGGTCGAAAACCATTTTTAGGCCTGTTAAAGGAGCTTATTTGGGGTTTGTCAAAACTTATTGAAGGGTGTATTATGCTCGCGCAGCGGGCGAAAGGCGTTTTTAGGGTAGCCGTATTAGGGTGTGGCGATCGATGTGCTCAGCGCCAAGCCCAAAATGTATTACGCGACCGCGCAAAAGTGTAAGACGTATTTAGGCGCTTATTTGGAGCATATTACGCCCGCTTAGCCGCCGAGCGTATGTTCATGCAGCGGGCGACAACTTCTTCTGAAAAATTGATTGAATTAATTCAATTAATCCCTGCAACAACAGGCCCATTTTCTGGTATTTTTATAAGCTTATACTGCTTGCAATATTTAAACAGGGTTTTCTCATTTTAAAATTTCAAAACTAATAACTTAATAGGATTCCACATTACGAAATGAGACACCTTATCCAAGTACAAGGAATAAAACTATCAGTCGTTGTCAGACTCTGGTCAATGAGCAGTCTTCTATGATAAAACCCTTCTATATTGAGCGCTCCCAGTTCGGATTGCTCTCCCCCTCCCACCCTTGCAGATAACACCCATGCGATCGTCAACCTACAGTGGCAACATAAAAACTTAATGTGCCACTTTTCAGCTACGTGTGATTTGTAGGAGGTTTAGAATCCATCAGCAGGGCATCCTAGATCTGAAACTACAGCTCCGGTCCGGTGGGAACTTTGCAAAAAAATCGAAATTTTTGTAACTTTTCTAGAAGCAGATTTTTGTTTTTTACCACGGGCTTAAAGCCCTCCACATCAAACTCATTTAAGTTTCAATACTCAATTCGGACTTATGAATCTTAAAGATGCAACTATAAATACACCATTTACTATTTGGATTTTCCTCCCATGTGAAATGTACAGAAGCTACGTCATCCATTGAACTTCTAATAATTTGAATAGAATTCCAAAACCTCTTCATTCTGCAACGTCTTTAACCAAGCACTGCCACCCTGTGTCAAGTCCCCAAAGGTCACACACTGCATTGGTGTGTACTTTACTCAGGGGGTTGATAATGGTCGAAATTCCAGTGTTTTTATCACTGGAGAGTAAACAGGACCCCTTATCTCTCGGTCCTCAAACCGTAAATCTGATAAATCCAGAGCATGTTAAGAAAGACTTATCTCGGGAACACAAGGGCCTTTTGGAGACAGGGCTCCAAATGGTGCTGATCGAATGAAACTCTAAGAACGAAATCAAGACATCCTAACCACAATCAAGATAGTTGGTACAGGTATAGTAAAGTCAGTTGGGGCTATTGCAGAGTTCATATCCTTTACAAGAAACAAAAAGTAAATATATGTTAAGAATCTAAAATGCATTTACAGAAGTATATTTAAAAGCGATTCAAGCACGACTCCATACAATAATATATATATATATATATATATATATAAAATACAAATTTTATAGAGTTTTATACTAAAACCAGACCGAATTACTCGACGTTCCCCGGGTCCTAAATAAAGGCGCTCGCTATTTAAATAATGCAGGTACAGATAACACCACTCAATTTCTAAATTGCCTGTTTTCAACCAAAATCATTCCCGCGCTCTGTTTTATCCATGGACAACCATGCCAATTATACAACACGGGGTTAATACGCACTTTTAATACGCCCTAGATAAATTCCTATACGTCTAAAATAACAACGCCACAAATAAATGAAAACACTTGGATGTCGCAAAACCCAAAGTTCCTTTACCCCAGAAGAAAAATTAAAGGCTAGTTTTTATCCCATTGGAGCCTAATTTTTATGAACACAATTGCCTATATTTTTTTTATAAATACAAGTATATTATTTGATATACAGAACAAAAAAATATTAATCGACCTGTGTATTAACTTTCATTTATTATTATTTAAATAAATTAGTGGTACACGGGTGCTATTATCTCTTATGTACATATACATACCTTTATTGATGTAAATTTGACGATACCTACAAGTTTTACTATGTCTGATAATTCTTAGTGATCTTAATATTTAAGCTGTTATCTTTCTTTAAACATTGCACAAAATATTTAAATAATCCTTAAGGTATAATAAGGGAAAGTATTTTCTAAGTTGCATGACTTTAGTGACAAGAGAATGAGAATATTACTTTAAAATGTTCCATAATTTTTTAACATGTGCTCAATAAGTTCTGACATGTTTTGTAATATCAACTGTGTTTGTAATAAATTTTGTGTTTTTTTTTTTTTTTTTTTTAATTAACGCACAAAATTTTTAATACGATAAAAAAAAAATTATAGTTATAATTTTGGGAATCCTCGAACAATAAAATTTGGGATTTTTAGGTAGAATAAGCTTCTCGATATATTCCAAAGCATAAAAATTAATCTTAATCTAATAACACTCAAAGTCGATCTGACATATCGTTCGCAAACCACCTGTGCCAGGTTTAAAACTGACTTTGGCGTCGAAATTTCCATAACATCTAAATTAATTTGAAAAAAAAAAAAAAAAAAAATTCTCACCAAAGTGTGTCGTTTAGGGATGTGAAGCACCTCTGAAATAAATTTCGCCGATGATATATACAGACAAACATCTTTCATTTTGCAAAATGTTTAAAATATACTCTATAACAAAAAAATCGACTCACCAAGAAGGTGTTGTCTAATTGTAATGAAATTTCGTATGCAAAGACATTTTGAGCGAACATGCAAATTAATAAAATTTGGTGTCCAATGAATAAGTAGTGGGAGCTCCAGCGCATCGGAACTGCGCATTCAGCAGGTGTATATAAAGAGCTATTCTGAATCTGTGGTCAAAATTTCTGTTGGATTTCGACTGCGGATATCTTACGTCTTTGGTAGTCATTTCTGGCACACTGACAGCACACCGGTACGTAGACAACATTCTACGACCGGCTGTGTTACCGTTCCTTTTGCGACACCGGGAACTTACTTTTCAACAAGATAATGACCGGTCGTGCTATGAATTTGTGCAAGCTATGAATTGTCTGCAAGCTTGCCCAACACTTCCTTACCCAGCTAGGTCTCCTGACCTTTCTCCC